>VZTA01019402.1:40794-52244 GCA_013398855.1 Mohoua ochrocephala
TCCAGTTCTGGTCAATCAAAGCACTTTAAAAGTTGGTTTTCAAATTCCAAGATAGGTTAGCTTGTACTTCATTACAAAGTGTTGCCTGAACATGAAAGATCTCTTTATTTAAAAAAAAAAAAAATCTCGACAGGGACTTTTTAACTATCTCAGATCTTTTTTTCCTCATTTTTTTTTGTGTAGCCATAGATCAAAACAGACTGTGTTGTAAAAGCTTTTTTGAAGAAGAGCCAGTTTCTTTTGTGACAGCTCTCCCCTCAGAAATTCACAACAAATTGCTGACTAGTCTAATGATTGAACTTTCCTGTGAAAATTTTCCCAAATCTATAGCTGAAGCTAATCTTCATCAAGAGGCATCCACAAGCAAGCCAAAAGCCACTGAGTAATTTAAACGATGCTCTGTGAGCAGTAGGGGATTATCATTATTGCCAGGAGGAAAAGACATGTTCTTTCCTGGAAAGTCCTGACCAAGCTTCTTAAGAGATCTTTGTACTGAGAAGTCTAGACCTCAGATGAAGTCAATGGGATTGTCTTTATCGGGGCTTTTTCAACACAGAATGTGTGATTTTAAATGATTTAGGTAGTTTTTCAAATAATCCATCCCCAAATTGGACAGCTTCTGAGGAACATGCAAGCAGATGGTAAGGGACAACATCTCTAGGCTTTCACACTACTGAGGAAGGAAGCTGAAGGTGCAGGATGAGGCCTGAGTTGAGATCAGTCCTCATGGGACACATGGATGAACAGGAGATAACAAGTCAGTGTTAGAGCTCATAAGAGGATGACAGCAACAGTTCTGTGCCTAGGCTAAAAACCCATCTGATGCTGCTATGAAGAATGTAGGGACATCAGAGAAGCTTGAAAGCAACAGCCCAACGTTCAGCAGGACCTGTACTCACAAGAAGATAAATAATCTGACTAGAAAGAAAGTCCCTGTACAGATAAATAACTGTAACAGCACTGCCTACTGTGAGCTAAGAAGGATATTTTAACTCATATTGTCTCAGGGATTAGGGGTTCAACAGGTAGCAGTTACACTGGCCCACCCAACAAAACCCTTGCAGCAGGGATGAACAATCCTCGACCATGCATGAACTCACCAGACTTGATCAGTGGCCATTATTTGTTAGCTACTCGTTATCTATAGAATGAGGCAGGGAATTACAGAAGCAGGGAAAGTCTAATTACATTCATCAGAATATACACCCTTGAGGCAAGGGTATATATTCATCCAAGAAAACTCAATTTCCTCTTTATCGCCACAACACTGAGCACAGCATTTCAATACAATTTTTGGGTTACAGCCCTAAATTGTGGATGCACAAACTGAGACACCTGTGATCTACTACAGACCTCCAAGTGGAAGTCAGCAGGACTTGTAGGTGTTCAACTCTTGCAGTAAGGAAGCGTAATTTAGGGGAAGTCTTAAAAAGACTTTAAAAGATCTTGAATTTTAACTCTGCATTTGTTTGATACACTTTGTCATTTCTGAAAGAACTCTTCCTGCTGAGGTGACAATATTAATGGAGATAAAACTGATAACACATAGAGAGCGATGAGGCCTACAACACAGAATGAGAGTGCGTGCTCTGCATTCAGTGTACACTGAATGCTCATGATAACCAACATTAAGCAGCTGTCCCTCCTAATCGAGTCCTGATTCTCAAAAGCACTGAAATCTGTGCATCAAACTGCTCACCATCAATGCTCAGCCTTAAAGGAGCTCTTGCATCCAAGCCCAGCCCTTCCACCTGCCCCTACACAGCCACAGAAAATACAACAGCCTCTGTACCTCACAAAGATATCTGCCTTATCAGCTCCAGGTCATGAGCCCAACACCTTCCTCAACACTGTGCCTCACCAGGCAGCACCGTTTCTACGGATTTACATCTGTTTTGAAAATACAACTGGTAAGAAAATAATGGTGACTGACACTGGGTAACTGTTAGGCAGAATATATTTCCTGTTCTCTGCCAAATCACCTGAGGGAAAAAAAAAAGCTTTTGAGCTAGAATGCCATCAGAGGAAGGTCTGTTACTCTACAGAACAAAGTCTTTGCAAAAATCCACAAAGCATTTCTCAAATATGCTGTCTCTGCATACTTTGCCTTGTCTAACATTCCAGTTTCACGATACAGGTTTAGTTGCACATTTTATTTGAAACTTGCAGGGAAAGAAGGAACCAGGTGAAGCACAACCCTTAATAACCCGTTACTTTTATGGGTTTAATAAACCCCAACACAAGTTACATCAGGACAGTGTATTTTTTCAGCAGAGCATCTGGCACAGAGGCACATATTTAAGAGATGGTCTCTGTGCCTGAATGAAACTTGGAAGAGAACAAGCCACCATTCACTGCAGAGATGATCTACATGGTTGTGTGCCTGGCTGGCATTCATGGGATTGTCCTATAAACATTTTTGACATGCTGTTGTATGCTAAGCTAAATTCTCAGGGTGACAGGCAGATTTTTTTTGACCTTACTAAATTGTCCTAAAAAAAGCTACATCATAATTAACGCTGTCTTTTGATGACTTCTTTCAGCTATTTGGCTGAAATGAATTTTACCTCACCATAGAAGCAATATGATGTTTCAAGGGACACTTACTTGAGTCAAAAGTACCCGATACATTTTCTCCAAAACCAACATCTTTTAAAAAAATCAAAACATATAAAAAAAATTTTATTCCATCATCACCACCCCAAAAAAAATCTAAAACCCAAATGAACCTGAGAAAAACTATAAAAGGGTCTCACTGGAATCAAGATGAAAATAATACTGAGTTTAGCAGTGTTTTAAAAGCTGCAGTTCAAATGTCTACTCTAGGGATATATGCTACTGCTTTCAAACCAATTTCTAAAACCTACTTGGAGAGAAATTATGCTAAATATTTTATTACTCTATAAAGCATCAATATGCAAAATTCTATACTCTAGACTAGGAAAAACTGTAACAGACCAGTTCTGAGAAATACATGATAGAACAAAACCAGCACCTTCTGTACTTGGGTGTTAGCTGGGTCATGGTGTTGGTGTTTCCCTGTGTTGGGGAAGCCTTTTGCAACAGTGTGAAGTCATATTTCAATACAGAAATATGTATGGCATATTAATAAAGCCTGTTTGATATACTCTCTGCATGAAAATTTAAGAAACTCAATCTCTGGGCTCAGCTTACAGATTTTGATTACTTTTCAGAAAGCTTTTTCAGTTTAAAATTTTATAAAATGAAGTGAATGCTGAAAGCAAAAAAATAAATCATATTAAACACTGTAGCCCTAGGGCACTCTTACCTACTCTCTTGCTATAGGGAAATACAGAACTTGGTTTCTGCTGCAGATGATCTGTGATGTCCCTTCTAAACTTTATTATGAAGCTGATAAATGACTCGCTAGAAACATGGTGAAAGCTTTTGGAATTCATTGTGCTATGGAAAACAAATTAGAAACTTAACTTGTTGCATGAGGGATTACCCTTCACAGCATGGCCTTTACAATGTGAAACTAATTATTGCAGGGAAGATTTATGATGTTTACAGTCAAGAATTCAGGGTCACTTTGACCAAATTCATGTAACTTTAGACCTCAGGCTTGTCTAACTCTAAATAGAATGACGACTCCAACAAATTTAAAGACAGAAATAAGACCTTTTTTTTTTTTTTTCCTATTGAATTGCTTAGCAAGAAGCTGGGAAATGGGGGCTAAACAATTCTAGCTTTAGGTATTGACTCTGATCATTTTTTCTTTCTGAATAGGCAGATAATGCAGCATGTCAGAAAAATCTGTTTTAATTTTGGTAAATTTCACAGGAATCCACTAGAGTGTCAAGCCCTGGAACCCTCCAAGTGTTTTCATACAATCACTCAATGATCAAAACATGTACTACTGATCTGAAAATATGGCTGGCTGCAAAATGAAGAGGACAAGCTGTCTATCTTTAGTGAACCATTAAAAGTGACTTAAATTCATAGAACGATTTAAAAAGTCAATACTAAAACACAATATTGAACATGGAAATTGGCTTATCCTAAGTTATAAAGTGAAACAAACACTTACGAGACTAGCAGGTGATTTGTGTGTCAAGAAGTTTCTTTCCAGTAGATAAATATTTTTAAGCACAAAACTTACCACAGTGTATTTTGTTCTTAATATATACCCGGTATTTTCTATGCCATCTACTACCTCTTGAAAACTATTTATTGTTTTGCCAGTGGCATAACTCCTAGTTCATGAGGACACCTTGAACATGCTTGAAACAAATGTCTTTTTCCTTAAGAGCATCCTGTAACACCCTGCTGTAGCTGACCTACCACATATTTTTCCCAGAGCCTTGCACATTCAGCAAAGTATTTAAGCTTGCACTTCATTTCAGTGATACAGTAGCTCCTTTACCATTATTTAGGAAGATTCTTAAGCTTGATTGAACTGGGGCTGCTGGTACATGCAGTGGGGTATTTTCAACCCCTGCAAACACACATGGGAGTTAAGCAGCTGTGTGAGTAGCACTAATGGCAGTAGATAACTTTGATTGCAGTTATGCTTCCAGCCACATTACAAACTTAACAATTCCTGGTGAAAGCAGATAACCTCTGAAGTGAAATGCAAGCAAGCCTACCAAAATCAGGATCACCATGCTCAGATACAATGTTGTACCTTGCTGCTGTTGAGATGAAAATACATCACTCCAAAAAAGACTGGAATCAAACACTCTGGCTTCTCTCTATCCAGAGGACATGAAGGAAAGTGAATCTCTCAGACTGGAGAGCTGATGCATGGCTAATCCAATTTAATTAACTGTGTGTCTAATAACATTTCCCCTTTAAAATACAATTTACAGTGTTTTTCTTGGAAAACACTGGCTCATAGTTCTAGCAATGGCCTAAGCATGACCTGAGCTTTTCCTGTAGCATTTCCAGGAGGTGATACCCACTAAGTAAAGAATTTTGAGGAAAGCTGGTCCAAACCAAGAACAAAAGACTGACTCCAAAAGCAACACACAGAGAAGAGTTACGATGGGGCCATACTGTTACATTCCTTAAAGTGATGTTAAAGACCTTCTGCCAACTCTGTAACTTAGCAAATATTACAAGCTTATAGTAATAATTATACCATGATGGGGTTTATTTCTCATAACTCAGAGCCATGCTGTTTTAGGCTGTCTGGAACTTTATTTTTGATGTATTAATACAGATCCTGGTTATAATTTCTTATTTATAACCAGCAATGACACAGGAGTAAAGGAAACAACTTGACTTTCAGATTCCTGCATAGGTTTGCAATATTTGACAGTATACATACTAGTTTAGAAATCAAAACATGCAACAGGTGGTGATGCCCTTTTTATGGTTTTTATTTATATCATCCACTTTGGACAAAAAAAAAATGAGCCATATGTATTGTCTGTTACCATATTAATGGCTAATGACAAACAGAGAAATCAAGGGGAAATATTTTATAAGAGATCCTGTACCAATCAGTGCTATGGGGACAGCACAGCAGTGGCATTAACAGCAACCAATTCTTTCATAAGAAGTGTGGGGCAGAGAGACAGGAAAAGTTTGGGGATTTGAGGCTGACCAGAGATGCCAAAAGGATTTGCTGAGAAATGAGAGAATAACTAAATTTGTGGGAAGACAAATATGATGATGAAAGGAAAGAGGGCAGTCTGGGGCTTGGGGATTCTTTAGGACAACACACAGGAGGACAGGAGCTCTGCAGTGGAAGGAGGTCTAGATTAAGGTAGGAAGTCTACTTCAAGGAACTTAGTAGAAATGTGGTGGTTTGGAGCCTCATACATGTAGCTACTGCTCAAACAAAAGTGCTACCTCTCCCAACACATGGATTTTGTGTCCTGCTGTGAGTGTTAGGGAACATGGTGGCCTGATCCAGATGTATCCTAGGTCTCTAAACTAACAACTGCACAAAAACTTCAATGGCTCCATGAACTCAAAGTTGAAAGAATTCTAATTTTCTCTATCACTTGTGCTGAACTTGATGTTGATGTATATAAGATTTAGTCACTATTAGAAATACCCTTATTTATATAATTTTGACTTTTCTGTTTCAATGAATTGAAACAGTTTAATTTTACATACAAACGCTACACAACCATTTCTTAAGGAGAGTTTATCATCTATGCTGCAGGTAGATTCTAGCACATATTAAAAAATAATCCCAAATTTGTCATAATCTTAGAATAGCTGTCAAAGTTTGGTTCAAGAAGTTCATTAATTATGCATTCAAGTGCAACATCTAATTTAACCGGACAGTACTCCACAATCCTGAAATGGAAACAGTTCTTTTGCTTTAAATGTTTCCATGAGGAAACAGTGTTATCAAATTATTCTTGCTATTCTCAGAACACTCAGAGCTGAAATAGAACTCCATTTTAAATGCAACCAGAGTAATGAGTAATGCATTCAAACCAATTTCATATATTAAAAAATTCAATTAAAATTACACAGCATGTAAGAAATCAAAATTCTGAAAACTGCTGCACACAAATGAAGTGTTTGAAGGAACACTATTTTTAGCTTATCAATTGAAACAAATATTTCATAAATGAAACCTCCTAGAATGAGGCTCTTCTGAGAGAGGTGTTCCAATGTATTTTGAACACACTGCAAGTTCAAGAGATTCGAGACCCTCTCTCTCAATATGTACAAATATTTCTCAGTTGTTCAGCCTCTAAAACAAGGGCAGCAGGAGAACTAATGCTGTAACACTTTCTGATGAAAAAAAGCCATAAATCAAAGTGTCAGCCTCATGCAGTTTCCCCCTTATTATTTGCAAAACTTATTAAGCAGCACAAACTTAGTATTTCAAAGAAATAATTTCTGTTTAAAATCATCAACCCTTCCCCCCTCTCCATGTGCACATACAATTAAAATTATATTTGCAAATATAATGTCAGTAAACCTGACAGGCCACATACTGGCTACTCCTATTTTGCATGGCATCACACATTTAGGTTATGAATCAACAAAGTCAGGTTGATGAACAAGCGTGGTGTTGTTCATCTGAGAACCAGACACTTTGTAGCAAATTTCCTATTTGAATGGAAGGAACAATGCTGGCAGAAGTCCCAGAACTGCTCACACCACGAAAGGAACAATGTGACAACAGCATGGCAGGTTTATGATAAATATTTCAGAAATGTGTCTTTTAGCAAGAAGGGATTAACATAGACCTTGGGGATAAAAATATTCCCAGTAGCGTCTAGCTGGCATCTCTTTTATGCAAAATGAAAAGCACAGCACAGAGGGTCATTTCCGTTTATTTGAATGCAAATTCACGACTATTAGAATAAAAATAAATTTTAATTAATTTTATAGTCTTTCAGTGGGAAAATCTGAAGAAAATTGTGTCATTTAATTTGTTCTTCTGAAAAGCAGATTTTTTATTTTCCAGGATTTTCAATGTACATCCACTGCCAATGAGGAGGAAGGGAAATGGCCTTGATAGGATATGGGTAAACGGTTCACCATTGCTATTTCATTTCTATCTATAATTTAGCAGTTTTCAATCAAATGGGGTACAGGGGCTATGCAGAAGACACTAAAGCATGGAGGAACCTTGCAACAAACCCAAAATGCACTCCATTTAAGTCTGTTTTGCTAGTCACCATCATAAACTTGCGTCCCCAAGTAATAAACAACCTCCTCAATAAAACAACAGATACAAGAATCTTTGCCACATTCAAGGACAGTAAAACAAGGTGCTGTCAAAACTGTCAGTGCCTCTGTGCACGTGGAGCAAACATTGCTTCATGTGCGTCCCCTCTGTCCAGCTGGTAATGAACATGGGATTGTGCTCTTTGGCTGTACATCAAGATCAGCTGACTGAAAAGTAACCCCAGCACAGACCACATCTAGTTACAGTCTGGAGGAGGTATACTGAACACACAACACTGAACATGCAATACTGATTTTTTTTTTCCCTTTCTAGAAAATGAAGGCCCTGTACTGCTCACTCAGGCTCACGATGGCTTTAAAATTCCCTAAACATCTCTGTCAGCATTTCAGAGGTCTCACATGGCAAGTCCAGCCAAAGAGGCTGCCCTTGACAGTGAAGTTGCACTTGAAACAAAATTGCAAGTCTCCAGTGTGGCTTTTTGCTTTTCTCTATAATATTTAAAGTCAACTTTCACTCAGTGTTAGGCAACATGAACAAGAGGGAGAGTAAGCTGGTAAACGGCTTGCTCTGAGAAAAGCAATAATGTTTTGCTAACAAAGATGCTTTACACTGAAGTTCTTAGAACAATATTTATTAATAACGTTACAATTACCAAAATTTAGTCTGGTAATACATATATTAGTACACATTGTTTTAAGGCAACATTCAGAGTAAGGAACTGTGTTATTTCCGTGCTTGGGGGAGAAGAAGGATTGGTCTTAAAAGGAAAAAAAAAAAAGTATTTTAATATAAGCTTTTGCTATCCAGTGAGGTTCAAGCACAATTAGCTGTTAAGACACTGAACACCACCTACACACTAGTCTCTGTTGTTCAGATAAAGAAAATACAGTAGAGTAATTTTTGTGTTTTGGACAACTTTGTGCACCACAGCTCCAGGTGCTTCTTTTTTGGCTAGCTCTACATACAGTTTTAGGCTTTTGAACTGTTTCTACAAGTGCAAAAATGTTGATTCTTCATGCATAGGAAGACAGAATTCAGCTAAGAAATATGCACGTATGTATAAGGTATTCCAGTCCTAGTGCACTTGACATTGCATTTTGAAACTAGAGACAAAAATATTATATATTGTATTCAAGATAGCAAGGAATATATAGGAGAGCAACATGCATTCTGTTAAAAAAAAAAAAAAGAAAAGAACAGTAACACAAAACAACTCAAGAGTTAACCCACTGCTACATTATTCGAGACCAGTCATCTTTGATCACATGGACATTGGTTGCAGTATTTAGTTTATACAGTTTGACTCAACTGTCACTATTATAGAAACCTATTGAGTTCAACTATATAGACACTTAATGCAGCATGGTGATATCATGGCCATGTCAAAACTAGCATTTGTTACTAAACCTGGGAAAAGCTCTTCATTTAATTTGTCATAAGGATAGCTCTTCTTTCTGAGCACTGGAACTATTTGCTCTTGCCTAATCTCCCCCTCCAAGAATGCTCCAATTCCTCCATGCGACAGTAACACGTGAAATATCGACTGAAATTCACACTTTTTCTAAGTTAGCTGTTTCTTCTTTTAGTTACTTGTTTTTCTACATGTGACAGGGTTATTTATTTTATAAACTCTATATTTAGACATACAATGGGAATTCCACAGCCCTATGAGAGTGCACGATACAGTAGGAGAAGGTGCTGGTTTGACAGGAAAATGTGATCCAGACCTTAACCTAAATTTACTCAGCTACTGATAGCAAGAGAACTATACCTGTTACAACAGGATAAGCTTGATCTGTGTGCAAAACAGTAACAGCACACCAGAAAAGCCACTAGGTAGAAGCTCACTTCACCACCAGGTGAAATCAGGTACTTACTAACCCAAGCAGAGCACCTGAAATGGAGAAGCTGACAGAGCACATCCCTGCAACTCCAGAGCCAAGGCAACTCTTGGCAAACCTCTTTCGTCAACCAACACAACTTGGCCATTGATCAGTGTTTAAAGAATTCTTGTTCCCTTCTGTAACCACCCCAAAGATGCCTAGTGGCTCAATGGAGACATGCACAAACTCAAACCAGTGAAGAAACAGGAGGAGTTTTTTTATTTCGGCTATTGACACCCAAAACATCCCAGAAACAACATGACTTATAGCCCCGCAGGAAAGCTGCTTGCAGGGTTTCTGAAAATACATATTAACTATGGACATGAGTACAGCACTGCACAAACAAAATGTCATTACCCATCTTGATTGTACTGTTGAAGCAAGAGCTATAATAACAATACATTACCTGCTTTCATCCACCTTACATCCCAAAAATAACACATTTTACAGCTGATCATTTCAAGTGTGTGTTGCAAGCACGGTATTACTGGTTCTGCTGATCTGTGCCCATACACAAAGGGTCAGATTGATTTTTTTGTACCATTGGACTGAGTATGTATTAGAAGAGAATGTTCAACAGAAGAAACCCTGTGCTTGTACTATGCATGAGTAAACAGGTTTGGAATGTGACTTTGAGAGTAACCACTCATATCAAAGTGATCACTTCATTATGCAAAATTCATCGAACCCCCTTCAGCAAAAAAAAACGGTAACACAAGCCCAAAATATTTAGGAGATGCTTGGCTCTGTATGCACTTGTAATCTTTTCTTCTTTAACATGAATCATGGTGGGAAAGCAATCTCTTAATTTCTTCAGATTTCTCTAGTCTGAAGTGCTTGGCCACAGCAAAACACATTATTGTACAACATCCCAGTCACATAACCACAGAAACCAACGGCCATGACCTGAAAACAGGACTGCACATTTATGGAAGACTATCCTTTACACAGCAATTAAGCAATTATACAGTAATTAAAGATTAAGGCCTATTCAATACGAGGAATATTAGTAATTTTTATCTGCCTTTGTTTTGTACAAAAGCCTCACAGTATTTACACTGACAGGAAACAAAGGCAGGAACAAGAGAACAAACACAGATTTTATCCGCAGGATTGTCTAAGTGAGAATTTATTTCTTTAAACTCTCTCCAGTTCCAAAGTAATCTGGAACAAGAATGGAGACTTAGTGCACAGAGTGAAAGCTCTATAAAATGAAGACATATGAATGTATCACTGGAAAGGCATAGGATCAGAAATCACTGTGAGGGTAGTGAATTAGCACACTGCTGATTTATGCCTGGATTTAAACCACTGTTTTCAGCATCCTGGATAAGAACAGCCTTGACATATTCCATGGATAAGGCATTTCTAGAATTGCTTAGTAGGCAAAAGAAACCCCTCTCTGTACGAACTGCAATTAAAATCTCCTAATATCAAACTGTCTAGACTCCCTATGGTCAATGCACAGGGAAGGAAGGACAAGAGGATAATGAATGCCTTGATGAGCAGTGAGCATTGCTGAACTCTAGATTATGGGCAAGGCAAGCAAACACAATGAACCTTGATGGAAGCAGCAGGTGAAGCACTGCAATATACAGACTATTTGCCATTGCTTAAACAGAGGTTTGACTATTCCAGTAGCTTAAAGTACTAAGATAAAAACAGGACACTTTCTGAGCAGCTGATTTGCTGCTAAAACAAGTTAGGAAAAGTAACGATGCAATTGATGATTCACTGATTTTTTTTTGTTTCAAATATATAAAAAATATATTTATACCAAAAAATATTCCTTTTATATTTTCTGAAATACTTTCTATTTTTAAAATGATAAAGGCAAAACAAAGTATCTAGCAATTGGATATCAGAGAACGACTAGTCAGCTGCTCCAAATGCAAGGAGCTCTTTGTCACACACTCCTGGGTCTTTCCTCCCACCCT
>VZTA01019416.1:13318-45225 GCA_013398855.1 Mohoua ochrocephala
TTTCAGAAGTTTTGAGGTGTTAAACTGCTTTGTTTTACCTGCTGTGTTCACATATATGAAATTAATAAGAGAGCCTTCTTCTAGAAGTGTCAAAGGGGTGGCCATGAAGGTTTTCAAATAAGCAGGACTTCCTTACATGCAAAACTCTTTGAGTTCCATCCTGCAGTTTTCATGATTTTCCTTTAAAAAGATATGCATCTGCCCAGCTGGCTGAAGAGATATCTTTAGCCTCACTGTTTTAGTCCCTAAAATAATACAAGATTTTCAATCAATTTTGTTTTTGAAAGGAAGCACAGGAACAGGTTTCTTTAAATTCATTTTCTATTGGTATGAAATTTTTGTGATTTTTCTTTTTCCTCTTGCCCCCAAATCCATCTCATATTTCACAGACGAGGAAACAGAGTGATGGTGTGTCACATCCAGTTATATCAGTCACTTTGGCAGTCATTACTGACACAGCTTAATGCAGTCTGACTGATGTAATCAGACATGATGTCTCTCACAGAATACTGTGTCACCCTGAGAAATATAAAGAGACACAGGTTTCAGAAAAACACAGTTAAGGGTTGTTTTACAAAACAAATAATAACCCATGGCATTGTGTCTGGAGACAGGCACCCAAAACAAGTAGGTCTTTCTGGACAGAACAAGACCAGTGTGCTAAATTCATTTCCCTAGGGAATATAAGGGTTTTTTCAGCCCACTTGAATGAACCTCATTTATAAAGGAGTTAATACAACTTTCTGCAATAATGATTTCTCTTTCTGTTCCTCACCTAAAGCACAATGATGTCCATTTCAAAAGGGTATTTTGAGTGCTTCCCATTTTGGGATACCCAGCTTGTGACCTCCTCAGTGCTTCTGGTTTCAGTGAACTGATCTGTATCACATTTGTCCTTCAAAGTTGAGAATGTCCAAACAGCTAGCCACAAAGAAGGGCATTTTAACTTTGGAAGGCACTGTGTAGCGTAAATGTCATGATTTGTTTCAGTGTTGGGGTATTCATTGATGGCATTTTGAATGTATTTTACTATTCTCTCAGTTTAGCTGCTGCCGCTGAAACACCCAGATGCAAACAGAGCTTGTGTTCATACTTCTTGATGTGTAGTTAGAGCAGGGATAATTGATCATTAGAGGCAGGTGCTCAACCGGACCTGGTGATTTCACAAATTTGTTTGAATTTATTGATCCAAATCTCAGCTTTAGTTTTCCTGACCTCTAGAACAGCATGGGAAATCTGAGGTCCCCTGAAGTCAGTCCCAAGCTTCCCATTCACTTCAGCAGGGCAGGCTCAGACGTGTGGAGCTCGCTTCAGGGACTCGCTAAACTTGAAGTTGTTTGAAAAAGTTGTCCAGCTGGTTAAAGTGACAATTGGATAAGAAATACCACTTGAAGTGTCCCTGAAGGATGTCGAGCCTGTTAAAAACCACCTATTATTATCACCTAAGCAAGTGAGAACCAAAAATTCCATTGAAATGGAAAAAATATTGATCAGTAACAATGAGAGAAACACTTGTCTATGCTTAAAAAAAATGTGGCTGTAAGCCTTGGTTTGGGATCCATCCATATGACTAAAATGAAAGTAATAAACATTAATGTGCTTCTGGACTCGTAAATTCTACTGGAGACATCATCAAGCTGTAATTATAACAGGCATTTAAATTAATGAGTTGGACATAAATGTAGCTATCAAAACTGTTTTAAAAATATAGAACTTAAGCCGTACTTCTGTCTCCATCTCCAGAAGTATCTTTTAATGTCTGTTCTTAAAACAGCACTTCTAACTTGATAGGGGTTTTTTTCCCCGAAAAGTGGAAATGAATGCAAATAATTTGTGCTTTAAAAAAGAAAAAAAAAAAAAAAGAAAAGAACTATGCAGGAAAACAAATGTGTCTCTGTCTGCCTCTCTCTGTCACCCACCAGTATTTTAATGATCACTTCACAACTTTGCTATATCTGAACTTAGATCCATTTCAGCTTCTTCAGCTTAATTTGCATTCAGCACTATTTTGCTGTCTTGGGAAGTATTGATTGAGAAAGCAATGGAAGAGTTTTTGTACAATGTCTATGGAAAATGTCTATGGAAATGTAGGAATGTGGAGTTGCTCCGTACAGGGACCTGTTGATACCTCCACACAAATATTAAGTCCCTATAAAGGTGTCATTGTGTGGTGTGTCCAATATATGCTGCTGGTCAATCTTTCTGGAGGGGGTAGCAGTTCAAATGTTTTATGTGCTACATAACTTTAGATGAAAATTAATTAGCATGAACAGCCAAGGCACCCTTTGGTGTCACTGTTTACTCAGTTTTCTATGGAGAATCACACTTCAATAGGAAAAACAGGGTTTTTTTTGTGTGTTCTAAAGACATAATAAAAACAAGCAAAATTAGTAACCGATGTGTCATCTTATCATATGTTTTCTTTCTTTCTATGCCATCCATTCCACTGTCATTAGTGAAGCAAACCATGTGGGGGAAAAGATTAACAAAACCTAAGTGAAAAACCTCAAACAAATGCTATTTTCTTTTCCAATGCAGGCACTGCCAACTCCTGCCTGGAAAAACTGCTTCTGAACCTTTCATCCATGCTTTTGGATGGTAGTACTGGAGAAATTTGTCTCAATAACATAATTAGAATCACCTGGATGGAAGTGAGAGGTGTCAGGGGTGTTTTAAATGCTCCCAGTTTGGTGTTGTGTGGCAACATGATGGCCATATACAGCATTTTGAGTCTCTAAATTACTGAGATAACTGACCTAAAGGAAAGAGAGAAACAAGAGACTGCTGAAAAACTTAATATGAGCAACTCTTTGATAAATACAGTGACTGGAACAAATAGAGCAATGAAGCCTGTTCATATGTTAAGTCTATTAAGATGTAGTTGATCAGAAAATTTAAAAGAATGATCACAGTGTTGCTAATCGGAAATGTGATCAGAGTTAAAATGTCCTGGTGATTCGTGTAGACAAGTATTGGACAGAAGTGTTGATTGGAATGACCTTATTATTGTAATGATTTGGCGGGGGTGGGATGGGGTTGGTTGTTTTTTCAATAAAGTAATCAGTTTACATAACTGTGGGCTTATGTAACCACTGCTTTACCTGTAGTGCCTCAGCCCTCCCTCTTCTCTCGAGTCCGTTCTGATCCATTTGTCATTTTGGAGGTTTTATGAAGTGTGGCAGGGAAGAGCTGAATCTATTGTATCACATCTGTTAGGGGTCAGAGGCAAATAAAACCACTACTCAGGAACATGCTGCTAATGGGGAGGTAATATATAATACAATAAAAGACTTGGCTTTTCTTTCTCCATTCTTGGATAAATCTATGCCAATTTCTAATACTAATATTGCTTTAAGAGGCTGTAAAGTTTTTCTTCAGTCATATCCACTGCAACTATGACTATGGGCTGTTCCATCTGCAAGGATATTTTCAGGTATATTTAGCCTTAAGCGTGTGTGTAGATTTTGCTGAATAACCAGATTGCTTGCACACAAAGATGAATGAACAGACTTAAAGTTGTGAAGCCTATCCTCCCCAATGTCAAAAAATGGCATTTCGGGCTGGTTACTCCATAAATTAATTGGATTATTCATAAAACACTAAGAGGTTCTTTCTTCTTTCTTTTTTAAAATTACACTGTTATATTTTAATTATATACTGAATTTGTTCATTTTTCTTCTTGGAAAAAGGATTTGGCTCTTCTCTTTCCAAAAAAGTACACCTTAGCACATGGGCTAAGGAACTACTCGAGGTCTGCGTTTGCAATCTTAAAAATGTCTTTTCTTTCCATTGAGGAAACTCTGTGGCAGATATTTGGTGTCAGAAATCTGTGACAGAATAACATATTCTAAAAAGAGAATAAAAGGGTATTTTGCAGTGTAAATCACATTATTGATTTTTTGTAGGAATATGCTTTTGATTTCTCTTTGTTGTGTTCAGGGGCAAGTATTCGTTTGATAAACACTTCCTGAGGATATCCAGCTCCCTATTACTAAAAGTGCTACATAGAATTACTGCAAACGAGGCAGGTGAGAGGTGCCAACTTTGCTTTGTTTACTTTCCCCACTGACAAGTGTTTCTGTGTACAGATAATGTAGAACATTGAGGCTGTGTTTCCCTTAAGGGCATGACTTTTCAAACACAAACAGGGTAAAGAAAACATTCTGAGAAACAGAAAATGGCTTGGGCTTGCCTCCCGAAATTGGTAGGGGAGACTCCAGGCAGTTCGTGGTACCTGAAATAGCTTTTATTCTTTCTGTTTCTACTTGACAGTGTTTGAAGCTGATGATGTCTCTTTAAATCTGCTGTCGCTTGTGCTGCCTGGGAACAGATGTGCTTCTCCCTATTTCTTTTGTTTGCCCTGCTATCAACTGGGATGAAAAAGATAGGCAGGCAAAAGTAATTAATTTGCAATATTTCACATTCTTCTTACAGATGGAGGAGGGACAATTTCAAATTAAAGCAGCTTTTCTTCTGCAAGAAAAACACATATTTGCTTGTATCACTTCAAATTTGTATTAGACCATATTTTATTGTTGAGAAGTGTCATGTTGCTACACTGAATAGTGCAACGTGGGCTGACCTACTTCAGTGTTGAAACACTGATTCACCTGTCGATATTTTTGAGCAAATGGAAATATTTGTTCTTGTCTTCAAATGGAAGTACAAAACAGAGCAGATGTTTGCAGGCATGAGTAAATCTCAGTGGACCAAGGTTACGATGTATAGTGTAAACTCCTAATTTCATCAAGATTATTCTTTATTTAAAGATAGTAGACCAGAAAGCTGTGATCAATAACATGGAAATTCGTGACCATATTGGAGTATGTCACATTAGTAGTTAATATCTACTGCCTGTATTACATGAGAATATTTGAAACATTCTATTATAAAGGTTAATATTTAGTAGAAACATATTCTGAAACTTTGTTAATAAAAGGAAAAGCAGTTCAGCTCCTGAGTTAGAGGCCACATCTTTAAGTAGCCTATAAAAGGAGACAACATGTCCAAGCATTTGTTATGTAGGTGTCTTTTCAGAGTATCCAATTTCTGTACTGAAAGAGCTCCCCAAATTTTTATTAGCCATCTGTTTATAGTAGGTGTGTACTTGGGGTTTTTTTTCCATTTCACTGTAATTATTACTCTGGCAACAAGAACAAGTTGAAATTGTGGCTTGTCTCCTGGAACTTCTGCCTTCATTGCATATGGTTCTCTCCATTAAAATACAGACCAGTTGCTCAAGCCACCTTAAGGGGAAAGCACTCGGCGTGCTACTCCCGAAATTAGGCATGCAGGCACATTAACAGCAGCAGTAATTGCGTACATTATTTGCTGGCTGGAGCGCTGACTGTGTATATAAATTTTCAAATTATTGTGCTGCCTGCAACTCATTGCTAGTGAGCATCCACTGCCACCTCTTTTCCTACGAAATGAAATAGCCTTTGTAGGTAACTATTTATGTTTATACTTAGGGTTTATAATGACTAATGACAAATGTTTTCATGTTTGCTGTTCTGAATTGCATGCCATATGTGTTGGCCTGACCTTTGAATGAACAATGTGATGGGTGCTGCTTAGAAAATATGGAACAGAGTGGATTATGTATAGATTTTATACAGCAAAGGAAAAACAGAAGAGGGGAACCCACTTGGTTCCTGAGGAGCAGGATCAGGTCTAGACACAAAGCCATTCTAAGAAATGCTTTGATTATGTCTGATCACAGCAGGTTTTTTCCTGTTGCTGCTGTCCCTTTTTTCTGGGACCCATATGCCCATGAATGGAGGGATGGGGACTGCTTTCCTCTTCTGATTAAGGAATGAAGAGGCAGTTCTGCCAAAGCTACCCTTGCAGCTGGCTGGTACTCAAAGGGCCATTCTAATACGTTGCTATTCAAAGGGAGTTCCTGTGCAGGAAATAAAGCTGTGCCCTGTGCTGTGCGTAGAACCTTAACTACAAATGGAGAAGAACATCCATGTTGCTCAAAGGTACTGAGACATGAATGATCTCAGCCATATTAGGCACCTCTGGGATTAATTGTGTCTTTTTGAGAGAAAACTTTTGGGAATTCCTCTCTTCAATTTTATCCCATCTTAATGAATGCTGATCTACTCAAGGTCATGAATAAGTACAAGAAAGTCCTCAGTTCTTTCAAGTGTATGTACAGAACTTCCTCAGCTTTTCAAAGTAAATAGAAGTTGGTTCTTCAACAAAGAATGGAAGGAGGAAGCTCAGAAGTAATTGCTGAAAAAGTGTTTCTTCTGTTTCAGCCCTTTTTTTAGACACTGCTCAAGAAAGCTTGTGAGATTTTTCTGTCGCTCGTCTTAGCTACTCACCACCAAGTTAATTATTACCCATTTAAAATTCTGTGTAGTTCAAATATATTCCATCTCCGTTCCTCTCCCTTTATTTCTTTTTCACTAACATTTAGAACATTTATATTTCTATGACTTTCAGATACTTAAGTTGTGGTATCGAGCATGTACTCTCAATTATCTGTCAGAATTAATGAGCAAGTTTACCCACAAGTGTCTCATTTTCCACTGTGTACAAAATAAGCAGGAAGGGCATATTTTAGCATCTATAGGCTGCTGTAGGTATAACATTATTTTGATGTATGGCACAGCCTCCTTAATGAGATCATTGCAGGAGTGTTTTGCATGTGGTAGATGCGTAAGATGCAGATGATTTCTGTAGCTGACAGCAGCCATCACACTGACTCACACAACGTTTGTGCTGTAAATTTTCTCTGAGCAGCAGACACATCAGCAGTATCTCTTGCATATCTAAATATTATATTGTGCATATTTTCACCTGTATTCAAGCAGTGCTATGGCCTAGTTTGTTTTATCCTTGGGAAGCAATCTTTTAATGCTAGTGTTTTCCTGCTTTCCGTACAGTGACATTGAGAAAAATGTGTTATTTCCTTGCAAATAAAAGATTGTTGCCAATGATGAAACATTAGCAGTCTTGCTAATATAAACTTGCAGGTCTACTCCTGATTTATAGTTTAGATCGGGCTGGGGCTGGGCAAAATCCCTGGACCCCTGCTGTACTCAAAACAGCAGCGAGGGTTGAAATAAACTTGAAGAACCTGGGCTTTTTTCAACTAGCCCTTGGTGCTTTTTGAAAATCAAGTCTTTTTAAGAAGTTACAACTTGAGCATTCAGCATCTCATTGTTATTATTATATAAAATCTTGGGCTTGATCTTGATGGACCCATTATCACTCTTTGCTCAGACAGACTTCAATTTGAATAGTGTGTCCTCCACAGTACCATTATGGGATTTTGGTATTTTACATGGCTCCTCTCTGTTGTTTGCTTTTATTATTTCTCTTAAAATAGGTGAATTGAACTGAAGCATGACTTTTCAAACAAAAGATAAACCGATTTCTTTTTGCTGTTAAACGAAATTGTTGTCTTCAGCTTTAGAGTGTGTATCATACGGTCAGAGGAGCACCAAAAAGTAACAGGTATTTGCTGTGTAATGCAGTTACAGATCTCTTCTATAAGGTCCCACAAAATTTATTTCATGGGACTTTCAGGGGAATTTCAACTTGTCTCAGAAAACTCATGGCCTTCAAACAACCATGAAAACAGTGGGATATTTTTCAATGCTCTCTGACATGGCTGTCAGCTCCAAAAAAAGCTTGAAAATTTTTTGGAGTTTCTGGTTTGCTCCTTCCTCATCCCCACCTAGACCATCCTTGTAAAGCTGATATATGATCAGCCTTTGGTGTCAAAATATACCTGAGGTTTGAATGCTACTCTTGATTTAGAAGGTTTGTACACAGGAAAAATAAGTGTGACTGTATTAAGGTGTGACTGTCAATAATTCCATTTGTATGTATTTGAGAATTCCTTCAAACACAATGCTTTTTAAGCCTAATAATATATTGCAAGGTATAGGTCCTAAATTTCTGTTAGGATGATGTTTCCACCAGTCTCTTCCATTAGGAGTCATGTAGAGCACTTTATTTCTCAGAAATCAAGCTCTATGTTTAATGTTTTCTTTAATAGACTACCTCAATCTCACAGCTTTTTAGTGTCTAATGAAATATAACTGTGTAGTGAAACTGATTAAGTTGAAAATAGCAGTTTTTGTAATGAGAAAAGAACATAAAAATGATTTGGGACAAAGATACTGATTAGATTTTAAAGGCAGAATCTAAATAATGAGATCTGCCAAATTGATAAGTGATGTCTCGATGCGATTTTAATGAACACAAGCCCTTTTCTGAGCTAAAGGAATGTTAGATTAATAGGAAGTTATTTTCAGGATTTTGTTTACCTTGGAGTGTACATTAGTTACAGAGGTGACACCTGCATGTTTTGTAGACTGGTCTTACTTTTTCCAGCAATTAAATCATGAACTTAGGAAGCTGAGTGATAAAACACTTATTAACTTCTGGGAGGTGAGGATTTTGCCCTGAAGCTTCATATTAATATAAGTTGTTGGGCAATATATAGGAAATGAAGGTAACATGATGAAGGAAGGACTCTGAGAGTTGTTAAAGAAAAACCTGCAAACAGAAAGAAAAGTGAACTTCTTTCCTGTCACAGCACAGGTTGAACAATCAGCCTAAACTGGAGGCTATTTTCCATATTTCTCCTTAAGTTCAGTCCTTGTACTTTTGTGTTCTTTGTCAAACCATGTATGTGATGAAACAGTTAGGTGAACCTGAAAGTTGCTCTGTTTGGGAAATTCAGTGCTATCATGACAGCTTCCTCCTTCAAGGAGGATGGTAATCCTGCTGCACAGTGTCAGCAAACACAGCTCTGGAGTCATCCTGGAACTCAGTTGCCACAGCAACGTGGTCCCTACTACAAGCAAAGGAAGCAAAACATATGGGAGAAATATTGTGCTACTCCAAGAAATCTCAAGGTTTCCAGAACAATAACACTTCAAATTCCAATTTCCCACCTCAAAAATGTTAATCAAGCCATTTACTGTATATATTGGGAAATCATGAAAATTAATGTAAAAATAAGACCTGTTTCCTGGAGAGCTACCAAAAATATAAATGAAGGTTTACTAGCTTAAAGTTAGGAAGTCGAAAGGTGAATTGTTTACACTTCAGTCTGGATAGTTTTCTATCCTATGGACAAAGCATTTAAGAATACACTTGACATTTTCTGAATCAGCAGTTACTGAGAAGTCCTCCTTTGAGTTGCTTGTGGACATTTTTTTCTCTCACAGCTGTGAACCTACATCTGTGTCGATAAAAAAGCATCCTCAGTAGTGCTAGCCAGATTATCCTTCTGTTGTGTTTTGAAAGATACTTTAACTTTGAAAAAACCAAAACTTATTGTCAAAATAAGTATTTCCTATAGAAAAGAAATTATTTTTATAATTTGCAAGAAATTTTCAATCATTGAGATTTCAGGTTGTTTTGTTTCAATGATTTTTTTTTTTTTCTGGAAAGAACCTGGTAGTACCAAATAGAACTGATTTCTGATAAATTATAGATTTTTTTTTTTTTTTTAATAAGGCATTATTAAGCTTAGAAACAAAAAAGTGATTGGCCTTTAAATGCATAGAGAATGTCACTTTTACATGTGAATACAGACAGACTGGAACCAGGAACTGGGTTTGCTAATGGTTGTCCAGCACAGGAGCTCTGAGAGACTCATGTTTGAATTTCACTTTTCAACTGTGGATCCCTGAACTGCTGCCAGGGTGCTGCACCATGGTATCAGGTCATTTCCAATTTGTACACAGGCCTCTACTGGGTATGAGACAGCCTTAGTATAATAAAAAATAGTTATTAATAAATACACGTATTTTAAAATAGGATATCGACACAAGGGGCATGTTCTTGACAAGTAGGGGACAAACTTTCATACACTCTGATACCAGGGTACAAATTATGCAGGACAAATGGTCATGCTGGTAGAAGGCTAAGGAAAACTTGGAGGCAAGCAGCTGCTGTCCTTGATTACTTCTCAAAGAATTACTTTTGTCTTTGCACAGTCTGCAAGTTTGATCTCCTCCTTTCGTAAAGTGTATTTTACTTCCTGGCTGAGAGCAGGTGATGAAACTGAGGTATATAATTAAATTTAAGGAAAACTATGCAACTGCTACCACTCTAATCAGAGAGAATCCATACTTGGCAAAATATTTATAAAATATTTTTGAATTAGATTCTCTAATTTAAGTTTCAATCTTCTATTTTTGAGCACAGCTCTTTAAACACAGCATTTCTAATGGTGGATATAAAGACAGTGTTGGTCATCTTTGTGGTGGAGTTAAGCTCATTGGATTGGGTTTCCTCCCACATGACCCGTGAGAATGTTTCATAATAGGTGCGAGACCATTTTGTCTTACTACAAGCAAAAGTATTTCAAATTTTATGTTGAATGACTTCCTAAATGTTCATGTTAAAACTGCCATTCCATTGGTTTTTTTTAATGGAGAAGTAAGAGCCAAATCAGCAGTGATTAATTTAATTCCATCCATTTTTTATGTTTTCAAAACTATAAATAGTCCATATAACTGATTGTAGCATAGCAAAGAATATATCACTTCTGAACACCATGGAATATTATAATTTTTAAATTTGGTGAAAAATTCAAGAGTATTTTCAAACTTGATTTGAAAAGAACAATGGTAAAAATTTGATCAAAACTGTAAAATGCATGTAGAGTAGCTGAGTGAGAATAACCCTGGCTATGTGATTAAACAGAAATATGAAATAGATGGAGCACTGAAAGGTCAATTGTAGAGACAAATTACTAGCTCCGCCAGCAGTTTCACGTCTTATAGTTTGTTGCTCAGGTTAAAATGATATATATTCTATATATGTCTAAGCTGACCTCTAGGAAATTGCATTGGAAATAGGCCTGAGTGGAAAAATTGATGGGGAGATGGTGGTTAAATAGAGTTGTTTGGTGGTTTGAAACAGAAAAAAATTGCAAATAATCTAATGTATCACTTCAGACTTACAGAATTTGACCTACAAAATAAGTTTCAAATTTGTTAATTTGACCTTTTAATTTCTACTGGGCTTTTTTTTTGGAAATGGTTAAGGCAATATATTATGAAAGTTCTAAAGAGAAGCCTTTCACTTAAAAAGTTATCACGTTGTTCTTAAAAAGGTTAGAAAGGAAGACCTTGGGAGCTACTGGCCAGTCAGCCTCCCCTCAGTCCCTGGGAAGGTCAGGGAACAGATCCCCCCAGAGGCTCTGTAAGGCACAGGGAGGGCAGGGAGGTGACTGAAGACAGCCAGCACGGGTTCACCAAGGGCAAGGCCTTGCCTGACCCACCCAGTGACCTTCTCTGAGGGAGTGACTGTGTCAGGGGACAAGGGAAGGGCTGTGGATGTCTGCCTGCAGTTCTGTGAGGCCTTTGACATGGCTCCCCACAACATCCCTCTCTCTAAAGTGATGTGGGTTTGATGGATGGACTGTTTGGTGGATAAGGAATTGCTTGCATCCAGAGGGCAGTGGTCCACTGCTGAACGTCTGGATGGAGGTCGGTGACAAGTGGTGTCCCTGAGGGGTCCATACTGGTACCAGGACCCTTTAATATCCTCACCAGTGCTACGGTCAGTGGGACTGGGCACAACCTCAGCAAGTTTGCAGACAACACCCAGCTGTGTGGTGCAGCTGGCACACCTGAAGGACAGGATGCCATCCAGAGGGACCCGGACAAGCTCGAGAAATGGCCCAGAGCATTCTCATTAAGGTTAACAAGACCAAATGCAAGGTGCTGCAGGATGAACGAGGCCACTCCCAGTGTCAATCCAGGCTGGGGGATGAACAGATGGAGAGCAGCCCTGCCCAGCAGGATGTGGGGGTGCTGCTGGGTGAGAGGCTGGACATGAGCCGGCCACAGGCACTCACGGTGCAGACAGCCAAACGTGTCCTGGGCTGCAGCAGGGGAGAGAGGGGATTCTGCCCCTTTGCTCTGCTCTGGTGAGACCCCACCTGCAGCGCTGCATCCAGCTCTGGGGTCCCCAGCACAGGAAGGATGGGAACCTGTTGGTGCAGGTCCAGAGGAGGGTGACAAAAAGTATCAGAGGGCTGGAGCACCTCTCTGATGAGAAAAGGCTGAGAGAGTTGGGGCTGCTTAGCCTGGAGAAGAGAAGGCCCTGGGGAAACCTCGTTGTGGTCTTTCAGTATTCAAATAGGGCTTATAATAAAGATAGGACACATATTGTGCAAGGGCAAGGTAATGATTTGAAACTAAAAGAGGGTAGATTCAGACTAGGTATTGGGAAGAAATTTTTTACAATGAGAGTGGTGAGGCCCTGGCACATGCTGCTCAGAGCAGTGGTAGATGCCCCACCCCTGTACCATTCGAGGCCAAGCTGGATGAGGCCCTGAGTAATGTGATCTAGTTGAAGATGTTCCTGCCCAAGGCAGGGTTATTGGAATAAATGACCTTTAAAAGTCTATTCTGACCAAAATCATTCTATGATTTCTGGACACATCTGTCCTAGCTTTTTGTAAGAGATGATGCTGTTGGATTTCCCTGGCTGGGGCAAAAGCAATTTTAATTCCGTATTTTGTGGACCTCTTAGCACCTGTAATGGAAGCAAGACCACAAGAACCACTCAAACAGGAGTCAGGTTTAGGTCACTAAAAGCAAATGTGGTGCAGGAGTCATTCAGTTTTTATTTTCTTTTAATAATCTCTGGTATTGTCTAAAGGTTCACCCTACAGTCTCAGTAGGGAACAGTCTTGATCTGAGTCCTGTAGCTTTTTTTATATGGCTTTATTAAAGTGTGAGCAGGAGCAGTCACACAAACATTATTTCTGTGAATAACATTTTTTTATTATTCAGTATCAAGAAGACAGATATCACTTGGTAAAACAAGCAAGCAACACTCTCTTGTCTTTCTGGGACTGACTGAAATTAAGGAGAGGAAAAGCCAATTCACACACCTGATGTTTTCTAGTTGTTGCCAGGAGAACACATGCTACAACCTGACATCTTAAGTGAAAGCCTTGATTTTTTTTTTGCCTACCAAATAAGCTCATCTAAGTTATGATGACCTAAATAGACACCTCTCATATTCTGTTTATTGAATTCATTTTCCCTGCATATCACTATGGGTGCTTTCTGGTGTAGATGAACCTATATTCTATTTTTTCCCCAAAATGGGAAACTGAAATAAAGTAATGTATTCGGAATGCTTATCTGGTTGGTTTTTTTTCCTTGATCTGTAGTATGATGGTTGTTAGATGAAATAATGAACATTCTGTCTGCTTGAAATGAGTGCTAGCTTTAAGACAATAATTCTTCGCAATGTTTTGCAGCTGTTCTGAATATATTTATTTCTCACAGAGTGAAAAAGAGTATTCTAATGCATATGAAAAATTAAAAAAAAAAGCAATGGTGCAAATGGAAACAAAGCTCCATTTTTTCCTGTGTAGAAGAGAATTGCAAAGTAGCCTTATTCACAGTTCCCAGGCAAGCAATATGTGTTAATAACTACCTTTATTCATTTTCCAGTATCTCGCAGCCTAGTTAATCTGTGTTGTATAAACACATTAATGCAAGAGAATTCCTTTTCAGACAATATCTTGACCTTCAAAATTTGTGTAAACTGATGTTTCTTAAGCCCAATTTCAAATCTAGTAATTAATGAACACAGTCCTTGTTATCATGAAGCAGAGAAGGAGACTTTGCTGCTGCAGCTGTGCTGATGCAAATCACATGGAGTTCTAGTGAGTTTAGCCTGGTAGAACACAGAACTGATCATTCTTCTTTTTGATATTTTCTTAGTGAAAAAAATTAATTCTACTATAGAATTTTTCTTTATTGTGTGTCTTGCTTTTACACATAGTTTCTCTGTTATTCCTAAATATTTGCTATATCTCAGTGTTTGTAAAAGCGAGTATTTTTAATGTGGAGGGCTATCCAGGAGTGGAGGCTACTGCAGAATCTGGAGGGTCATAAATATCATTAATGCTTTGATTAAGCAATACTATTTAATGTTGAAGTCATTGTATGAGAACAGTGACTTGGATTTACTTTAAAATGACTGCTTTGAACATGTCTGCTATATTCTGGAGCTCTGTTGCCAGTCCAACTTATTCTTCAGATTTGAATAAAATTGTCTTCATCTGTCGTCTTCTTTACAGCAGCACAGCCCTGCCACAGTCTTCAGCTGAGCTTGCAGGACATGGAGAGAGGCTTCACTGAGTCTTCACAAAGGGAAGAATTTTCAAATTAATAATTAGGTGAGTTTAAAAGAAGCAACTGCAGCAAGATTTCGCTATGAATCTCCTGGTCTCAGGTATGGTATCAGATTAAGATCTGGGAAAAATGTAGGCAAAAAACAAGAGTGAAATATTAGAGCTAAGAATTTAATCAATAGTTTGTTCCTTGTAGACTAGTTTGTACAGAACTCACATTTTTTTAAGTTATTTCTGAATAAAATTTAATATGCAGATTATGTGTATGCATACAAGTCATTGTGAGCAAAGACTACCTACTCAAAATATGTTGTGAGAAAACTGGTTTGGTCTCATAGGTCAACAAGTAAGTTTTTCTACACCAAAGGAATGACTTCTTTCAGAACCAAATTTATAATACCAGCAAAATGATTAACTAAAGATTCAATTTCCAGGTTGAGTTTTCTTTCTTTTTTTTTTCTTTTTTTATTTTTACCAATGCTATGGAGTTCCTCTTAACTGACTTCTGAGCTAGAAATGTATTAAAAATAAAGATGAGCAGTGTGAAGACAAACTGATAATTAGATTCAGGAGTTTAGCTGAACATTCAAAGAAGCATTTCTTTGCTTATAGTGCTTGGAAGTAATCTCAAGATTCATTGCTGATAAAGCACACATATTTTGGTTTATTCTAAATTCCAAATAGGAAAGGTGCCACAAAAGGATTGGTTTTTGAGTCAGTGTAAGTTCCACAGCTGACCTTTGTTCCTGCCATTTTAGTAATATCATGTGGATGTCTAGGCACTGCCCATTGCTCCTTTGGAGAGAATTCTCCACAAGTGAGGTGCTCCTCTCTCCTTTCTGTCTGTACACCTCTGCAACCTATTTTGGACTGGGGCAGTCCTCTGTCATGAGAACTATAGCTTGGACTGGGTAAATGGACTGATGTTTCTGTTTTACAAGAAAAATAAACGTACTGAAAATAAATACATGACTTTCCCTGGAAAGGTCATTGATGCCACAGAATGCAGCTGAAAATCTCTGTAAATTGACTTAATGGTGCAGACAAAATTTTAGATTGTTTCCCAGTTCCAAGAGTTTATCCTTGGATAAAATGAATATTTGCAGTCCTTTTCATATCTGGTTTGTGAAGAAAAAAAAAAAAAAAGTGTTTGAGCTTTAGTTTATTTTGGTTTAGAACAGACAAAATTTACTGGGGAAAAAAAGACATAGCAAAATAAAAGAAGACATCATGAAATGAAACTAGTGCTGCAGAAAAGTGTGGGTTTGGCTCTAGATTTAATTTTAAAGTGAAAGAATTTTCTTCAGGGGAGAATTGAGTATGACCATAATTCCTGTCAATTCTGTAACTTCTTCAAGAGTGAGTATAGAGTTGCAGACCTCAAATTACAGGGAGTACTTCATTCAATAAAAAAAGTCAAGTTATGGTGAAATTGCAGACAATTCTGCTCCATATTGACTTCAGTTTTATTTGTTTTCTCTGCACAGTTCATCTTTCCCTCCCTTAGCTTCTTTTTCTACACTCTCTTTGCTTAAAGGATGTTTACAAGGGTGGATTTTGGGTTAATAGAGTGACAGAAATAAAAGGACGTCTCATTCACTGGCTAATTGGTAGTGCCTGAAGCCATACATAATTTCACATAACTTACATGAAGTTCTGGCTGCCTTATCCCTTACCAGTGAAACCAAAGCCAGGCTGTACCTGTGGTTTGATTTAGATGTTGCTTTTTCCTATTTCAAGTGTGTATTAATAATGGTGGATGCATGAGCGCACTGCACACGCCCAACGAGTGGGGCATCAGCAACAAAAAGAAAAATACATTGTTTTTGCTTCTGAACCAATTCTAGATAATGCTACTTGCATCACTACTTAATTTTCTGTGTCCTCTTAATCGGTAATGTTGGCAAATATTAGCTAAGTTTTATTCTTCTTTTCACTTAACAAGAAGATGGCTTTTCAATGTAAAATTAATTTTCTGTACCTTGACGCCCAAAGTATCAAAACCAGTGGATGTTCCGAGAAAGACATCAGCCTAACACTGCTGATGGAGGTGCTTTGTCCTGTCTTCTGGCAGCATGTGACATGGCAGACCTATCGGGATGTTCATGACTTTCTCAGTGAAGTCGTTCACAGTAGCAGAAAGGCAGACAAGTGTGTGTGTGTGTACATCAGTTTCAGAGAAGTTTCAGAGAATTCAGTACAGAATTCACAAGGTGTAAAAGACTAAAGCAGCTGCTTTGGTGCTGACTACGCAATGTAGAAACTATTCTGTTGTCTTGGCAAGCACCAGTTTAACTGTGGCCTTTTCTGTCCTCCCTTCCTTGCCAAACGACCACTTTTTGTTGAGTTACATGCTAATGTGCTAAGCTCCATCAGGCAAATACTGATTTCATTTAGAGGAAAGATTGTGTGTTTGCATAGAACGTGTCAACAGGAAAGCTGAATTCTAAAGAGCAATAAAGGCCTCCCAGTTGCCACTGTGAAGATCAAGGGCAAGCATAAATACAGGACCTGGAACGCAGCCTGATAGAAAAGGAGGCAAGACTTGAAATAACAGAAAGCGGCATCGAACACTGGGGTGATAAATATGACAGCTGCTATGCTCCTAAGGCCAGGATAAAAACATGTATAAAATCAGTATGATTCAATGGAGAATTGTATATACTGATAGGTTTATCAAGCAATATTTTTATGTGCAGTGCTATTTAAATAGTCTACTTTGCAGTAAAACCAGTAGATGTAAAGAAGTTGGACTCTGTTTTATAAAATTTCATGTATTTAGTAACTTAGGCTCAAGCATGCTGTCCCGTTATCTTCCTCATAAATGGTATCTAGACTTTTAGTTTATGAGTATATTGGAAATAGTACAGACAGGAAGGATCAATCACAGGTGGTTTTGCTGTGATCAATAGAAGACCTCTGTGACAATAAGCTGGGAAATGGCTTTTTGGAACAGCTTATTTGTCTAAAGAGTAAAATACTTCCCTACCCATGGCTGTGTTACCTGTAGAGAATTTAATTCAGCCCCTCTTTTCCCTGTAAAGAGCAGACTGTTGCAGCCCTCTGATCTGACCCTCGGTTGTTTGCTTCCTTGTTAAGAGTCCTGTGAGCACCCCACGCTTTGATAGAGTGCACACAATGTGCAGGTTTCAATTTCCAGGACAGGCACTGTCTCTGCTTTATTTAGTGAACAGCATTATTGAGATCCCAGTTCTGACTAAGCCCTTTGGCTGTAGCTCTTCTCTCTGTTTATTATAAGCAGTGAATGCTGAAGTAACAACATGATAAAACAATCAGAAGCCTCCCCAAACGGGCAAATAGATAATTCTACTAATATCTTTTAAATCTGTTAAAAGAAATAGGACCAGCTATTTCAGTATTGCTTTGGGGTCTGCATTAGCCCCAGTAGTTATGTTTCGAGGGGGACATACACAAACTATGTGTCTTCATGTGTGTATATACATAAACAGATTTTAATATCAGGAAAAACCTGTCAGATTTGCAAAATACCACCTTACACTTCAGGCCAATCTGTGGAACATCTGGTTTATCAACAGATGCAATTTTAACAGTAGGTTTATACCATAGTATTCAAGAGACTGGCAAATTCGGGAAATTGCAGAATAATAATAATTACTGTAATTATAACAGCAGGGATATTTTAAAAAAAGTCTTTTTTTTTTTTTCTAAGAAACAGCTGCACCTGGAGCTTTACTTACCTAATAAAAATTTCTCTCTTTATTTTCAAACAGTTTTCAATTTTTTGTAACACTGTGTATTTTTAATTAACTCTCTGAATTGTGATTATTTTTCCTGAAGTTCAAGCAGTGAAGGTCAAATGTAATCATAATGATGACTTTGCTCATTCAAGAGCTGTTTATAAGATACAAATAAATTTTTTTTTACCTATTAAAGCAAAACTGATTGACTAAGAGATGCCTTAAGCTAAAAGTTCTTCATGCCTTTTTGCATTTTTAGTGAGTGCTTTAGTTATTAGGAAGAAAATAACAAGATTATGACCGTGTTAAATTGTTATTACATTGAAGACTGAAAAACAGTCCTTAAAACCAAAATTCTATTGTACACCTCTTCCAAATCCCAATTTAATGTGACTTCTTTTCTTCAGGAGGAAAATGCCATTTGCCAAACACCTGAATTATGAAGCGTAAGAACTCCCACATCATTGTCTTCAGTACTTTGTGAATTTTGCCTTTCAGTGCATTTGTTTTCTTAGCAAAATTATGCATTAGGAAAAGTTATATTATAGATACATCTAATGACAACTTTGTAAAAAGCAAGTTCATTAATTTCAAATACACAGAATAGATTTTTTTAATTAGGTAGCACATAGGACAGACACACAAATTTAAGTTAGGACTTACACAGTCCAGGCATTGTTTTCCCTGGCAATTTGTGAATGCTGGACTTTATTGTACTAGTTCTTTAGAATTATGTCTCCCAGAAGTTGAGTAAAAAATATTCTGATATTGCTCGCATTTTCTTCTTTTACTTTAAGTGTTCTGTAAAAATGCTATCACTGAGCAACTGTTCTAGAACTCCTTCCCTGTTCACTTATTGAGGGAGGTAGGACTTTAATGTAAAGTTGATGAAGTCAGTAACTTGTACTAAATAAGCAACATGACTTTATTCCATGTACAGAGTGGAATATGTTCCAGATAACACCACGAGAAACCACTACTCAGTGATTTCATACAACATATGTAGGCATAGATTAGAGATATGCTTTCTTTAACACTATCATATTATGACAACTTAATTTCCTGCTGAATATGAATAATTTTACTGTGAAATAATTTATCACCAATATTAATTCAGATGTTCTCAAATCAGTTGGCTACATTATTTAAATCCCACAGATTTTTACTTTTTTAAGTCAAAGTACTTTCATTAATATCATATTCTTTTAGAATAAGTGCCATGTTCCCTACTTTGAGAAATAAAATACTTCACAGTCAAAATGAATCTTTATTGCCAACTTTACTTGGAAATTTTAAAAAAAGATGATCCTTCTGTCAGTAACTGTGTAGTCAAGGGGCAGAAGATCATGAAGTGGATCTAAAGTTTCCATTTCCTTAAAAATAATTCTCTGCCCCCAGTCTAGAATCCAGAGGTAGAAAAACCCCAACAAAACATCAGAAACATTTTCATGTATCGTTTTGGCTGTATCATACTATAATGCTCACTGCATTGAGACTTTCAGCTCTAATTGTCCTTAAGGAGCATCGTGGAGTTTAATCATTTTTGTTTTGGAGTAATAATTTGAATACAACAGTGATGAGCACTCTAGAAAAACCCACAGCAAAATTAATTATGACATCTACAGCTCACAATTTGAATTTTGTACAGTAAGTATCAGTGTGTGCATCTACTCATTACCCTGCTAGTGCCTGTGTTTTTTAAACCACAGAGCTTCATCCATAAATAAATGAGGGCAGGGTTAATGCTAGTAAAGGAACGCTAATTCTGTCCCCTCTAATCTTTTACCTGCACTCAGCTTTTTCTTTCAGAGGAAAACACAAATTAATGCCAATGAAGGCAACACAGCACCAGAAAAGTAGAGTGCATTCCTGAATCAATTATCATGAGGATTTGAATGTAAAATTTAAGCTGCTGTTAGCAATGCAATAAATTCTTCTTGCGCTGCAAAATTCTGACATAACCATCTGTTTTCAAATTGTTTGGAATGCTCATCTGATGTTAAATGAGTCCATACAAGAACAATATCCATTTCCTTCCTTACCTGTGTTTGTAACCCCAGAACAGTTATCTCACTGCCGTGTATTTCTAACCTGTTGATCCTCTGAGTGCGTGATGGTTTTGGCCGCATTTTGAGCTTTGTACAGGAAGATGTTCTCAGGAGGAGGAATGTTAATGGACTTAGTTGGAGCTCCTTCAAGCAGCTGCTCACTTTGATCTTTAAAGTGAATCATCACAGCTCAGAGAGGATCGGTGAACAAGGCTTAGGGAGGTTTGACTCATCTGAGCACAGCCTGCATGGTAATGAGCTCCTCGTTGGGATTACCTGGGACTTGGTGCTGCTTACAAAGTTCGGAAAGCATTTTGGCATCGCCGGTGTTTGTGCTTAGCTCCCAAAGATACTTTTTTACTATTGCTATTGCTTTGCTATTGCTTTGAAGATTCCTGTCTTTAAACCTTACAGTTTCATTGCCTATTACCCTACTGTTCCTAGAGGCGTGTTGCATTGGGGTGTGCATTGCGTAGCCAGGGGCATTTGGGTGATAAATATTTGAATTTCAGCTCATTTCTCATTATATATTGCATTACTTTTATGTTATCCCTAGCATGACTTTGATGCAAAATTTGTGATGTTTTTGTTCAGGACTTTTAGTATACCAGTTATTGAATATGCTGTTGTAAAACCAGTGGAGGGAAGTTAGGAATGTTACTACAAACAATTGAATAGCCATTGCCTGGAGCCTGAAATCAAGAATCTAAATGTTCAATGATATGATGAACAGAATGAATTATAATTCATAGACTGTGGAGGGGAGACGTCTTCCTATTCTGAACTGGGCTGAATGTTTTTGGTCCCTTTAAAAAAATACCATTAAACCAAAGTTGAAGGATGTTATCAGCACTTTTTAGCAAACCATAGCATTTAAATGCCACAGCTAATTTTTCAGAGGGTGTGGATTTTTTTTAAAAAAAATTATTTTAGTGTACTAATCATGCAATGGGAGATGAGGAGAAATATGTAACTCAATATTTACTGAGTTACATTCACTCATTGCTCAAAATGTTCAGCCTCAGTTATTATTTTTGGATCCTCACAGCCAACAGTTGCTTGTGCTGCGAAGTTATCTTAGCTGATCAGCACACAGATGGATGACCAAAGTTGTCCTGCATTTCTGTTTATCATAGCATAACCCTTTTCAGTAAAGAGAACAGGCTGTTTAAGATATGGTTGGATAGTTCGTCAAATTCTCAACATTAGGATAAGCAAACCTAAACCCATTAAGTGCAATTATGTGATTTTTTTTCTTGAATTAAAAACAACAAAAGAAAACCAACAAAAAAAACCCAACAAAACAAAAAAAAAAAAAAAAAAAAAAAAAAAAAAAAACCCAAACACCCAACAACAAAAGCCCCCCGACTCTGTTAACTGTTTTACAGATTTTAGTTCTAGCAGTTCAAAACAGGACTGCAAAAAACAAAATGTATTTGGTAGGATTTTAAAAACCTTTTACAGAGTGTGTAGCTCAATCTTCAAACACACTTTTATTTTGTGAGACTGTTGCCTTTGTTTTCTCTTCCTAGAACTGGAAGACAGATAAATGTTTTGAGTACAGTTCATGAAAAGAGAAAAAAACCCCATAGCATTTCTGTAAACAGGAACTTCAAATTTTCTAGGAATTATTAGTAAAAACTCTTGAATTCATTATAGTTAGTAGCATAGGTGAACTGAGGTGCAGCTTTCCTATTTTTTCTTCTATATTTTTACGACACGTTTCTTGCAGTTCAAACTAGCTGTAAGACTGAAGGATAAATCATTTTGAATGGAGGAAAAAAACGCCTTTTATTATAATGTATGGAATAAAATCTCTGTTCTAACTCTCACTGAAGTTTTCCTGTATATCCAAGGAGATTGCATTGCTCAATTTACAGAACACTGAACAAGCATTTGAGGCTGGGTTTATGTACAGCTTGCTTTGCCATTTATTCCTCCTCTGCAGAACAGATTATTAATCTTCCTTTCCCTTATAAAGGACTTTTGAACCTACTGATAACTGTGAAATTATTAATATGCATATTATTATTTCCTCCTCATTTGAAATTCTTTTTGTCACCAGAATGGAAATCTGTTCTCTAAAATGAACATGTTTGCTTCTAGAAGTGTCTTTTAAAACTCAGAGCTAAGGAAAATTGCTGAAGATAGACCAGACTGCCTGGTTAGCATTGCACACTCTGAATTAGTCCTGCTGAGAGAGGGTTTTGAAATTGTTATCCTCGGGATTTTGGCACTGCAATGCTTTATGGAACACGGTGACTGTTCTGGAGAATGGCATCCTGTCTGTGGAGCCCAAGGAAACATTCGCATCTGCTTTGGCATCCCAGCTCAGGCACGGGTAACAATGAATGCACGTGAGATGATGACACTTTGTGATGATTCTGAGGGATGCTTTCATGGCTTCTGAGGAAAAAGGACTACTTGAGTCCAGGATAGGCTTTTTGGTTTTAAGAGCCTGTAAGACTTTTATTAATATTTTCCAAAGTTTATGAATTCATGCCGGTTTATAGCATTCATTATATATCTTATGTCAGGGAGTTCCACAGTCCATCTTTGCATTAAGGGAAGAGGTGCCTGATTGATTTTGATTTGAACTTCTACCTGTGAATTTGTATTTGAGGGTTTCTTGTTATTGCAATGGAAGAGGCAGCTAACCGATTTTTCTTTCACCTTTTTCATGCCTATCATGATTTTTAGTTGGCTCGTTTGATGTTTTTCTAGTTTGGGTGTGCTAGTCTGTAAGTATCATCTTTCTGTGGAAGTTACTTGGCTATCTTTAATAATTTTTGTCAAGATCTGTTTCAAATTCTACTAAAATGCTTTTTCTCAGATGAAAAGACCAGCATTCCACATAACAATCACAATGTGGACACAATACAAACTCTACCCAGCAGCATTACATTTTCTGAGGTTTTCCTATGGTTATAATTCTGAAGTTACTGAACTGATATGTTCATAAGGCGATGATTTTAACCTAAGATCTCTGTTGCCTCTGGCAGTAGCTGTCTCAGAATCAATTCCTGGGTACACAAAGTGAAAACTGTTTGGGTTTTTGGAGGTTTTTTGTTGTTTTTGGGTTTTTTGCCAAGTTCATTACTTTACATTTGCTTGGTTTGAATGTCATCTGCCATTTTATCCTCAATCACTCAGTGCCACGGAGTCTTTCTGCAACTTTTTTTTTTTTCAGTCCACTATTGGTTTTCTTCCCCTGAAAAACTTGTCTTCAGTAGCAAACTCAATCTCCTTTCCATTCTCTTTTCCTGATCATTCCTGAATGTGTTGAGCAGCTGAGGCCTTAGCAAAGATCCCTGTGGGATTCCACTTGTACCTTCCCTTCACTGAGAAAATGGACTATTTATTGCAGCTCTTTCTTTGTGATCTTTAAGTTAGTTATCCCTGTGAGGACCTTCCCTCTTACATTATGTCAGTTTAATTTAAGAGCCTTTAGTGGTTGGACCTAGTTGAATACTTCATGGAAATCAGAGCTGGCTGTGTTAACCATTTCTCCCCTATACTCATTCAGTTTATTTAGTTTATTTTCAGTGCTTTTTCTCAGAAAGTTCTGGGGGATGGTGGGGTAAGACTGTTAAAAAAAAAAAAAAAGAAAAAGTCATGTTGATTCTATTTTGAACCAAGATCATTGATTGATAAAGTGGGCAGACCAACAGCCTATTTAAGGGCAAGTTTGCTTACTTTCTCTTGAAAAAAACGTTATTTACATTCTCTATAAGAAAGTTATTTTTATTCAGGAGACATGCTACCTGTGCTTGATATTGTTTCAGTAAGCACCTTCTAACAACAGACTATTTATAGGACTTGCTGGGAATAATGAGAAATGGTAGATGAGAGTCTTTTGTGAATTCAGCTACATTTGACTCTTGTAACAGTTCAGTACTGATGGTACCACCTCGGTATTCAGTCAAATGATGTCAATTCACACTGTTTGGAAGCAGAAAGAAATATACATTTTGGGTCTTGGCATATAACCTCCAGCTGTTTGTAGCCACATGCCAAAGAAAAAATTGACCTGTACTATTTGCAGTACAGATCAAATCCTAATACTTTGAAGATCGCGGGATTAAGAGTGGTGTGACAGTTTATAAATAGCAGTTTAACCACTTGTTGTTTCAACGTACAAAGAAAATGGTATTTGCAATCTTTTAAAAGTGTTCTTAAGACAAAGTTGTAGTTTGTAGAACAACAGAATTTGACACTTCATTTTCTGATAACTTGTGAAGTAGTAGAAGTTGCTGCACTTCACTCTCTAGTGTTTGAGATATCTGCCACAAGTAAGTCCCATCTTCTGAAACTCTGAGTCATTATGCCTTGGAAAACCGTGGGGACTTATTGAAGAGAATATATGTGAACATAAGATCCTTCTTCTCATATTTATTTTAAGGATAAAGGACCAAAAGCCTGGTATTTTGAAAAAAAAAATAAAAAAAGCAGTCTGCTGCTGCATGTGTACAGAGAATAATCTGTGTTGGTAATTTGGTAAGGCTCAGAAGGAAATACAGCAGGTCTGGCTGTGCTGTGTTTGTGTAACTGTTTTAACAAGCGATAACACAGATGAGCATCATTGCTGAAATGGGAAAATTTTGAGCCTACGTGAAATTTACTGTTTTGCTCACAGTTCCTTCTACCTTCTTTTAACACTGGTTTATTGAATCCAATGTAATGCCACTTTTCAGCTTTGATCATGATAAGTTTTATCCTACAATTCCTCAAACTTTCAAAAATAGCTTGTGTTTTTTTACAGAGAATGGAAGAGTAATAAAAACAACCCTGTGCTTTTCTCTAATCTAGAAATCTGTCATAAGAATTAGGACTTTAGCAAAAGTAAACCCTAAAATAATTTTTAAAAAATTGTGTAAAGAAACAAACGTGCTTCTAAAAACACTACATGAAATTATTGCATTCTCCACATAAAATTTTCATAATCTAAAGAATCCTAAAAACTTAGTAAACAAAGTATAATGTGCTCTAAGGAGATTTCTGCTTTGATTACATTTGTGTCTTTCATAATGGATTATTAATAGAAGAAACAGATTCAAATTCAAGAGAAAGTAAATATTTTATATAAAAAATATATGTGCAAAGTTTATTTCTAATCATCCTTAGCATTACAGAAAAAGCCAACTCTAATTCATCTCAAGGGGTAGCATAAGAAACAGAAGGAATTTAACTTGACCTCTCAGTCCTTATTCTGGGGGACAAAAGAGCTTAAATATAGGACTTACTGCTCCTGTGAAAACGATAAACTAGGGTGTTTAAGTTGTGCTTATGTCTACTTGAGCAATCAGAAAAAGTTTCCAAGTGCAATTACAGAACAAAAGATCTTGGACTGGAACTTCTTATTGTTTTGGCAAGCTCGAGACCTCCCACTTACTGAATTGATCTTAATTTATCTATAAATTCATTTTTCTCTCCTGTCTTTGCTGTTTTTTATATGTTCAAATATTATACTGCTTTTTTTCATTATTAATGCTAAGTCTGAAAGAGGAGCAATGAATCTTCTGAGTCGCGATGAGCTTAAAAGGTATGGAATTATAAGGTAAAGGAGGTAATTGCTGAGCACTGACTGCGGCAGCAACGTGTGAGAACAAAAACTATCACATTAGTAGCTCTTCTCCTGAAAGCAGAGTTTTGTTTGGCTCTCCCTGAACCAGCTGTCACTCGCTCTGCCAGGCACCACCGGGGTTCAGCACGTGCCGATTACCTGAGCCTTTCACAGTGCTCACAGGCAGCTCATCACCCACATCCTTGGCATGAGTGATCCTCCTCGCAGCTTGGGCGTGTCCAATCGAGCTGTAACAACACTCTTTGGACCGTGCTGTGGACGTGTCCTCTGTGTGCAAGACAGGATGTCTCCGAGTGTCTGTAAAGAGCTAGCACTGGTAGAACAAGAGTTATCATGAGTACAAATAACAGAACAATACAGTGTCTGGTTCTTTGGCTGGTATTAAGTGGGGTTTTTTCACCCCTGAAAGTGCTGAAAGCGCTGAGAAAATTTTTACCCACTAATAACCCCAAACCTACAGTCGTGGATTCTGGGCCAGTACAGGGGGAGTGGGCCACAGAAAACAGCCAGGCTTCTCTGCTCCTGTGACAGCTTCACCCATTAAACATGTCAGAGACACCACAGCAGCCAGAAGGACGAGTTCTCTGACTCAGGGTGGTTTTTCTTTTTAATTATTATGCAGGATGGGAGCATTGTTATAGCACATATCTGGTTTGTAAGAGTCTTGCCAAACAGATACAATTTTTAAGATTCTGCTCTCATTATTCTACTTCCCTCCAAATGAAAACTGATGCTTGGAAGCCTAATAAACCAGAACAGTTAGAAAAATAAAGCACTGCTGCCAAGCATATCAGGGTGAATACTGATTAACTCCATTTATATCAGTGATGCTGCTGACATGTCCATTGGTGTGATATAAAATAGAATTTAAAGAATAGGAGAAATTAATAGTAAGAGTGATAGTCACCCCAAGAGAGAATGGACTGACACTTTCAGCACAGATATTTTTAGCCTTCAAATTCAGGGATGTGCCTCTCTGCCAAGAGAGCATATCTGATACGTGAATGTTCAGTCTTTCTCAGTATCAGCTAAACTGCATTGCATGTGTGTAGCAGAGCCATCACCGCCAATAGCACTTTGAATCTTGGCTGATTTGGGTGCTTCTGCTCCTTTATTTCAGACAGCGGTTTTCATTCATGTAAAAGATTGTATTGAGAAGAACAAATATATTTTTTTTCTTCTTCCAATCCCAGTGACACGTAGGGTTAATAAAACCTTTGTATGCAGGACGATTTACCAGTGTTATAAAAAGCTGGTGCATGCATTTGGATGAGGCAGATATTATAGCAGCTGTGGAGATACAATATGTTATTGAGTGTTAAAGGAAATGTCTCTTGTCTGGCCCTAGGAATGACACAGGGATGAGTCTGGCTGTCCTGACACCAGAGATCAATCATGTTACATTAGTTTGCTGTATTTGACACTGTCATGTTCCTTTATATTTCTTGGAGGTGATACAAACTCAACAGAAGAGAACTATCAAGCCTGGCAGTACACGGATTAGACACATGCACTGTTCTGGATATGTGTGTCTTCCCTAGATTGATTACTATTGTATTTTAAGGCAGCTCAAATAATTTGTTGCACCAAACATGAAAATAAGCCTCTAGGTTTTTATAGCATGAAGGATCTAAATTCTAATGACAGAACCCGTTGAGGCAGTATTTGAACATTGCTTTAGAAGCAAAGTAATTCTGAAACTGTGCCTTTCTTCTTTAAATGTCTTTATGACATAAACTTTCTCAAACTCCAAATTGGTAAAGCTATAAAATAAAAAGCTGTTGCTGTGCTTGGGAATGGTATGAATGCAGAGATGTTTTCCTAGTATAGTTCGAATTTAGAGGTTGGGCTGAGCATTTATTTAGTGCCTGTTACTGCAGCCTTAATTAGAGGGGTAAAATGCTACTTAGCCAGTGAAGTGTCTGCCATGTAGGAGCTCCTCTTCAAACACGGCTGCAGAGACTGGGTCTCCTTTGTGCAGCCATAAAATTCTGGCAAATATGTAACTGAGAGCAAGAAGAGAGAATTGCCTCACCAGGCATTAAAGACCTTGCAACAATAAAACCAGCCATAACCACTAATTTTTCTTTCATGAAAGCTCTTATAGGAATAGCATTTTCTAGATATTTTCCAATGTAAGAGATATTAATTATTCATTAACTAATTATTAGGAAATGCTTTTAAATTATAACTCTCAGCAATCTACATTGAAGACTGTACTTGATGGTGCAGCGAATACCTATGAAATGAAGAATAATCTTTTACAAAACTGTGAGATTTGTTCTTTTCTAAAGTGTAAAATACTTTGGAATGCAATTATAAGATGAGACACGGCTAAATGTAATTGGAAAACAATTTAATAAAGTTAAAATTGCCAGAAAGTTTGTTAAGGATAGAAAGCAAAAGCGCTTTGTGAATAACTTTAATGAAACTGCACATTTATATTTGAAGTATTTTCACTTTCACTGTTTCTACCAGTGTGCTGGATATTTAAATCATGAAAAAGGAAGCTGAAAATGCTTACCTCTTTCACATAAAGTAATGCAGTTACCTGTTTAAACCTGAAGGAAGATAAATTAAAATTCATATTCAAAAGTCAAGCCTGTACAGGATGTTGAACATCTTCTATGAAGGAGATGGGGGAAAAAAAAGAAAAGGGAAAAGTTGTGTAGGTGCTTTGAAACGTTGTTTAATCTTCTACTCTATGTTTAGGAGTTAACAAATTCTTTGTTTCTAGAACTATTTTATTTTCCCATCCTAATTAATAATCTTGGTTTTTGAATTCTGCCTTTCTTCAACAGTAGAGAATGATGCCAATGAGGATGTTAACTCTTCATAGCTTATGGAGCACATGTGGGTTTTTTAATAGTGGAAAGGATCAGAGAAATTGGATTTGAGGTGTTTAATTAAGTCTGTTCACAGACAAATGGTCTTGATGAGTGACAGGTTGGCATGGTTAAGTCCACCAGGAAAAACAGCAATTAGAATGAACCTGTGGACTCTGCATCACAATCTTTTCAAGGTCAAGCCACAGAACTAATTTAGAAAAGAACTAACATGTTGTTGACAGAGAATCAATAATGAAAGGCACCATAGGATATTTCCCTTATGTGGAGTTGTTTTAACCTCACCCCCCAATTCAACATTTGTTCACAATTTATTCAGTTTTAACTCTTCTGAGGTGTAGTATTTTATGAATGTGAATATATATTACGAGTTTTTTACCTTTCCCCCCTTTCATAAAAATGTTGAAAATAAAATTACTCATGGATTTTAAAACTCTGTTTAGTGAAATCTCTTAATTTTATATATGCTAAATATTTTAAAGAAATTTGAGTTCCTTTTGAGTTGATGACAAATACTTTCTCTGACAACATTTGGGATAGAAACAACATAATACAAGGCAGTGTAACTTAAATGTTCATGTCTTTAGAGCTAAGGCAAGCATTTGCATTTAAATATCCATTGAGAGGAAAGAATCCACTTCATATTTGCCTTGTAACTTCTGCTGTTCTGTTAGGTATAATTTTTATTTTACTTACTGTCTAAGCAGTTCCAGTTTTTGTTTCTTTTCTTGGCATACTTCTTATTGTTTCCGTACATTTAGTCAAGGAGGAATTGATGTTAAATTGAAGTTCAGCACGTTATCTATATAAAGGAAAAATACATTGTCAATTTTTTTTTTTTCTCATGTGAAAGTGCAGATGTTTTCCTGGAGAGACATTGGTAAAAACACTATTCAGAACATGTGGTAGAGATTTAGCAAAGATTCGCACAGGTAGGCTAAGCTTAGGTGGATCTCAAAAGAGCTTCAAGCTTGCAGCTGCAGGACACCTTCCTCTAAGAATATAATACACTTCCCTTCCTCCTTCTTTCCATAAAAGTGGTCATTCACTCTCCTGCTCTCCGGTTCCTACTCTGGCAACTGCCTTCCCTTCTGCTCTCAAAATATTCCAGATCCTCTACTGCTAATTGTCCCCCAAAACTGGGTAAGCAAGAAGTCTAAAACATGGCAATGAAGTTATGAGCTAACCTTGGCTTGTAGAGGAATCCAAAGAGGATGGAGCATCCCTGTCAGTGCAGCAAGAGCTGGTACATGAACTGTTGCAGGAGCTTGAGCCTTGCAAATCGCTGGGCCCTGATGTATCCACCCGAGAGAGTTTAGGGACTTGGCTGACATTGGTGGGAGGTCATTCTCCATAATCTCTGAGTAGTTGTGGAGGTCAGGGGATGTCTTACAAGATGGAAGAAGGCTATTGCCACACCCATCTACAAGAAAGTCTTCAAGGATTATTCAGGACATTATTGGCCCATCAATCTTGCTTCAGTCCCTGGGGGTATTATGGAACAGACCCCCCTGGAGGCTATCACAGGTCAGATGAACCACATGATTGGAAAAACCAGCATGGATTCACTGAGGCCAAATCATGTTTGACAATCCTGATCACCTTCTACTGCTTTGTTGATGTGAGCTGAGCAATAAACATATCTGCCTGGATTTTTCCAAGGCTTTTGATACAGCTTCCCACAGTCTCCTCACTGAGAAGCTGATGTGTCGCAGTCTGGACAAATGGTCTGTGCCACGAGTGGGGAGCTGGCTGGCAGTCAGCACCCAGAATGTGGTGGGAAGGAGCTCCTCAAACTGGCAACCTGTCACAAGTGGGGTCCCCAGGGACCAGTACTGGGCCTGACACTGGTTAATGTCATCATTAGTGACCTGGAAGATGGGATCAAGTGTACCCTGAGAAGTTTGCAAATGAAACCCAGAATGAGGTTTGAGAGGTGGATGTGAAGAATCACACCTTTTTTTCTTTACATATAACTTTTACAGGGGAGAGAGACAAATTGGTTAAATGCCAGACACCTTAATCAAAAATGAGTGTGCAAGAAGAACAAATTCGAAATAAAAATTGCATTCGTGACAGTGGTGTTCAGTGGGGAACCCAAAGGATTCAGACTACTATCAGGAGACAGCAGAAAAGCAGTGATGCTTTTCCTTGAAAAATAATTTCCTAAGAAAACCCTAGGCTTTATCACAGTGCATTCTCTGCTAGGTTTTACTGAGTTATAACAATTAAGTTACTGGTTTGGAGGAGAACAATGGGTGACAGTCGCACTTTTGCTTTAAAAAGGGCAAACCTTTGGATTTGGGAGTCAAATTCAGACTTACTGAAACGACAAAGTGATTTTTTTTCTCCCCATGGAAAACTCTGCTGTCAGCTAAAAGACAGCCTTAAAGACTGTGGTTTCTGCTCATGCTCCGTGGGACAGTGTATCATTAGATTCTTTCTGTTAATGTGCTCTTCCTTTGCTTCTAAGATGTCATTTCAAAGCATTTTCTTGCTAGTTGAGACTCAAGAAGAGCACACACAGAATTCTGTGCACTGGGGCGTATTGAGTTCATTCTCATTAGGTGTTTGCTAAATCTCTAGGATACTAAAACAAGTTTCTTGGAATTAATGTGCGGCAGTTATTTCAATTAAACATTTGCTAAAGGCTTTTAATGTCCTTATCAGTAAAATTCAGTGTAAGCCTTAGATTAATTTGTTCATGATTGTGTGGTGCTTTGGAAATACAAACTACTAAATAAGAAAGAAATGCTATTATTGTACTGTCTTCTAGATTCTGCAGTACTGCGATTACTTCCTGCTCATATTTCTCTTCAGTGCTGGAAATACATAAAACTTAACTTGTCTAACAGTTGAAATGCTGATAAATATCAGTTATATGCAGAGTTATTTGAATAACTTTATCAGATAAACATATTTCTGTGTATTATGGCTCATCTTTAACCATAACTTTAGCATATTTAAAGCTTAGACAAGGCAGGTGGAACAATCTGAGATACAGAAAAGTTGGCATCTCCATTTAAAAGGAAAAGGAGGGGGCGGAAGGAAAAAAATAGACTGCTGGCAGTGTCCCAGGGAGATACAGAGGTTTGTGCTGGTGTCAAATGATTTGTTGCACACTTGTAACTTTTCAAAACAGTGGTTTCAGGTTCAAAATTTAAGTATCACTTCAGAACAGAAGTGGAAGAATTTGCTTCATTGTTTTCTGTTTCATTGTGTGATGCTCCTGTGCCTTGGGATTGCAGCCACAGAGGAGGAGCAAGGAAACTTCTCTTTTCCAAATACAGCATGAGCATGTAATCTGTATTTACCACCTGAGGCCTAATTTAGTTATCATTTAATCACATATTTAAATACCGTTGGTCACAATAGCCCTTAAGCAAATACTTACACATTGTTGTGAGTATACATACGTTCCTGAACTTACCAGAGCCAAAGGAAACTGAGAGTCATGCAGTGAAATCCCTCAGCCGAGCCTGCAGAGCCTGGGGATCAGTGCTCCAGTATCTCATCCAGTCAGGCCTGTGCATTACCTGCCGAGCTTCTGTCCTGGTTTGAGACAAA
>VZTA01019419.1:0-26223 GCA_013398855.1 Mohoua ochrocephala
ACAAGAAAGACATGGACATACTGAACTAAATCCAGCAAATGGACACGGAGATGATTAAGGCACTAGAGCACCTATCATGTGAGGAGTGACTGAGGGAGCTGGGAGAAGAGAAAACTCAGGGAGATTTACCAATGTGTATAAATACTAATGGGATGGAGCAGAGAAGATGAAGCCATGTCTTCTGTACCCAGCCTGGTCTGTAATCTTCAGTGGTGGGTTGATCTTGGCTGTATGCCAGGTGAGCACCAAACAGCTCTTCCCTTCCCCTTCCCAGCTGGCCAAGGGAGGGAAAACGTAAGTTAAGGCAGTTTACTAAAGCAAAAGCAAAATTTTGTGCATTTATGAGCAAAGAGGAAAAAAATGGTTATTCTCTGCTTCCCACTAGCAAGCGATGTTCTGCCACTTCCCAGGAAGCAGGGCTTCAGCACATGGAGCAGTTCCTCCCGAAGGCAAACATTTGAAATAAAAAATGCTCCCCATTCTTCCTTTCTCCTTAACTTTTATATCTGAGCTGATGTCATATGGTATGGAACATCCTTTTGGTTAATTTGGGCCAGCTGGCTTGGTTGTGTCCCCCTCCCAGCACCTTGCCCATTCCCAGCTCCTTGTCCCAGGGGAAATATTGAGAGAGAGTGCTGATCCATCTCAACCAGCCCCAGCAGTTTCTCTTATCAGTCACTCTCAGAGAGAAGACTCACGGCTGGACAGATGTTTGGGTTAACTGACTGCAGGTAACTCAAAATTCCTAGCTTCTTTCGGTGACATCAAGGAAGCACCAACTTATTTTCCTGTTTTGCTTAGATGTTTATAATGCTCATTTGATGGTTAAGAGAGGGGGTGGCTGACTCCATTCTAACAGCAAGAGGATAAGTAAGAGCTCCAGCTTCACAATATGTCTGTGTTGGTTTTGATTCCCAGATTAGTCATGTATTCTCCACCTTCAAAGTGTCAAAGATACTGCACCAGAATGTTGCCCTAATATCAACTACTGGGGTAATTGGAGAGTATGAGAATTCCTTAACAAAAAGGACGAAGACATACAGGTGTCATTGTTGTACACCTGTGTACTGGTTTGAAAACAAACCACTGAGAGACTCCAAGTCAGAAATACAATTTAATAAAGAAGAGGGAAAAAAAATAAATAAATGAAATAGTACAAAAAAAGAAAACCACTGACAGAGGCAGAATACAACCTGACACCCTGTCAGTCAGGGTGTTGGTAGCAGTCCAGATGAAGTGGTCCTGTTGAAGTGGTGATCCTGAAGAAAGGTCTGGTCTTCACCTGAAGGTCCAGTGGTAGCTCCTGTCCTCTTGGAATCCAGCAGATAAGGGCCACCTGTGGTGTTTGAAATCTCAGCTTATATCCAGGATGGAATGCTTGGTTCCTCCCCCTGGGCAGAGCATCTCACAATGGGATAATGTGTGAGACTGGATGGCCCATGAACAGGAGATATCCCCCTGGAGGGAGGATGGGTCATGGGAGAGATAAAGAACCCTGCCCCACCTGGTTTCAACAGCTGGCCCATGAACAGGAGATAGTCCAGGGGGAGGGGGCAAGGAACACCACCCCACCTGGTTCCAACAGCTCATGGAGATGGTAACGGAATACACTGCAGCCCAGGACACCCTGTATGATACCACGCACTCACAGCTGTGACTGAAAATCCATCTATCAAACACACATCTGTGGCTTGTTAATGTCATCACCCCTTGTACTGCCTTATGCTCATTACACTTGGTTTGGGATTATAAACAAGAGGAAGATTTGTTTACTTGTTAAGAGTTTTGTTTGTTTAGCTCAGAGCAAAATAGCTTTGTTTCTTTGTAGACTAAGCATGACAGCTACTGAAAACAAAAAGCTTTTAAGCATTCCTACTAAGCAACATTATCTGGGAGGCTAAATTAAAATTTACTTACAGTACAATGGGGTTTCAATGGGTTTTTAACAATTCTCTTTGTACTTGCTCTGCCACTTTGAAGAAGAGTGATATGGGATATCTAACCGTTAGAGAATAGTTTTTTGTTTGTTTGTTTTCTTCAGAAATTGCATCCCTGTTAGGATATATGGCCTAACTGTGATACAGCAGTGTAAATTGCCTGAGTGGGCCGCATGGAGGCTGCAAATGCAAGGATGCTTTATTATTCTTTTTTAGTAGATACATATTTAGAAAAAAATAATAAAAACTTCCTAACTGTGCTTCAAAAATGTGTTTGTGAAGTAACAGCCATATGTCTGGAACAAGAACACTGCTAAAACTTGACATTTAAAAGTATACTTGATAAGAATTTAAATTCAAGAGTAAGTATTAGACTTATTTTGCACATTTTGCATTACAGACATATTCATCTTTTCCTTGAATATAGAAGATGAATATTTAATCATAACAACCCATTTTCATTAGTTACTTTAAACAACTTTGTTTATAATATCCATATATTTTAAAAGACATTTTTAAATGAGACCTATCAGCTGATCAAATAGCTTTGCATATTTTGGTTAAATTAGTAATAAATATTCTTGAGAAGAATATTGGATGTGCAACCTGAAGAGAGAACATGATCTCTTTATTCTCTTTTTCAGGACAAGTAGTTTGGTCCTTTCCAAAGAGACTGAAAAGTTTATGTTGCCTTTATAATGCAGGTGTCACCAGTCAACCCCGCTGTTGATTTTAGGAGTGTGTGTGCACTACCTGTCTCCAGGGGACGGGAACGGGATTTTGTTCCAGAGCAATGCCAGTATGTTCACAATGTATTTGTATGAGCTGGCCAGTTAAAACCATGAAAACTTATGAACTCACAGCTGTATCAGCACTATAATATTTATATCAGTCCATCTTGTCTGATTGAGTAGGCACCTTAAAAGCAAAGAAGAGAGAATAAAACAACTTCAGCATCACATACAGAGGCATGAGCTATGTAGGGAAAGCTCTCCCAAGTAACAGAGTGTGGGCTTCTGTATAATGAAAGGCAAAAATACCTTTGTTATCTGCTCTGTGTTCAGGTATCAGGAAGAATTTGAAGCTGAAGGGCAGAATACTTTGCTCTGAGGATCTGTAGGGTAACAGGAAATCTGTACAGGAATGACTGCTCCAAGACACTCCTTTGTTACTGGGGGGTGGAATATGCAAAGAAACTCTGTATGCCACCTAATGCATCCGGAATATTGAGTTTCAAGAACAAGATGACAGTGGTCTGTACGTCTTCTCTAAACCCTTCCTTTTAGTTTGTGTGTTTTGGCCTCTGATGACGACTGTTCATTCACACACACTTATGCTCAATAACATTACTTTTCTTTAGCAGAGCTCCATACTATTTTCATTTATTGATGATTATTAGTGAAAGAAGAATTTGGTGTATGTAAGTTAATGCTCCAGTTAATGTCTCAAACCTGAGTCAAGACTTTTTCTTAATGTATTGATTGTTCTTCTTTTTAAACTATTTTTATGTCAGATTTTTAAAAGTGCAACAAACAAATGTATGGTTTTCACTAAATAATATATAACCTTTATTCTGGAGCTTTTATGCAAACTTTCAAAATTTGCATAATTTCTACCTGATATTGATAGATTCAATATGAAACAATTTTCATGATTGCTTGGTTTCCTGATTTAGAGATAGTTTGGTTCAGTGAGTGCAGCTTGAAAATATGGGGTTTTCTTTGGCAAACTTTTTAAAACCTTACTTCCTCTTCAATGTTGTCTCAGAAAAACACCCGCTAACAATTTCCCTATGACACCGGGACATTTCAAAGAGATGGAAATCTTTCACTTAAGTCTGCAATTTACGTTATCTTTAAAATAACTTAAGTTGAAGATCCTGAAGAGAATATTTTTTTTTAACAACATTATTTATTCCTAGGGGTTTTCATGCCTAATTTCCTTTAGAATTAATTAAATCAGAAAAAAAATCAGCCGTCTATATGCATCAGTTCCCAAACATAAGGACACATGAAATTTATGGCCATCGAGTTACCAAAGACAGAATCCTTTTCAATAATAAACAGCATTCACAGGAACCATTTGCTTCTCCTCTTGTTGATTTGTGTACAAGTGTTTGCATTTTGGACCAAGAATTTCCTTCTGCTAAGCATGTGAAATAAACAGTATTCTCTGGGGTTACATGTACATCTTGCAGTTCTGAGGTAATAAAAATTCTCTGGAGAAGGGGGGAAAGGTAACAATATTGTAGCTATTAAAACATTCCTCCAAAAAAGTATGTTACTGGGGTTTTGTTATTTTGACCTTAAAACATAAAGAGTCTGCTAAGGAAAAATGAGGTGACTAAATCTTAAATCTGACCCAAAACAGATTCATTATGGAGCCAAATTCTAAGAAACAGGCAATTTGAATTATGTGTCTTAATGTAATTTTAATTGGATTAATAATAAGTCTTTGATTAAACTGTCAAGATATTAATTAGGCTAACAAAACATTATTGATTTTGCATATAAGATGTGTCTCATTTGTCCAGATAAACCATACAGATTGCAGTGTAAAAACTGTTGAATATGGTCAAAATAATTTGTAACTTGGGTGCTATTGATTTTGTATATAAGATGTGTCTCATTTGTCCAGATAAACCATACAGATTGCAGCGTAAAAACTGTTGAATATGCTCAAAATAACCTGTAACTTGGGTGCATGAAAATAGTAAAAGCATGTTTGTACTTTCTGCTTCTGTGTATTATTGTGTTCAAGTCTAAAAGATACATTTCCTATTTTCATGAGTTCTTGCTTACATATTTTATAACAGACACCAGTGCATCAGTGTATTACACGTGCCCTGAAGAACCAAGAAAGCTGTTCAAGAAGTTACACTAATGTGAATTCACATTTGCTGTCTGCTACTGATTGCATTTGGTGTTCATTTTTCATTGTTATAGTGAAGCATGTGCGATTTCTATAGTTTTCAAATATAAGATTTTGGGTATCAAAATAGAAAATACGGCAAACTTTTGACACATAAAGCATCTCCGTTCATTTGTTCCTATCACTACAAGTACTTCATGCCAAAGTATGGACTTTTTTTCTCCAAAGTAATGTTTCCAACAGTTCCATTTAAAAATATCTTATATTCTATAATTGGTTTTAATAACAACGTTGATGGCATATTGAATAATATTAAATAAAAATTCCATTTCCATAGAAATGGAAATTATTTTAAACCTTCCCCACCAGTATAACATTTTCAATAACATGATTTGCTGTTAACTTCAGTGATCATCATCCATGTAATTTTTAGCAACCCACTAACACTAATTATGGATTAGGATTATATCCTACCTTTGGCAGGTTTAACAAAACATCAATTAGTTCAAAAGAAATTTTGCTGTATTCTAGTGGTTGTTCATGGACTAGAAAGACAGAAAATTGCTCAGAGCCACAGAGTGATGCGGTACTGTATTTTTAATTATCGAATGTCTAGTTCATTTTTTAAAAAGCCTTTTTAAGATGGAGATTTTCATATTTATGCTTTTCTTGGTCTATGACAGTTTAAAATGCCAGAAAAATTACTGTCCCTACTTTAGGTCACGTTTCAACCAAAATGAGAGTGGAAATAGAAAGGGTTGCTTGAGGAGGAAGCTTTCAAGAAGAACTTTTAATTAACATTTTTATGTCCTAATAAACTATCAATGGTGTAAGTACTTTTAAAATCAGTTGATAAAAATGTAGTCTTGTCACCTTAATCTGTCATAAAAATTCACAAAAAGAGGCTGATATTAAATTAAATAGCGCTAGTAATCATCTCTCACCTTAAGATAAATTAACTTGAACATAATTGAATTTATGATTAAAAGCTTTAGAAACCTTCGATTTTTTCAATTAAAATTTAGAAGGTTTGCATAATTCCAGTAGATTTCATAACTTTCAAAATGAATGGCATATTTTTCTACTTTTTGCAATGGACAATGAACACTAAGATATTTTAAGCTCTTATTAAAATCACATTTTTCAGGCTGACTCCCAATACGATAACAGCAGCAACTGTTTTGGCAGTCTCTTACTTTGGATGGGGCATGCTTAATCTGAATCCAGGAAATCTGGGAAATCTGGAAATTACAGGATAAAATTCTGCTCATTCTGCACAAGACAATATCCTTGATGAGTCACCTCAAGGACCAAAGCAGGCTGATCAGATCCTGCCTCAAAGTCACCTTATATGATCACGACAATAATTCATCGCTCTTGTGTCGTGTTCAAGACAGCAGCTGGTGCCAGGCCTTGGGAAGGAGAAACTCTGTAATAAGCAGCAGCGAAAAAAATTCAGAAGTGATACAACTTCCTAATCTCATGCAGCTGGTATCTGACATTTTCTGAATATTGACTCTTATTTCCCTTCTTTTTCTCTCCACCTCATAAAAATGCAATAAGGCATAAAGCTGTTAACTACAGCTACATATCTTCTGGTTGGCTTAGAGAATGAGAAAAGTGACTATTTTTGGATGAAAAATGCCATGGAAACATACACTGAGTTATACTGATGTTGGGTTGCAAACATTATGTATTTAGTTTTCATATATTTAAAATAATATATTCCCCTCACCTGCACTAAATCAAATAATTTGTTAATATCTTTGGGTACTTTCACATTTTTTAATTGGAAACTACTAAACAGGAAAGTGTTTATTTCACAATCATGTTCATGCTCTTGTGCAGCTCAGTGGCTGCATAGTTATGCTCTGCATAAATTCCACTTTCCACAAGAATTACTTTTGAGATGCTACATAGTGAAGGAGAAACTGAGGGTAGGACAAAATCAAGATACTTTGCAGCTGTGGGGCACTCAGGCTCTTTTACTGTCAAAGACAAAAGCCACTTCCGAGGTACAGACACATCAGAGAGAAAATTAAATCATTATTCACATAATCTAGCCTTTTGCCCATACATATCTCTCACTTATTTATCTGTATCCATTTATCTGTGTAAGTGAAGTTAAACCACAAAATCATGTTTGAGTCATCGCTTCGATATTCTTTTATTGAAAAGTGCAGTTTAGCATGTATCATCCTCCAGTTCTGTTATTAGCACAGCTTTTATAGCACAATCTCAACTAAGCAGCTCCTGAAAACTTCTCTTAGAAAACAAAACCAAAGAACAAACAACAGAAGAGCACTTTCAGAATCATAAACTCCACAACCTGAACAGATCCAAAAGCATTAACGCAGTTATTCACTCTACATGCAAGTAGGGGCATAATCATCTCTGCAGGATGTGGGACTTACTGAATGTGCAATGTTAACACCAAGATATTAGGATTCATCTCAAGTAACAAGCAGCTAGAACATCTCTATATATACTCCATGACATAAGTAACTAAAAACCACTAAGAACTACCACCCAACATGGGGAATAAAATTGAACTACTTCAAGATATCCAGTGGAAATTGCTACAATTGAAAGGTCACCTACTGAAAAAGAAAGAAACATAATCCAAAAAAAATTCAAAAATCCTTCCTCTTAGAGATTGCTAACATCAAATATCTGTCTTTTTAAATGCTTATCTGTAAAGTTTGGGCAATAAGATAAACCAAAGCAGGGGTCCAAACTGATTAAGTTAAACTCAGAATTCTGATTTTTTTTTCCAGTCATGAAGTCCCGAGATACATGCAGCCAGCGTACTAGAAGGATTTAGCTGTGGTGAGTTTTTAACGAGGCAATAGTTCTGCTCTAAAGTTTACCTGAATACTCCCAGTTTGCAGAAGTCTAGGGAAGTTTCTTCCTCATTTATTCTTTTCTTAGGTTGGCCAACAATATTAAGGCACAGTCACAAAACATCTACACACACATAAAATAATGAAGTCTGCAATTAAAATTGAAAACTGGTGCATTAGATTTAATTATCAGCTACTTTTATATTGTTGCATTCCCTCCAGAAGAGCTGGTTGACTGCACATACGTACACGTGTGTTTACAGTACAGCCACTCTAATTCTAAGACTTGGCCTTTATCACTGATTGAGCTCACAGATGATTCCTTAGTAAAGTCTTGCTTGAAACATAAAAAAGAGTATTCTTTTTAAAAAGCAGCTTTGATGGCAAGCTCTCTGTAAGTTCTGCTACATTTGAGCTGAGAGTGTTTGTCCCAGAGTACAAACATTTAATAGGGATATTCACAGAAGCACATGGATTGTGTTGGTGCATTAAAAGATCACCCAATTCCAACACCCCAGCCATGGGCAGGGACATCTTCCATTGGCTTCTACACTCGGGCTTGTTGGATCAGGGCAGGTATGGAAAAGCTGTTCTTACTTCAGATACTTCCTCAGTGGCCTGTGCAGACAACACCTCAAAGGAATAATTTCTCTTTCTACTTTGTGTTTCCTCCAGGTATGATGAAGAATATTTTATTCCAGGCCAATGGAAGAAATGAGCTGAAATAATAGCCGTAACTGTGCTGCCCATGTTAGCAAGTTAAACTGAGGTCAATTGTTCTGTACTCTGGAGAGGAAAGAGATGCAGGGAAAGCACATTTTTTCTCCACCACTGCAGAGGTGCTAGATGCAGCCTGTCTCCTTACATTTTGGAGGCATGAAGAGTTCTTTACATTGGATGCCTGTGTAACTCACTCTGCGAGCATCGTCATTCCTAGGCAGGCCAATGTACATCTCCTGTATGATGGGATAATTCTTACTTAATGCTTTCTTGAGATTCCAAATTGAAAAAATGTTAAGGAAAATATCAAATCCCATTGAAGATGTGTATAAAGGTTGAATATGCCTAAAGTTCAGATGAATGGCAGTTCTTGGCAGAGACCACTTCCCCTCTACATCACAGCCTCACTTAAGGAGAGTGAGTTTTTTAACCAAACCTGTCATAGCTGATTTATTTTTCAGAGAGCTACCATTTAGCTTTAAGAACCCTTTTTTCTATACGACTCTTCCACTCATATGATAGAAATTTTCTCACAAATGTCGTGTAAAAAAAAAAGCTTTTTCCTAAAAATTATGTTTATTTATGTCTTGATTTATTTTACAGTAATAAGGCTGATCTTGAGATTGAAAACTTAATTCTTAGGTCTATCAACATCAAAACCCACTTGATTGAACAGACAAACAAACTTTACAGGTTTGGGGGTTTTTTGTGATGTTCATCAAAGCCTGATACGATGCCTTCTGGAAAGAAATCTGAAAGCATCTGAAAGAAATGTGTCAAGATAATGAGGTCAATCTGATTTCTATCACTCTCAGATGGTTTGGAGTTCCAAGCAGATAATTTTAGAAATTCACAGGTTTTAATACAGCTATTCTGAGAATTTGGAAGTGTTATTACCCCTCTAGCAGACATAAAACTAAGACAGTGTGGGTAAAGATGCATGAAAATTTCACTTCTGCATCACAAGTTTCCTTGGATCTGTTGTACCATGATAACTGCCCATTTGTCTGCTCTCAGATTGTGTCGAAGTCGTTTGATAAGCAAAAGAAAAGGCTTGTGGTGCATTGCAGAAGTTTGCATTTTCACTTATCACTTCTGAGCTGATGAACATTATCTTGCTATGATGTTATAGTTTATGACTAAATTCTGATAAATAAATCAATTTTCCATTTGACCCTTGTTTTTCCTTGAGTTGAGAAATGAATATGTAGCAGAACAGCAATGTCCTGGTGGCCTCCTCAATCTCAACACTTTCTAGTTTATTAAGCGTTTGTCTCTAAGGAACATTATTGTGTATAAATAACTTTTGTAAATTCTTCAGTAAATCTATTCCCACTGGAATATTGATAGAATAACACTTCCTTCTCTTAGAGTGACTCCGTTTTGAGTTTTGGAACACTAAAGTGAAATAAAGGCATAAGGAAATATATAATAGCAGAAATTTAGGGTTGTCATTATTTGAATAATTTAGGTTTCCACTGGACTTAAAATGTTTTTCAAATCCTAATCTCATGGCAATTGCATAGTTTCCCATAGTATTAACAAGAATTTCACGTACATTTTGAGAGGACAGCAGAACCCTAAGGAGACATTAGCAATTCCTAGCTGTGTCAATCCTCAATGTCTCTTTTGTCAGGACAGCAGCACTACTCATCCAGCATTCTTTGATGGACCACGTGATGCTCTGTTTTCCTCAGTGTTCAACTCTGAACCCAGCACTTTGTAAGGATCTAGCAGAGGATGTAAGCATTTACTTTAATTGCTGGAAGCTTTAAGAGTTTTAAAATGTAATACAACTAAGTTTATAATACAGATATGTTTTCTAATTTTGCTCACTCTCAATTTTTTAAAAAATGTATGGATTTTTATACCTGTGACTAGGTTTCCTTAAGTTTTCCAAAAGTAATAGTAATACTTGGATGATTTATTACATTGGGAAAATCCTTCTTGTTATGAAGATTTCTTGCTAATAATGAACTCAATCCCAGCTCTTTAGAAGTAAATGCTCAGATGATGGCTAAATTTGGGAACTGCCTGGGCTGGATTTACCACAGGGCTTTAGGAACAATAGTTTTGGTAATTATGGAGCCAAAGGAACAGCTATGAAAAACTTGAGCTATGGATTAGTTCCAGGTGTGAGGAAAGGAAAAGATACAACCTGAAAAGGACTTCTTGATTTTCATAAATAATACACCATCAATAGAAAAACATTTCTATGACATACAGTGTACCTTTTTTTGTTTCCATGAAAACAAATATTGACCCAGTAAAACAATGATAGAAGTGAACAGGAAAGATCAAAAACTAGGTTCACACTCTTTAAACACAGCAATTAAAAATAATGCAAAGTGAAACACAACATTTAGATCTTACAACTGCAAGAACTAATCCTACTCTTTGTTGGATTCCATATCTGGGATGGAGTAATGGCACAAATATAAATTGATAGGGCAGGAGATGAAGGGCAGCCCTGCAGAAAGGGATCTGGGTTGCTGGTGAGCATCAGGCTCAGTGTGAGTTAGCAGCGTGTGCCCTGACAGACCAGAGGGCAAAGCCCATCCACTTACAGATGAGAAAGCTACTATGGCTGCTTGTCTGAAGTCGGGAGAAGGGGTCACAGTCTGCGTGGCAGCTTGAGAAAGGAGAATCTGAAGGCTCTGACTTCTTAGTATCATTACTACTGTGACACCAACTGGTAGACTGACAAAACTGAACATTTACATGTTTGTTTCACCAAAATATGGTATAATAAGAATACTCAGAACATAAATAATAGAGAAGTAATGTAGAAGTACAATTTTACCATGAGATTTTAGGAACCTGAATATTTTTTCCCCCTTGTTTTACTTCATTACCTTCTTTTAAACCATGCGTGTATGTACATGCATGGTGTAAGATACTTGAGTGTGACATGTCACCTGACAATTCAATGTCACTATATAAGTGGCCATAACCCACACACATAACTCAAATCATTAATTTCTAATATTAATTTTAGTATAAATTTTTCCATGCTTTTAATAATAATTCCTGATTGTAGACATTTTCTCGAAAAGCTTGCAGCAGCTAAAAGTTATCACAAGGCAGATGAACCTCTGAGTGATTGAACCATCAGTGGGCAATATCAAGACAGAATAACATGATTAGAAAGCAGCTCAATGTTTCTTTCATCCTGTCAATTTTCCATCTGGAATGGAGATTATCAAAATCTGTTCAAGGCACATAAGATATAAACTTACAAAAATGTAACACAATAGCACCAAATATCACATAATTCCTAAGCCTCTAGGCAAGGCATTAGAATGTTTAATGAATAACGAATAGGAATGGGGTTTCTCCCTTGCCTTGTGCCCTCTCATTCTCCAACAGAGAATGTTGTTCAGTGTGGGATCAGACTTATCAATGTAGAATTTCAACAGAGTGGCCATGAAGCAGTTGAAACAGCACCGATACCCTCTTCCTTTTTTAACCCCATGCAACTTCGTGTGCACTGAACCTGTGCACATATCACTTCGGCTCAGCCCCAGCATTTTACCTCAGAGAAGGAACATCACTGTGGGGAGAGACAGAAATGGGAAGAATGTCATCCATCAATTTAATCTGCCTGCTGGATCCATTCCAGCCCAGTCAGAGCAGATCAAAGATACCTGTCAGCATGTCAAGTATTTTTAAAACTGTCCAAGAACACTCTCCCCAAGGGGTCCAAGTGTTTTGACCTGAAAAACACCATCATCATATCCCTAGACAAATCCCAGCAGGAAGCGCATGTGCTCCTTCCCAGGAATAAATACTCTGTTTCAGGCCAAGGAAGCCTGAGTACAGTGTATGATACTGCACTCCAATCAGGTCCCTGTAATAAATCTACCTAAATTTACACATAAATAAACTAAGACTCTTAATCTTAGCATTCCTTTGCAGCATATCAGGGAGTTGTTCTTATGCATAAATGTAGTCACAGATGCCCTGTTGGGCCATCACAGTGCAGTGATTCAGCAGGCATTGCTACAAATTTTAGGCAGTAAGAATCGGCACAGTGAGTTTCTCCTATACATCATAAAGAATTATCTATTTTTGTCAGAAAGTTTATTGAGCATTTTTGTCTGGCCTACAGAATTACCCCTCTCTAAACCAACACTAACCCTGTGCTACTTTTGCTTTGGCCATTAAACAAATAAGAATTATGTGTGCTTGATCTGGTTTAGGTCGATTTTATTTTTTAATACAATAATTTTCTGGACTTTTGGGATGCGACTAAGTTGTTTGGGGTAGGACATGATTTTAAATTAGCCTGCAGAGCCTCAGTTCTTAACCAAGAGAGTATTCCCTTTATAGTAGCTTTTGGCTTTTTTTATTTTGACTGGAGCATATTATGAATTCCGTCTGTAATTCCTAACCATGAAACCTTTGATTGCCACCCAGGGATTTCTACCTCTGAGAGAACTCGAAACAGCTTTGATCACAGCTGTCAGTGCACTAACATTGTTTTTAGTTGGAGACCATAACTCTAATCTTGTATTATAATTCATTTCTGGCTTTGAGCCACATGCTGATTCAATAGAGCCTGCCAGCAGCTAATAGGTTGGCTCACAGGAACCGAGAAAGAATCGGTGCCTTCTCTCACTCAGCAAGCATTTCCCTGTCTAAAATCAGCAGTGTCCCAAGACACTGTTTTCAACATGGGCAGAAAACAGGCAGGACAGAGATACCAACACTTCGACATAAAGACAGGAATTATCAATATTAGAAAAGTGACTTTATATAACTAAGAATAGTAAAGCTTACAGAGATGTGACAATGGTTGTGTGAGTGAGACAGACCACCCTTCAGAAATCCTAAATTATACATCCTCAGATTTTTATAACAGTCCAGTGCCATTTTTTCCCCATAAGAAGAGCACTCACCCACAGCTAATATTATGCATTTTCTTTACTACAACACCAACTAGCAAAATAAACCAGATCTCAGTGAAGACAAGAGTGGCTCCCAAAATCAGATGATAGAAACAGATGATGCAATTAATTAAGTTCTAACTTTGTAAAACTGATAAAAAGGTTAAACTTTTTGGTTTTGATTTCTCCTTCAGTGATCTGGATATATGGTTTAAGTGAAAACAGTCCCTGCAAAGCTGGACACAAGGCAATAATCCTGAACAGAGTATTGGTCATGGTGCAAGCTGCATGGGCCCAGTGCTGTTGCAGGAGGAGAGGAGAAGGATGCTGTGGCACAGTGCTGGCAGGTGGCATCTGCTATGCACCTGGTTTTTTCAATGACTGTCCCTCATCATGAACACAGGAATACAGGATTCACATGCTGGAGAAGACAGTTGCATCTTATATTAGTTTGCCTTCATGCTTCCCTGTCAATAATAAGAAAACTCACATCTCTAAAATAGTATTTCAAAATCAGATGCAGCTTGCAAATGCCAGATTCTGAACCTAGGATGGAGTAATACTGGAGACAAGATTACACTGGGAAAGGAGTACAGAAAGGGATCTGGGCGTGCTGGTGGGCATCAGGCTCAGTGTAAGTCAGCCCTGGTAGCTCAGAGGGCAAAACCTATCCCAGGGTGCTTCCAACACAGCATCAGCAGCAGGTCAAAAGAGATGATTATCCTGCTTTTCTCAGCGTTGGTGCAGCCTCACCTGGAGGGTCGTGTGCAGTTCTGGCCCCACAGTTTAACAAGGATGTGAAGGTACTCAGTTACATCCAGAGGATGGCAACGAAGCTGGTGCAAGGACTAGAAGAACGATCCTGTGAGGAGCAGCTGAAGACTCTGTCTATTTTGAAGAAAAGAAGGCTGAGGGGTGACCTCATTGCTCCCTACAGCTTCCCAAGGAGGAGAGGTGAAGGAGGAGTTGCTGATCTCTTCTCCCTTCTATCCATAGATAGGATGTGTACGAATGATTCAAAATGGTGCCAGGGAAGGTTTATGCATCTTATATCAGGAAACATTTTGTTCCTGAAAGGCTGTTCAAACACTGGAACAAGCTTCCTAGAGAGGTGGTTGATGCCTCAAGTCTGTCAGTGTTTAAGAGGCATTCAGACAATGCCCTTAATAATATACTTTAACTTTTGGGCAGCCCTGGTGAGGACTAGACTGGTCCAGCTGGACTAGATGGTCATTGTAGGTCCCTTCCAACTGATCTATCTATTCTTTAATTCCAGACTTTGTAGGCCAAAAGCTTGAAAGTTAGACTTTAAATGAGTATTTCTTTCATCTCTGTTGAAAACAAGAGTACCCAAAATCATGCCAGTTAGACTTTAAACGAGTATTTCTCTCATTGCTGTTGAAAATAAGAACAGACAGTGTTGTGAGTTGGTTTGCTGAGTACTGTATTATTTTGCTCTTTTTCTCTGCCTTGAAACTGAGCACAGCTGGATAAAATTCAGAGGAAACTTCAGATTGCTATTCATTATGTTGGCTCTGAATTGTTTCTGGTGACTCCGCTTGCTATCTTAATTTATCTCTGCATAATAAGAAGCAGTTATTTTTGATCAGAGGACTGCTGATAGCTACTGTACTGATTCCCTGTGGATTTCCTTTATGAATACTGCTACATTCTGTTTGGTGGGAGGGGGGAGAAATCATAGTTGTTTCATGGTACCTGCATGACTCATATTAGGTTGAATATCAAAAGGAGAATAATGAAATCATTATCAGTCTCTCGGGTGGAAGGTCATAACCATTTCATAGGTAGAAAACTAAATTTCAGGAATTTGCACAAGTCTCCTCTTCTAACAATTGTGTGCATGCATGCACAGATACTATGCACTAAAATGCATAATATCTATTTTCCAATCTCCTGCTCTGATCACTGGAAAAGTAGTAATCTTGCTACCTTTCTTATTTTGCTTATGTTCTAGTTTTAGGAAAGAAATATTTTTTCCTTAAAGTATTGTCTTCAAAATAAAGAAAAAAACCCGACTTCTTTAAAAGCAAATAACTTTTATAATTTTATGTATGTATGCATTTCTGCAATATCTGACTGCACCTGTCTTCACTCTGTCACCTGCCTTTCACTGCCAGCTTTTCAGAACAGAGCTTCTGATGTTAGCACAGCACCTACAGAGCTGAGCCTGGAATCCAGATAAATCCTATATATGCTCTTGCCAATTAAAATCATAGTAATCAGAAAATTATGCTTGGCAAAAAAGGAGTTTTTATGCAATAGCTATGATAAAAATAATGGACATTCTTTGATTTTTAGCATTTAGCTTGGCCCTCAGAGGAATTTGGTATCACAGGATGGTTGACTTTGAAAGGAATCTCCAGAGGTCATCTGGTCCAGTGCCCTTGCTTAAGCAGGGCCACCTAGAGCCAATCTCCCAGGTCATGTCCAAATGGATTTTAAATATCTCCAAGGATGGTAAATCCATTAAATGCAATATTCCAACTTGGTTTCATCCCTGTTGTGCTCTAGAGCTGTCAGCCCTTCTTCTTCCTTTGTAGTGTCATGACCAGCGCTGCCAAGTTGCAAAACGTGATTTAATAATAAAATTAAAAAAATATTAAAAGACAGAATTTTAGTATGTGAAGAATAAGCTCAGGATGAAAAATGAACCAGCTTTTTTTTTTTTCTCTTGCAACCTCCAATCATAAAATGGTCCAAGAAAAAGGTTTTTACAGAATACTTTTCTCACTATAAGTTGTTTTTTAAAAAGAGGAAATTTGAAATGTGAGGGAATCAAAATTGCCCTGCAAAGTAAAGAAAAGGGATTATATATGAAGGCTCTTTTTACTTCAGATGATACTAAGAAGATAACATTTACCTTGAAACACTTACTTTTAAGCAATTTTTTTGGCTCAAAAGCTATTGCTTCAGCAGGATAGAAATGCATTCTCAGTCTCTTGTTAATGTTCTGTAGTGTTAGAATTGCAAATGAAGACACTTTCTAGCAAAACAGAAAAAAAATGCACTTGTCAAAAGCTTTCTGAACTTGTTTATCCCGAGATTATTATTAACAACACTGATGTTCAGAGGGGTGAGAAAAAGAAATCCTGATATAATTTTCTCTCCAAAAGCACTTGCAAAGCACCCGTGCAAGATATTTTTGATGTCTTCATTCATCTAAAAGGATAAACATTGGTCAGGAATAGGTATTAATGAGCTGTACTAAAAAAAAAAATTATTTCTGTTTTTTTAAAAAATGGATGGGGAAAGGAAATTTTCCCTATTTTCTGTTTTGTTTATAATACTTAAAGAAAAATGCATTAAACATTTCAAGCGGTTCCAAAAACCTTCAGAAATGATAACAACATATGTGTATGCTGTGTAAGTTTTCTAAATGGTTGCAGTTATCTTGGCTAAGCACCATATTCTACCAGCCCAGTAAAATACACGGTGACCTTTTTTTTAGTTGTATTAAGCAAGAGAATGACACAATATACACGGAAAAATGCTTGTGGCAATGATGATAGGCAGCTGGAGATGGAATCCATTGGAGTAGAAAACCTGGCACGAGCTTTTCACAAATGCAGCTCATTTCCAAACTAAGCTATTGGTGGGAACTTCTGTTTAATGTGTGTTACTTTCCAGAATAAAGAGGGCATTTGCTTTCTAGAGTAAGATGACATGAGTTCCTTTAAATCTCTCTCTTGCTAAAATGGAACATTTGAATTACAATCACTTTTCCCTCCAGATGTCATTTGGAGCCTAATTCCCTAATAATTCTTTTAAATATTGGCTTACTTTTCATCCTCTTATTAGAAATGAAGCATTCATGCCCACAGCCTACTACCCACTGCCAGAGATAAAAAAGGGAAAAATGACACAGCTTTCCTAGTGACATGAAACCCATTTCAGTTGTTTTTATTTTCTCTTCCTTATCTCCCAGCAACTCTGACGTCTGATGTTCAAATTTACTTCCCATCCCTGGTCAGATGCTCCTGTAGACATCGTGCTCTCCTTGCTGCTTTGAGACTTGGACCAGCTTAGCAGCAGCATTTTTGGGATGACATTGAAGCAGCATGAGTTTCCCAGTAATCTGCCATTTTTCTTTCATGAAGGCAGGAAAAAAAATCACCTCAAATTTGTAGTCTGGTTTTGAATTGTACATTAAATGTACATTTTGCCTAAGGAGAACCTCTCTGAGTGAAAAGGACCAGAATAAACCAGGAAAAAGGCACAGTCCAGCTGAAATCTCCTGTGATATGATCTTGCGGGAGAGCAGAAAACATTTTTCAGAAGGTGGTTTCAGGGGTTGAAAATTTTAATTTTGGGAGGCTGTAGAGAACAGTCATCATCTTATCAGACTATTTTTGCTATTGGCAGGATTTGGACAGCTGTGAACAAGAGAAATACCTTGCATAAGAATGCAAAGCAATGTACGAGTCAGTAAACCATCCTCCCATGACTACTATTGATTGCCAACATCAAAACTTCAAGAGAAATTTATCAATGGTGAGTTGAATGTTTTACACCAATTTTGACACTAGCACAGTTTTTTGACTTTTTTGAAAATTATGAATAGTCACGAAGTCTCCTCATAAATAATTCAAAATAATTCTGACTTTGACAGAACATACAAATTACCTCCTAACTATAAGGGCAGGACAAGAATATTTTTACCTTGATATCTAAAGACTCCGATCACTACAAGTGAGGCTGCTTTGATCTGGAAATTTTAACTACAGATTGAGAAACCAAACTTTATACATCTGAGCTTGAACATTTTGGCAGAGTTTCAAAATTTGAAGCTGATACTGCCTCTGAATGTCAGCTATCATATAAAAAGGTTAATGAGACTCATTTGAGTGTGCTGCAATGAAGTAACATGCTCTTCTGAGGATGGTACATGGAAGGATGAAACAGCATGGCCTAAAGTTTCAGTGAAATCCTGATAAAAATTACGATTAAGTAGAAAAAATTTATGGTACAGAAAAGTGAAGCTTAATTAGTTAGAAAGCCAGCAAAGAGCTTGAAACAAAGAAATTAATCATGTTTTCCTTCCTGAAACAGGCTCAGTTTTTAAGGTGGCAAAATTCCTTTGAGGAGTTTTCCAAAATGCACCTCTAATAAAAGGCTTGGTCACAATTTTTTTTTTCAAAAAAGAGTTATACATTTAAATGAAATCTATTTAACTACAGTTCTTTCATCTTCTCATCCAGATTAATTACTGTAGAAACACTCCAGGGGCCTATCCAGTCCTGCTTTTTCTCACTGAAACAAAATAATGGTGGAAAAAACCAGTGTTTTGAGTAGCAGCCACTAACTTCAATTTTGTCCTTGCATAAACACACGGGGAAATACATTCCAAGGATTCAGTCAAGACAAAGATGAGAGGGTATATTGAAACAATATGGCAAGCATGCATGATAGAATAAAGGAATGATATGAAAACTTACTCTAGATACAATCCCTATGATTCAAAACATATTTTTTATGTTGTTGAGAGTTTAAAAGTACAGCAGGCAGTAAAACACTCCATGATGAGTGATATCCACTCATAACGCTTGCATGGAGTTTACAGGAACATTGAAATCAATCTGGGTCTTCCAGAAGGGCCCTGGAGGATACATTTCCAAATGCACTCTACATCCCAGGGAGGATGCAAAGCAAATGCAAACTTACACAGACAGATTTAAAGGCAGAGGCAGCGGTTTCTGCCGACAGTTGGCAAAGAGTGATTTGTGAATAACTGTGCTGAGTGCAGAAGGATGAGGCAGTGTCCTTAGAAGAGGACTGAGTTAACGAGACAGCCTGAGAGCTAAGGATTGAAACTTTCAGAGTTAACCAGCTAGCTTACTGGGAAGAGGGATACAGCTTTCATGACAGGGATTAAGTTCATTGAGCCAGACACCTCTGAGTAGTTCTGCTTCTTCCTCATATGGGAACAGGTGAAGCGCAAAGCAGCCTTGCTCTCTGCCCAGACACGCTCGGCTGTACCAGGGAAATGTTTTCTCCTAAGCTCTAAAGTCACTTAGGCTTCTGAGAAATTCGTATGCCATTAAAAATTTTATTCATCACTTATTTTGTGACTGGAACAGGATGAAAAAAAAGCCAACCCAAAACCAAGAAACCAAAAGACCTGCAGCAAAAGTTTCAAGATTAAAAATCTCAAAAGAAGCATTTTCTAGGATAAAGGGTGCATCAGATAGGAGACAAGAGAAAGCCTAAAATCACAATGACTTGAATAAAATTCAGATTAAAGAAAAAGCTAAAATGATCTGGTTCTTGTTGGAGAAAGAAAAAAAAAGATTGCATCAAAGGCATAGTCTGTATGAAGCTGAGTGTGACAGCTGAAATAAAAGAATAGGAAAGGTGTATACTCTGATTGTGACCCCAATAGCTTGATGAGAATAAGGGGCATATGTATTTTCTATTCATTGCCAATGGAACAAAAAAATCTGATGAATGACTGATTACGATATCTTCACTATATAAAAGAATCTGCTTTACTTATCTCTACCTTTTAAGTAACACATGAATGGCACCAATGTTAATTACAATATTTAATTTTGATCTGTCTTTGCAGGAGATGCAAAATATCTTTGCAAAAAATTCTGATAAGGGGAGCCTTTTCATAGTACAGAAACATTCTTTTACAGTTACAATGTCTTGTACCCTGGAAATGGCACTTCTCAAGTATTTATGAATATCAGAGATGGTGGTAAAAGAGTAAGAAAGAGACATACCCAAAAAAAACCATCCCAAAAAATCTACAAGAGTGAAACAAACTCAAGAGAAAGAATTCCTTACCCCGTTAAATACCAAAGACTAAATGACTACTGTATGATAATGATTTTAGGGCGTATTAAAGTCGTATTTCCATGTTATATGCAGTTTTACTACCTCTCAGAGAAATTACGACTCAATTCCTTCTTCTTCCATTTCCTCATTTAATGTCTTCTTCTGGTCCAATTTTTCTCTCAGAGATGACCTGCTAATTTTAAGACACTATTCTCATGTGTACTTAGCTTTGCAAGGTGAAGCTTCTCTTTAAATTCAAAATAAATGCTTTCTTGCACAAAATCTTGTCTTTCTTTCTAACATTACCAGGTTCTAATAAAAACCTCCTCTATCTACAGATAAAAACTTAAGTTGTTACATCCAAACCATGAATTTATTTTTTTTCCCCAAAGCATGCTTACATTTGGCAGCAACTGCCAAACTGAGGAAGGAGTGACTTGATATGAAGCTGTGATCAAGTGCCCATAATTTTCCCTTATTAGAGCTATTAATAAAATTGTAATTGAACTTTTTTTTTTTCAACAGAGAATAAGTGTTTTTCACAGAATCACAGAATAATTAAAGTTGGAGGGGATCTCTGTAGGATATCAGGTCCAGCCTTCCCCTGCTCAGTCAGGGCCACCTGAAGTCAGCCGCTCAGGTCTGTGTCGAGATGGATTTTGAGTATCTCTGAGGATGGCGACTCCACAGACTGTCTTGGCTACTTGTTCCAGGGCTCAGTGCATTGTGATTGACACAAGAAAGTGAAACACATTAGAATGAGCCTTGAACCAGTTTTTAAGTATTATTTCCGTATTTTCATTGTCACCATTTTACACGTCTGCATCTGCGTTTCAGGTGCATGCTCAGATACACGCAGCTGAGCAAATATTTGTGTTGCAACTGTTAGAAGGTAAAGCTGAAAATAATTCTAAGAATAATGTATCAAAACCATGGTATTTTCCCTATAGCATAGCTTGTAATGAGGACTTTTATGGTAGCATTATTAAGTAATGACACAGAAACATTCAAGGAATAATTAACTATTCTTTGGGCAATTATATGACCTTAGAATATTATTCTCAGCAGTTAACTTAATTTTGCCAGCACAAACATTTGTTTGTAATGGGAAGTTGTAATTGGTTTTATTCTAGTTTTACAACAGAAAACGAAAACTTTACTTTGACTGCAACCCCAAAGTCATCACTAATTTTCAAAATGCTTTTCAAAGGTGAACATTAAATTATTACCTGCTAAAAATACAGAATAGCATGTCAAATCATATTTCAGTGGCATTTGTTCTATTGAATATAAAATTTCTTAATTTTGGTTTCCTTTCTTTTTATTATTCAGTTCTGTACATAATACTTTTTTTTATTTTTGGAAAGGAACACACGCAGAAAGGATTTGTTGGTTTGTTTGGGCACCATGTGCCAAATTACATTGCAGTTTTCTGCTGTGGTTGTTGGTTTTTCTACATTGGTAAGGAAGATTGGGCAGCAACTTCCTTCTTTAGGAACCATAGTTAGACTATTATCATTCTGAAACAAGATAAAAGTGGCAAATTTTAATTATGGAACCTGTGGCTGTATTTACTGAATGAATTTATCCAGTCCTAAAATACAAATTTCCATATTTCAGGGCACCAGATAATAATAATAATAATAAAAAATTTCTAGAAACTTTGTCGCAGAGATTTCAGTAAATAGTTTTGAATCTGCTACAGATATTCTGGAAATGCCTGTTGATCTACTGTTGGAATTTTATTCTTCTACAGATAACTGGAGAGATAAATTGCAATAAAAAAAATCAAAGCCATTAATGTCAGACGCAATTATCTTTTATTCAAATCGTTATTTTTCCTGTAATCAAATAAATTTGTATTTATGGAAAAATTAGATTCTTTCCAGTGATAAAATATATATGGCATGGCATTAATACTTTATTTTATTCACTCAATCATTTGTAAAATTTTTCAAAACAAATCGGTTGCTTAATGCAACTCATTATTCAATTCTGGTGGGAAAAAACAACAGCACATGCTCATAATTTTGCTTTTAGTGCCTTCTCCTCTTTCAGTGCTCATTTGTCTGACTGCGAGAGCGTGGGGGGTTTAGCTCAGGTGGTGTGTGTGTGTGCCAGAGTGTCTCCTGCATGATGGAACAGGGAAGTTTCCCTAATACCTTCTCTAAACTCGGTTTTCTCCATGGCCTGTAAAGAGCTCCTGGCACCACCAGTTCAGATGTTTGCTGTTGCTGTGCAAGGGAAATGGACACTCAGCACCTCTTAGGAGATGCCTTTCTGTAGCTCTTCTACCTATAATTTGCCCCAGAGGCATGTTCCTAAATCCCTTGTAGAAGGTCTTTTGCCAGCAAAAGAGTTAAATGCGACAAAATTTGCCTAATTAATGTAGCCAGATGTATTCCTGACAATATGGCAGTTCCATCCTGACATCCAGAACTGTATGTGCTACTTAAAGAAAAATCTCAATTCAAAATCATCTGGGAAAACCTGACCTACCATTTCTTGGGACAGTACTCCAGTTAAAAACATAAAAGAAATCTCAAACACTCACATAAAAACAAAATACTAACATGCAATAACTCATAAATCCCTATAATAACATAACATTTTATACCATGGCCCAGCACTGTGACTTCTGAGCATTAATAGCAAACCTTGTATCGTAATTCCTGAAATCTGGCAATCTCCTCAAATCTCTCATTTTTTCAGCCCAAAAGCTGTTCTCACAGAGCTAGCTTTGTGTCAGATACCATGAGAGCTGCATGCCTAACCTGCCACTGGGTTCTTCCCTCCCATTTCATGTTTTGGGAAGCAGCACACCTCAGGAATTCACTTTTTCAGGGGGAGGAAGGGTAAGTGAAAGGGGAGTGAGTCAATCTGTATTCTGCTGCGTTCTGCCTTTGTGCTTCAGTGGTTGTATTTTTATCTACATCAAAGGGCTTTGCTCTGCTTTCTCACCCGGGTTCCCTCCTCTTTTGTGCTAAGGTGGGAGAGAAGAATTCACCGTGCTGAAAAGTGAACTCTGACGGGAATAACGTGTTAAGTGTTGGTAAACAGATTCCTATTAGAAACATTTGTACATTATTTTTGCTACTTTTCACGTACTGTGAGCAAATATTAACTCTTCATTACCGTCAACAGAGTAATAGTCAAGCAAGCAGATAAAGCATAAAAAATCCAGGCGCAGCTGTCTTTCACAAACATGAACATTTAATTAGGTGATCAGAGTTGGGAATTTCACCTGACTGATGGAAAGACTTTTTCAAATAGAAAGTCTCTTTTACAGTGATTGTCTAATAACAATCAAGGCCTAGATTTGTCCAAACCCCTCTGTATACAAGCAGTTCCTTATCTGAATTGTCTCAAACAAGCTTTGATATGATTTATCCTGATTATGAGTAGGAATTAAGTATTCACGGTTTTTTTCCAAGTTGCTTTATTATATTGCAAAAAATTTATTTTAAAGGAAAATATAAGCCTTTTTCACTGTTTTAGCTGGGTTAAAGATGAATCAAAGTCCAAGTTCTATGAGAGATTCACTCAGCTATACACACTAATACATGATATCCAACATTAACTTGTCAAGAGTAAATACAGCCAGGGATTGTCAGTTCCCAAATTTAGTTTACTGTCAGTGATTTCGGGTCAAAAGCAGGTGATCCTGCCTTGGATTTTCACATCCAAAACCTGTGAGTCACCTATACAACTTCCCTTTCTCAAGGTGCCACAGCAAAAGTAGCTCCAGGACTTCTAGAGGGTTATACAAAGGCAGAGGAAGGAGATAAAAAGTTGACCTTTTGTACCATACGGCCCCTTTTGTTTTTATATAATGTCACCAAAGTACTTTGCAAGTATCCAAGAGAGAAAAATCTACAAGTTCTGGTTTTCCTGGCAAATAGTGCACACAAGACTCCAACAAGAGGGGCAGGAACAGCTCTTCTTCTCTTCCTCTCCCCTTGGACTGCACAGACACTTCAAAGGGGAGACACTCCTCCGTGCATGTGGAGATGCAAAAGCAGCTTGGAGACAAACACGAACACAGTAACATATCTTTCAGTTTTGTTTGCCACCCACCCAAGTGATCCTTTCCTGCAGGGAAACAGTGAGGGTGACCTGTGATCTGGAAAAGAATGCTGTAAGAAGGATACTGTACTGGCTTGAAATGGTCTGTGGTCACCAACAAGAGGACGCGCTGGAGGGATTGTACAGGAACTGTTCCTTGTCCAGAGCTTTAATTTGGAAACTGGGAGGGAATGTTGGTCTAGAATTCAAAATGTTCTTGACATGTTCTAGAAATGTACTGAAATAAAAAGACGCCATTGGGTGGGAGCAGTTATGTAGCAGTAGGCATAAAGTGTATACACAAAGTGCTGAGAAGAAATATCAGTGGGACTACTACACAAGAGACACAAAAAAATCCTGCTTCATTAGTCAGCATGACTGAGGTCTAATTAGGGTATTACATAAATAAATGTTAAAAAGTCAAGGGAAGAGTATCAAAGAAGACTGGAGGCCTAGAAAATGCATTCTTTTAGAAAATATGGGGGGTTATAATCCAGGAGAAAAAGACAAGAAAAAAAAATAAACAAAAAAGATACTCTACTAGCCTACAAAATGTAAAATATCACCAAAAGGAAAACTAAATTTATCCATAATTCATATGGCTAAAAAAAAAGTAGTCTTAGAAGTACTAGATTAGATAATCTAAGGAGAAGGAACTCCCATCCTTAGAAGTTTGTAAATAAAAGACAAAACAGATTTTAATGAGCCACTGTTTAGATATGAATGGTTGTTCTCATGCTGACCTGGCTTTCTCTGTGTTGATTTGGTTGGCCCTGCTCCTGCTCAGAATTAAGCTGTGAAACAGTGAATTATGCTCACACCCACAAGGCATCTTACATGACTCTTCACCCTCTGGAGCAGTCCTCTGACGTTTGAATGATGCCCAGCTCATCATGCACACCATCTGCACATTATTATTAAAAATCCCTGTGGGAGGGAGGACTGGCTCAGAGTCATCTCTAACCTGCTCTTGGGATATCCTGTGGGAGGAGGAGATTCAGCAATTCTCTAAACCACGTTAGCACTGACCAATGGAGGCATCCTAATCCAGCTTCAGCCTTTGTACCCATCAGAGGTACAGTTTTTACACTGTAACTTGCCTTTTAACAAGGCACCATGACCACAGTATCATTCTGGAACCTCTGGTTGATTGGCTACAGAGAGCACTGTGTTACAAGACATCTGTATGTTTAGGCAGTTTGGATTCTGACGTTATCTATGCACCAGGTTTGAGTGCATGCTCTGGTGTCTACCCATAGAAATGAGTGATTCCATACTCTCCACTGTAACAATGACATATCCTGACCTGAAAAAATCATGACTGAAAACCTGTCTTTTAACTGCTGCTGAGCTCCAAAAGCACAGCTCTGGTGAGCTTCAGGCACATAATTATACAGCAACACCCCAGGACTCCCGAGAAGGTACACCCAGTTCCAGAGTACTGTACCTGTTCTGTGAAGCCGTGAGCAGACCTGCCTCAGGAACAGTCCCAGTAGGATAAAAAGCTCCAGGCCTTATTCCTACAGGCCTTAAGTAACTATCCTAGGTTCCGTTGAGGCAAGAGCAATTTCCAAAGCAATTTGACAGGCAGCCATGCTTTTAATTGAAAGTACTGGGGTCTGACTTGCCAAACACCAGAGCAGCTTGCAAAATCTCCGTTGTTCTTCTAGGTTATCCTAGATAAGGATAACAATGAGCCAGTTTTCCCTACATACATCAATGCTGTCATACCATCATCCAGACCCTCTTTATGCGTGTGTGGCAAGGTATGCACAAGCATCTGGGGCTTTCTGTGTGCTCTGAAACTACAGCAAATCTTTAATTTTGTATTTTTTCATATAGCATCAGGAAAAAAGCAATGGTTGTGCCTGGAGCTCCTCATTTCGAAAGGAAAAATTAGAGAGGGTGCTTATAATAGGAACTGAGTCCAGCTTTGAGACTGTGGACAATTGAAAAACATAAATACCTCCCAGCCAGCCCGAAGAATTGAATTAGAACATCACAACAAAGAAGCAATTGTGTGGACTGGCATAAAAACAGGGATGACAACTCAGTAAAATTATTAACTTTAAGCTTTTCAAGGAGGGAGGGAGGGAG
>VZTA01019419.1:26272-37571 GCA_013398855.1 Mohoua ochrocephala
GAAGGAAGGAAGGAAGGAAGGAAGGAAGGAAAAGACTAAATTAAAAAACAAATAACAACAGAAAAATATAAGGGATAGGATCTTGGAAAAATCTTTAGGGTCTTCTAACTGAGATGTGTTTGCTGTGTGTTTATATAGGTGCTATCAAAATCTATAACAAGTCACTAGTCAGCCCACCTCATTTCAGATTCCTTTAATTATAGTGGGAGTTTGAGCAACGTCTTCATTCTGTAAAACTTGCATTTATGAGAACAAGTACAGATTTTATTAAATCAACCATCTGTATGATACGTATTGAGTATAAAATAGATGATTACCATATAAATTGGAGACAAATCTGAATTAAATATTGATCTATCCAAACTCTTAACAGCCAGAAAACAGCCTAATTGTCCTGGATCCTGAAGGCTCTAATGGTTTAGATGAATACCATAACACACACAAAGGCAAATATTAAAGCATAAAAAAAAACCCCACAGGCTTTCAAATTATTTGTTGGAAGTTGTAAAAAATACAGTGAGAGCTGTCAGAAGTTAAAATCTAATAAAAATAGCTAAGTCTGAATAGAAAACTTCAGTGCAGTGATTAGCACTTGCATGAATGAAGTCAATTTCTAACCTTTCTGGTAAAGATGAAGTACGTCAAGTGAACGAGATTACACGGGGAGAAGGTGACAGCATTAATGTTATTTTGTTTTAATTGATAGCACTATATCTGGTGGCTGGTTGGTGGGCAGGTTTGTTTTATGTTTTCCTCAGAGCCCTGTGAATAAACAAATTAACCATAAGCTTTCTGTCTAGACAATGCTATGACAGGAAAATATATAACAGAAAATAGTTTTCTATTCTGCCTTCCACGGTGCACTGCAGATACACAGAAATTGAAATAGCTTTATGGCTTACAGGAACAGCCATGTGTCTCACTCCTCCTCTGCCTGGATTTGTTCATTTGCCAAACACTATATAAGAGAAGATTTGCATGTTCTCTGCCATACTGAGCTGAAAGGGACCAAATTTGACCTGTATTAAACAGCCAGGTTTTGTATATTATCAAGAGCAAGCAGAGCTGTTGTAACTGTAACAAATTCAAACTGCAGTGAAGCTGAGGTAAGATAAAATGGGTCTGCATTGCTGAATAGTGTCTGGATAGGGTTGGTAAGTCTTTTGCTTTCTCAGTCCTGCGATGGCAAAGCAGGCAGAGGAGTATTCCAATAAACTGCATTCACAATCCATTCTTTCTTTTCCCACAGCGCTTTCACCTATAAATACCTTGCCTTGGGAACAACTTTTACTGCAGGTTTCTGACTAACACTTTGACTTTGACTAAGGGCTGAACTGAGAATAAATTTCACTCACATTGTCCTTCTAGCTTAACCGCTGACCGCCGAGACCTGCCAAGATTAGGCTTTCCAATGTGGTGATTGCCCATCGGTCGGTTCCTTCATTTAGATTTTATTTCCATAGGCTGCTTGTGAGAACATCCAATGAAAGTGTGTGAAAGATAGTGTGTGGAGTTAAAGCATCATCCAATACTCCTGCCACAGACAGAGTCACAAGAAAGCTGTTCGCTGAACTCTATCAGCTGAAATATCTATTCTTATCCCCTGGGTGTCTCATAGATGAACAATTAAAACCCTTGCTTCAGGAATCCTGCTTTCTGAAATGTTGAAATTAGCCCAATTAGGATATAGATCTAAAAGTAGCTGTTTTTTCCCCCAAAATAGAATTATGGACATGTAAACCTTTATACCTTTCATGGTCTCCACATATTCTTGGAAATTGTGGCAAATTATTTTGCATTATGTTTTGTCTTAACTTCTTGAGGAACTGTGGTATGCATTTTATTCTGTCCCTGTTCAAGAGAATACCATCAAGATTCTTGCTAATTATCTTTAATCATTTCAATCCCTTATCTGGTCTATGTGCATATGTTGTTACTATTAAGTGTATTAAGCTTTCTGTCACATAAAAAGATTGACCTAATCTCTTTTCTACATGTTCATGATTTTCGCATTTAATGTGTTAATTACATTAATATTAAAGCAGACTTTGGCAGAACCTTAAATGCTCGAAGTTTTTATACGTAACTTGATCAGAGTCAATTAGTATGTTGGGTTTTTTTACACAGAAACTTCAGTGTCAAAGTTGTGTTGAATAATATTTTGTCTTTTGTTCATGATACGACATGGAATGTCACAAATTCCCCCAAAATATAAACATGAGCAAGAGCAGTTATGGTTGGTGATTAAAATTTTAAGAGAAGCCAATGAAAGCATCAGCAGAAAGGTCCACTTTATGCAGTTCTTTTTCAAAATTAAGCCAGTGGACATAAAAGACATAGAACAAATTATTTCTCATTGGTTCATTAGTCCAATCACCTTTTACTGAACTGCACAATTTTCAGGAAGTATAAACTAAATATGGCAAGCTGTCTTGTACTTAAATAATATGTTTTAAATTATTTTTTAATAACTAAAAATCCCAGTTTAGCTATTGACGGTCATCCAGGAGAGGTTTCTATTTTGAGTTACACATTTTGCAGCAATTTTGTGAAATCTTTCAAATTTGGTTATTAGTCAAAAGCCTGTAAACCAGAAAAATACATATATTTAATCTGAAATAAAACAAGAAACTAATAATACAGACAATATATTAATTCATTGTAGAGCCCTGTACAAAAATTATTTTATCTATCTTTCCAATTAACATAATTTATGCTTTTAAAACCACTGAAAATTTTAGAAACAAGTTTTAATTAAGAGGGTTTTTTTATTTATTTCCTCCTAATGAGACCTCTTTCCTAACCATTAGACTCATATAATTGCAACATGATCATGATTCATGTCAGCTGGTAAAATCGATTCTGGGAGGAGTAAGTTAGAATTGAGTGATAAACATTTCACTTTGAAATTATTAATCTGCTACAGAAAATATTGTGCACTTCCTATATGGCAAATGAAAGTAATGATATTTCTATAGTAGAGGTATATTATTGTTTTTTCTAAGGTTAAAATGCTGTCCAGAACTGATACCACTGAAACTGTGGATAGCACTTACTTGCATCAGATTCTTCATCACTCTCTATTCTTGAATTATCCAAAAGGAATGTGTATTCTTAATTTAGGTTCCCTCCTGGTTCACAAATTGACAAATCCATGGGAATAGAAAATAGCTAAGGTAAATAATCATCACTTTATTTGGGAAAACAAAAAACTGAGTAGCCTTCTTTCCTGCAAATCCAGACATAGAGCTGGTGTAGCTACCCATCAGCTGGTTTTGACCATCTTCTTGCACACACATTTTCGGTTACAGAAGGATGCACTAAATTGGTCCAAGTATTTGATCACTTCTGGAGTATGTTACAATCAGAAGACATCTCTTACTACAACTGCGCCGCGTCGGCTCCCCTCGAGCCACCCCTCTCAGAGGGAATCTGCGGCTGTCCTGCAGCGTCCCTGGCCACAGGGCTCGGCCACTGCTGACAGGAGCTGGCTGCTGTTCTTGCTGTGCTGTCCTTCCCGAGTGGGGAAGGGGCTCGCAGAGTGTCAGCTGGGGAGGCACCGGAGGCAAAGGAGGAGGGAAGGGTCTTCGTGTGGGTTCCAGCAAGACGGTTCATTGTGGAGGGTCCAGGGACAAAGACACCGGGAAAGCTGAAAATCAGGGTTTATAAGGGGAACAGGGCAACCAATCAGGGAAGGGCAAATGGGCGGAGGGAAACTTGAGGGACAACCGGGGAACAAATCGGAACTGGGGAAGGAGGGACTGGGCAGGGAGGAACCAATGGGGTGTCGAAGTGAACAGAACTTTCGAGAACATAATGAATATTTAACAGGGGACATACATATTGAACGGAGAACATACATAACAAACAGGGAATACAAACACGAGGGGGGAACACACACATGTGGCAGTGGTCCGATGACCACGAGGGCGCTGCAGCCCTCCAGAGGGCTGAGGCACAGCCACACAACTGTAGGGCTGTAACTGCGCAAAAAAACCCAGATAGTGGTCTCATTTCTTTTTATAAAAAGCTGTCTCCTTTTCAAGATACTGCTGTATTCATTAACCTCTTGTGCTCACTATCAAGTGATGTCATCATAACCCTAAATTTACACCCTGCAAATGCAGTCGAGGTGCCTCTGCACAGCCTTCCTGATGCCGAACCCATATGAAGCCTTCCCAACACACACATGGCCTCACAGCTTTCATTTGACAACTTTGACAAGGTCTGACAGCTTTCATTTGGCTGCACGCCCACTGTGCTGCCTGATAGACCCAGGCTGGGTGTTGAATCCTCTGCATCCTCCAGCTGCTGATACCAAACAACTGTGTAAAAGCCAGCAAACACCCAGCAAGGCATTGAGACAAACCAAAAGGACTTGGGGGCATCCCACTTTACATGCTGGGAAGATGGTAAGGGTAGGATGCAGCTTGCCTAGCTTTTTGATGTTTGCAATACTGATCTTTGCTTTCAGAAATGGGAAACAGACTTCAGATCATCACCCCTGTGATTCTACAACAGCAGGCTATAATCAAGACACAAGACAGGCACATCTTAAGCAGTCTAGATGTTTCCACTATTGATGTTGGCAAGAAGCATCCCAACCCACATGTTTTTGCATGGTGCTTTCATATAGTCCCTAATGTGAACTCAGAGCCCTTCCTTTGCACCCATTTCACCTCTACAGGATTTTAAACTAAAGGACCAATCACCAAATTATTGGTTTAATATTAATTTCCAGGAGATAAACCCTCCAAACTTTGGATGTGCTGGTAAAAAAGCCCAACTTGATTTCTCATTCAACATTCACAAAGTGGCCTGGGATTAAGACACTACCAGCACCTGTTGGCATCATGTTGAAGATATTGGAAAGCATCAACTCCTTTCAGCACCTGTGGGTACTGATACTGAGAGCCATTACCACCTGTCTGCTGGCAACTTGTCCATGCCTGTGGCTCCATCTCAGACAGCACGTATTTTTGACTCATGTAGTCCTGGACCTGTTTAGATTAAAAGTTTTAGTTCAGATCTCAAACACTAATAGCATTCGTCTCTTAGTGATTTAAGAGTTAATGACTTTTATTATTGAGTGCAGCTGGTTAATCTAATGAACAGACTTGCTTAAAAATAAAAAATATAAAAGCAATGGTTCATGTAATAAGAATGACAATTTGTGTTAAACAAGGATCCTGGTTACTTTCATAGATATTTGAAGGCATCATGAGACATGTAAAAGGCACTGCTGTTTACCCTGGCTCAGCCGTCTTTGCAGAGTGGGTAATCAAAGAGAGGAACAAAAGGAATGAGCTATTGCTCATGACCTGTTCGTGTGGAGTGTATCCTTCAGGGACCAAAGGGGCGGTACTCACGTACTACAAAACAGTAACTGAAAATACAAAAGAAACATAGTAAAGAATTAACTCTGACAACTTTATTGTTGTTTCCTCTCTCTACAAAATAAGTTAAGAAAAAAAAGTAGTCCTGGATAATTCCTTTTTCACAGTTGTTTGATTATATTTTCCACATCAATTTGTTTTTTCTTTAAGAAGCGGTGCCTAGTGGTATCCGTACAGAAAAATAGTTTTCCCAGGCAATCCACTTTCCTTCAGCAGTGCTTTGTGTGCTGATTATTTCAGAGCATTCATGTCCTCTTTTCATTTCACACTGAAGGAAATAATTTATTCCATTGTACATGGCTCTATCCCGTCCTCCCCACTTCCTCTTTTACTCTCTATTTCACTCTGCTGTGCTCTGTCTATTTCTATCTAACAGCCATCACAAACTCTCAGCTGTCTCCTTTAAAGCATTTGCCTGTTGTGAGAGCCAGACAGTGCAAGCCAGCTCCCTGCCAGCTCCCTGCCCCACAAGAAATCAAGCAGGAGGAGGTCAGCCTTTAAACCACAGAATGACTCCGGGTGAAACCAGTGCTCACAGCTTTGCAGCTTTGCAGTGCTGTGGAAGCACAGTGGCTGGCTCTAAATTTGGCAGTAGAGTCTACTGGAAGGTCAGTACACTCCTGCTATGCATTGATTCACTGTGTTTTCCTCCTGAAGGAATCACTGGGATAATTCCTCAGAATAACTGATTCCCCTGTGCTCCAGCTGATGGGCAGCAGACAAGACACCATTCCAGCACCAAAGAGGCCTCTCACACCCATTATGTAAATAAAAGTATGAATGCATACATGCTGCATGTACAAAGAAGAACAGTCTACTCCATCATGCTCTTGAACTTGGTGAGCTAATTTGCCTTAGCCTCAAAACAACTGCCCACCAAATTAAAGCCGTGTTGCAGTCGAACAGCAGCCATGCACACTGTACCTGAGTATCCTCAAGTGGGAGCAGAGCAATGTGGATTCTACTGTGCAACAGAAGCTGGCTGAAAGAAGTCTGTTTCCAACTGTACCCGCTGACAGTGGTGTTGGGAAAAATCAACAATTAGAAGGATTAGGAAATCAGTGAAAAAGACAAGAATACAATTTCGGATCATAGCTTTGTAATGATAATGCACAAGAATAGCTAAGCTTCAGAACACTTAAAATAGAACTTTAAATTATGCTAGAATATTCAGCTCCAACTGATTATTTTTTGTTTATCTGGGCTATGCTTCAATAAGCATTGCAAAGAGAAAATTACAGGCAAAATCCTTATCAATAGTAGCAGAAGTCTGGGGAAAAGAGAAGATGTACAACATTAAAATTAAATTCCTCCATCAAGGCAAATAAGGGATATATTGAAAAAATCACAGTACTGTTTTCCTTTTGATTACAATTTTTTACTGATTCAAGCAGAATGGACGTGAAATAAAATTATTTTTCAAATACCCTAACCAGTAATTCCTCATTTTCTTCTATAATTATGTTTATTCTAACTCTTCGAATTTCAGCAAAGTAATTGTAAGTGCAGGGGTATACAGACATGTAGAAATGTAAAATATTAATGGTGAACAACCAAAACAATTACAATTTATAAGGTACTGTGAAGTCCACGGTTATACCAAAGCATACTAAATATCCTCTGGTGGCACTGTGAAAACCCCAAGAGTTCTTATGTATTAATCCAGAAGCAACAAAGTATTAGAAATGCTTGTGACAAAGCAGGTTGCTGCATTTTGGCACCAGCTCATTAAGTCAGTAATTATTTTTTCAAGCTTCTTTTTATTTAAACTAAGTGAGCAAAATAAATGTTTACTTTTTTTATGTCACATGTATTCAAAAAAACCATGTCTCACAATTTTCATTTCTGCCTGTGTTTGGCATAGGATGAAAAACTCAAGCATAGATATGAAATGCTCAACTGTGACATCAGGAAACAAAAAAGCAGATTTCCCAAATAAAACCACAGGGGTCAGCATTACTATAAATGAGCATGAGTAAACAAGCTATGCAGCACATTTCTGTTTGCCTGCAGCCTACATGTAATTCTTATATTTTGCGTGTGTTTGGATTGATGGCTGTTTAAATATAAAATATCAGCTTTATACCTAAGTTTACTGACTACAGCAACTCATTAAATATGCCCACCTTCAACCCGTCCTTTGTCCTGTTTCACCCTGGAGATCATAATTTCTTTTCATTATGAAAACATAGGTTACAGCAGACAGAAGAAGGGAATCTGCAGGAAAGCAAGAGAGACAAAAAGAGCTGCTCAATACTTTAAAGTGTTGAAACTTTGATATGACACTCTGGATAAGATGGTATCCATGTTTGTCTTGTATTTATCATCATGCATACTGATGTTTAAAGAAATCAACCTCAGTTTTGTGTTTTGTGATTACCTTACAGTAAAACTAATGTCAGAATTAAGAACAAACATAGATTGACTGCTTATACAAAAATATTTGCTGTTGACTGCTCATGAAAAAATAAATTTCAAAATAAAAGAGTTTAATAACAGTTTCACCCTCATTTGCTCTCAGTCAGGGGCCTGGTTTTTGGGAAGGTGAAGTTGTTTGTTTCTTTCTAGAAATCTGAAGACACTGCTCCTAAAAATTATCAGCACTTCCGTTAATCTTACATTCTTTCAGAAAATATCCAGTCACCTTCTTTCAGGCACACAGTGGGAAATCAAATACCACACGGCACTAGTTTAAAGCTCAAAGGAAATTCTGTGGAGATGACAAAAGAACTGCAAGACTGCAGTGTATTTCATTCCTAGGATCAGTGAACAGGCTAACAAAAAAACAGGCACACATGAAATTGCTCTGGTCTCCCTGAATTAGAGAAGCTGGGAACCGCCACTGTTAATTACAGTTTAAAGAGCTTGGAGTTAATCCAGGTGATTAAACACTCGTTTAGACTGCCCCGAGCCTGAGCATTTCCGTGGAGAAATGTCCTGCTTTTCCCACCTGATGGGAGTTTGTATTCACCCTCGGGCACCCATGAGTGCAGAGCACTTCTAGGGAGCTGCTGAGCCCCCTTCCCTTGCCAAGCAAGTCAGACTGTAGGAAGAGAATTTGTGATTAATTTCCCTTTTCCTGCCACGAGGCAGATGGGTACCAGACAAAATTAAGGTATAACCACTTCTGTAGCCTCTGTGTCCACCCACATATAGTCAGTGATTGCTAAGTGCCTCCCAAAGTCCATCAGCTGGTGGCAAAGGCAGGGTAAGATTCAGAGAAGTCTGGATTGCTTTCCCAATAAAAACATTTCGTGCCTATTCACTTCTCACTTTACTCTGCCCCTGGCTAAGACAGGATGTGTTCTGTGTTTTGTTCTGGTTTTTAAAGACTCAGAAAATAGATGTATCTTTTGCCTCCAGTTCTGTTCCTCAATCTAATGTGCTATTAAGGAGAGAAGCTTCAATTTTCTTTCCGCTGCTAATGAAGCAAGTGAGTATTTGGCTTGCTTCTTCAATCAGAGCTCTAATAATTGAAAGAAAAAGGATTAAAAAGTACAAAAGAGAGCTCGTAGAATAAGATGAATGTCCTGAAATGTCCCCAGCCTCATTGTTTTGTAAACAAACCAGTCAGATTTCAGACCTATAGGCAGAATTCACAATAAAACCGAGATGGTTTTGCTCAATATCAATATAACCACTTCTAGAGCTGTTATTAAACGTGGGAATAACTGCATGAAGGAGTTGTGTTTTGCAAGTATTGTGCTTAATATTTGATCCCTGAAAGCTGTCTGTAATGAGAATTGCTTTGATACATGCAATCATCATGCTGTAAAAAGAAGGCCAAACAAGGGGCAGAGAACAATTAACTTCAGTGACTATAGTCCAAACAAGTATTGAATCAAATCTGATACAAACAAGACTTTCCTCAGCTGCAGGTAGAGAGATGCAAAATGAAAAGTGTTTCCAAATCAAAGCAAAAGTTCAAAGGAGATTCAGTAAAGGAAAAATGGCTTAGGCTCACAGAATTACACAAGAACCTTTGAAAAAAGAGAAGAGATTAAAGGTGTGCTTGTTTAGCCAGCTGAACAGTCAACTGGATTTAGAAAAGGAAATCTGAAACAAAGGGACTCCTTTGTTCATTAAATTCTCTCAATAATTTTGTATAAGTGATAACAATACAAAATGCACTGGTAATACAAGAAAGATTTTTTAAATTCTTATATTTTTTTAATCTCTTAACATGAAAAAGAATCACTAGAGAAAAGCGATTAATGTTACTGCAGCTGTAATGCAAAAGATGTTTTAGGCTCAGTGTTGATTTTTATGCACATTTCTTGTGCTGTTTTAAAACACAAAGTAAGTTTTCCTCCATAACACCAGGCTTAGATTCAGTCTACAACTGAATCTACGAGCTACAGCTACTTCGGATGGTCTGTTAGCTTAAGGTATCTCCATTTCCTTTAAGTGAGATTACAGGCACCACATAGGTAAACACTGGGTTTATGCAGTGGAAAAGAAAGGAAGAATTGGTAGATTATTTAAATTGCATTCTTAAGGGGGTGGTTCATCTCTCATAACATTTGTGGGTCTTGTTAACAGCTGAAGTGTGCAAAAGTAAGAATGCAGACCATCAGGTGAAGAGCTTCAGTTAGAAGGATCTATAGGAAATGGTAATGTTTTCAAAATCCAAGGAAAAAAAAAAAGACAAAATACTCCAACAAGAGATTTTGACTCTGACAAGGACTTGGACTGTTTCATCATGAGCAAAAATGGAATTCAGATTTCTCTCAAATGTCTGCTACTACTTGGGTAGAATTTAAAATTACTGATACACATTGAATGATCTCAACCAGCTCCCACCAGCGCCGCTCAGAGCACGAGGTGCCCTTTTAATTCTGCATAGTCCTTCTCTTCTTTAGACACAAATTAGTTGGAAGAGAAAAATAGCTGTTCTTTTGCTTATGCAGCTAAGTAGGACAGCAAGAATGTGCAAAATAAAGCAAGCAATAACTTGTACCTTTTTCATGGATTTGCTGAACAGTAGACATATGGCAATGGGGAAATTACTTTTGTTGATTTCTACATTCATAAATTCTTTTTTAAATTGGCAGAAAGGAAATTTTCTATTCTTCCACATGCAGACACGATCTGTTTTCTGTTGCTGTTTTGAAAAATAATTGCCTATGGTAAATCTCTATGTTTGCATATCCTCATTTTGGCCTTCATTCAGAGATATGGAAAAAATTTATGGTTCAGAATCAGGTTATCTTATACAGTGGCAATGACAACCCTTCTGTTAAGAAAACAACTGCAATGACATTCATGAGATTACAGAGTAATACACTGATTTTCTGGAGTAAAAAAAAAAAGAAATAAAAAAGGCAAAGTCACCAAATTGCCATCAACTAAAAGGTCATTCCAGTTTTTCTTCACTCCTATTCATCAGGCAATAAAATTCAGTTCTAATAATGTATTTCATTTGGGCATTTTATCATTTCTGCTAATGTATTTGGCAGTTCATTTAGAAATTAATTTCGATCAACTTTCAGCTTTTTATAAAGGTTCTGAAAAAACAGAGGCTTGGCAAGTTCCAAGCAAAGTCCAGGCAGAATCATAGAATCATTAAGGTTGGAAAAGACCTTTGAGATCACCAAGTCCAAGCATTAACCCAGCACTGACATGTTCATCATTGAAGTGACCAAGTGCCACATCTACAGGTTTTCTGAATGCTTCCAGGGATGGTGATTGTACCACTTCCCTGGGCAGCTTGCTTCAATGTTGTCCATCCTTGCCATGAAGAAATTTTTCCTAATATCCAACCTATCAAGTTTCTCCCCTGGTGGAACTTGAGGTGATACCCTGAGATTACCTCAGCTGGTTAGAGCATGGTGCTAATAATGCCAAGGTCGTGGGTTTAATCCCTGTATGGGCCTTTCCCTTAAGAGTTGAACTCGATGATC
>VZTA01019424.1:4708-19271 GCA_013398855.1 Mohoua ochrocephala
TAACCCCCGAGCATAGACAGGAAAAGATCTTTTTTCTGTCTGCTTTTGAGACAATGTGGCAAATGTAGAGAAATATTGCGTTAAAAACAAGAAAAACATCCTTGCCTGAAGAAAAAATTTTCAGTGATAGGTACCTCTTTCACGTCTCAGTGCATTTTTCCAACTCTCCAGGCTTTCTCCTTCAGCCCACCTAGGAAACAGTTAAAACTGCAGGCTGTAAGGGAACAGTCAGGTTTCATACAGAGATGTTTCACTGTGAATGGCACAGCAATATATAAGCATCATTTTTTTCATAGTGGGCATGTACTGCTCAGTCTTTATAGAGACATTTTTTTAATTTGGAACATAAATTAAATTAAATATTTATGCCAGAGCTGTCAAAAGAAAGACAAATAGGACTCGCAAACAATTCTCTTAATGAAGTTCAATCACTGTAATGCACACAGTTGTCAAAGGGTAAGTGCAAGTTAATTTTTTCTTTAAAAGTTTTTCTCTGCTTTTCCTGACATTCATGTCAGAAAAAACTCATAGTTTGAAAGGTGATTTATTCAGGGCATAATCCTGTGCTCAGCTAGAGTGAATATAATTCCTTTTCCCTTTGGCAACATCAGCAGCTGGTGAGTTCTTGAAGCTATTTATTTATGTTTACTAGTTGGTTTTGAGGAGGTAGCTTCATTAATATATATTTTTAAGCACAAACAGGTTCACCTACACAAAAGAGGGATATTTTTTTTTCTTATTAATTTAACTGCAGACATCCAATGGAAATGGGCAATAACCTAAGCACAGCCAACCATGGTACCTCAATATCCCGTTTATTTTACCCAGGTACAAAACTTGCTTGATCATCAGCAGGCAGAACAAAAAACTGTGTGTTCTCAAGCTCTGATTTTCAACCATAGAGAAATACTCTTAGAATTTTAAGAACCTGCTTTTTAGCAGAGCTAGTGCCATTTCTGTCTCCCACACTGCCAGCTTCTCTTCCTCTCAACACCACTTTACTACCCGCTAAGAGAGATTGGTAGCACTTGGGAGAACCAAAGCTAAATGGCCTCATGCAATTTCTTGGAATTTTGTAGAAAAATTGCTGAAATACCTGAAATCCTAGGTCAGTGGCAAATTCCTGAAAAGTAGCTTACAGTACTGCCACAAAATGTAATTTTAATTTTACTTTATACGTTAAGTTGTCCTTAGCCTTATCAAATCAGTTTAATGACCTTTTCCGAATCTTTTCTCAATGAAGTCATGTGCCGTGTGAATAAGGGCAGATTGTATGGTTAAGAGCAAAGGACTGCTCTAGTTTAAAATAAAAATTGGATAACTGCATCATTCTAACTGAATACCTTTCTGGTCTTTGTTTCCTTGATGACCCCCAGTTATCTCTGTGCCTCGATTTCCCCATTTTCAAACAACAACATCAGTGTCTTGTTTGACACAGTTTGATCAATAATACCGTTCAAAGAACTAGTAGCCCACATTTACTTCTGAAGTTCTTCAAACTCCAGCAAAAATACTGAAAGAGATGTAATGAGTACTGATGTACATTCCTGCCTCATTGTTAAACCTCCTAGTACCTTTTAGTCCACTCTCTGCAATATTATATATATAACAAAATCTCTTCGTGTATGCACAGTGTGATTTGAGCTGGCGCTGCGTAAAACAACCCCTGAGCTGAGAATACGGGCAATAAAAACAGATACCTTAAACCTCTGAAGCTAGTCACCAGCTGGTCTAAGTTATCATCACTGAATTCCTTCTGCTGGAAATCACTGGAGTCCACCTTTTCAACTTGCTGTATTGTCTGGTTCATCATAATACAGCACCAGTCAGTTATAATTTACACTGAACAGTATTTTCTACTGATGAAAATCCTGAGTCCTACACCTCAAATATCAGCTGGAATCTTGAAAACAGTCCAATTTTTAATGATCAAACACATATATTGCAGCATGAATTGTTGTCCATTATTTTTCATAGAATAGCAAATACTGCTTTCAAAGGTCAATAGAAAGTTTGCAGAATACAACATATTTGCTTTACCAAAAGAAAGAGAAACTTTCCAGTGGGGAAAGTCCACATATAGACTTTTATCTCAAAAGAAAAAGTCAGAAACCTCTGAAATCTTCTGAAGAACACAAGGAAGAGATGGCTTAGGCAAATATTAGATGAAACATACATGTAAGTAGAATGAAGACCATCCACATATCATTGCCTGCCTGTCTTAATTTTGCCTTTTAGGTGAACTTCATGAAATCTGCTACCTATGAAAACTTGTCATTTTTCAATGCAAAAAAGACCTTTTAGACTGATGAGTAGCAGAGATTCTGTACCGTACTAATGGCCAGTCGGTTGCTGAGCAAGCCAAAAGGTTCTGGGTGAGTTAATTCCTCATATTGGGCCATTTAAAGCTTAGTTAGAATTTAAATCACATATTTTAAAACTGTCTTGAAAATCCAAGGTGTCATATCAGTCCTAATAGGGTTATATATGCATATATAAATTTATTTAGATTCCTGTAGTCTGCATATTTTGCTTTCCATGCTGAGCAATATCTACATAAAAAGGAGGTCTTAGTGGAGTCAGTGCAGTATTAGAACAGGGCAGGCATCTGAATGTGAAATTGTCAGCTAGTACCTGCACTTTTATGTGTATACATATCACACTGCCTGAGAACACATCTGCTAATGATTCAGTAAGTTTCAATGCTCTCATCATTCTATATCACGGGTGAATAAGTGGAGGTTTTACTCAGCTTTGATGTCTAATACCTTCACTGGTAGCACTGGATGAGCTTGAATAGATTACAAGTACCATTTAGAAATTCAGTATAATATGAAATAGTGTTGGAGTTTTTTCGCCTTCTGGGGTATTGCTTTCTGTGCCAATGCGCTGAGATCTGCTCATCTAGTCTAATTCATGACTCATACATCTGCAATGTAGCAGCAACAGTAGAACTAGTTTACCACTTCATCTTTTCTTCCCTCCTTTGAATAATATGTATAAGACAGAAATTTAAATCGGATATTTTTGTGATCTATATATCTTCAGACATACTGTCCCTTGAGACTGATCAATATCTGATTTTCATCAGACACATGGCAATTTTGAAAAATGGGCTAAAAGGGACAGGTGCAAACACCAGCTTTGTGAAACAAGCATTGTGAGTCCCAGCTCTGAGATCTATTGCTCCCCCTTGACCAACGTGAATATAGTTTTATGCTTCTCTGGTAAACGTGCTTACCCAAGTCATACAGAACTGAATAGTCACTCACCTGAAAGCCCAGTCCTAAGCAAATACTTTACAAGTGCCTGCTTAGACAAATATCCAGCTGCACAGCCACTTACAGATTGTAGTAAAATGGGACTGGGAAGCAGGTTGTTCAGCTGCCCAACCCTGCCAGTAGTTTCTGCCACAACCCTGCCCTCCTGTACCGGGCCATAACAGAGTCAATGAGCCCTTTGCATGCTTGGAGAACTTGACCACCCCTGTTCTGGGCAAAACAGAGCATGGGCTTGGGAATTAACCAAAAATGACTCCCAGGACATGGACCTAAACAAAATTTATACAGCATCCTGAAAGGAGCTGGATGTCAGGTCAAGGTCTCGGACTGATGTAAGGATAATGCTGCCTTGTCTGGAAAGGGGAGAGGTTTCTTGTGTGTTTAGTGCACACTCGCCTATATCATCACTGGCCTGTATCTACTGACCTGTCTTTCACGGAACGAAAAGTATTCAAGACTGTGGGCGGAAGCAGGGTCTTGCCTCTCTTCTAGCAAGGAGGTGCCATACTTACAAAGAGGGAAGAGGGAGGGAGAGTGAGTCCAGAGGACAAAATGGTCTTCAGAAATATTTTCTCAGAGCAGAGGATGCAAGCACCAGCCCTGAAAATGGAGCTAAGTAATAATGAGTTTTACCTTCTTGAGCTTTTCAGACACTTGCAGAAGAGGACAAGATTTAGTCTACTACAGAATCAAGATAACCAAAAGCTGGAAGAAACTCTCCTCGATTTTCTTCTTGCTGAATAGAAAAACTTTGTTACTCTATTGCCACCACACTTATTCTAGAAAGGCTGTCACAAGCCTGTGAATAGATTTCCATTTCAAAACAGATATCTAAGCCCCATTAGGCATGATGTGTAATCAGGGCTGATACGCAGATCCTTAAAACGAGGCCGGGTAAACCTCACACCTCTACTCCAAAAGTATGAAAATGCTCCATTCAGGAAGAGGAGCTCAGGAAGAGAATAAAAGTACAGCATATCATGACCTTGACAGAGATGATTTGGATTTGCAGTGATGGTAGAATTTGACCCAGAATAGCTTAAACACCAGTTATACAGAATCATCAATACAGGAAACACTTTTTTTTAAACATTAACATTTGATCAAATGAGCAATTCTTGAACAAAATATTCAACCCTGTCAGAAGGCAGAAGAAGTGAAGGAAAATTAAAGGCAAAAAAATGGCTTACCAAGGATTTTTCTTATGGCTATACATTAAAGTAGAAGGTAACAAGACAGCTTTGAAGGATATGTTAAAAAGCCATGTCAGTTGCATTCCAGAGAATGAGAGAAAAAGTGCTGACAGAATGAAAATGGAGAGAGAAAAAAGCTGATGTGTCAGTGGCAGAGTTTATTTGTTTGGTTTTGGGTTTTTGGGGAGTTTTTTATTTTAAAGAATCGTATTTATTTTAATATTATACTGATAATCCAGTTTAAATGTTAATGTTTGAGTACATATCTACTCATGCCAGATATAATTCATTATAATTACAGCAACAATCACACATTAATGGAAAATCAGCCCTCAAATCCGTAAATCAGTTTTTAATAAAACACGGCCGTTGTACAAAGTGTAAGGGAAGTGATTTGTTTAATGCTCAGGATACATGCACTTTGTTAGCAAATCAGTATTTGATGACTATCAGAACATGCAAGTTTTTCCACAGTTACATTTCATCAGTAGTGGTCATGCACACTCAAACTGGAAAAATGTCTGCCCTCCATATTAGTATTATCACCAAAAAATACAAAAGCGTATAAGTGTCACTAGAAGAATCCATTTTTACCTTACAAGGTTAAACCGTCATACTTTTTCTACTTTTACTCCCTGTTTTCCTACCCAAAGTAAGACACGTTTCTTGGGCTTGTTGATCTCTGTACTGATTTTTCATAATTAAATTTTTATATCACAATAAAAGTTCAATTTATCATTATATACCTCAAGAATTTATTCATTAGTTAAATTCCATATATTCTTTTCTACTCTTTAAATTAAATTCATGTCTCTCTTCTCCAGATTCTGCAACACTGAATTTATTGTGATAATGGCCACGACATGACCCTGGCAGATGTCATGCCAGACTCAAGACTCTCATACATCAGTATCTAAATTGCATCAGGATACCCACTGGGGGGGAAAAAAAATAAAAAGGGGGAAAAGAAAAAGAAGTCCATTTATGAAATATTGTGGTAAGTACAAATAATTTAAAAGACTAACTGATCTCGTTCTTAACTGCGCAACAGAAGGTTGTTTGGAAGTTGGTGGTTCTCAGCTCAAATGAATCTAAAAATATATCGTTTTTTCTTTATGAGTATCAGCTCTTAGTTTCAATTCTTGTGGTTGGATACTCACCTTCAGTGGGAGTATAGACATGTGATTGCTGACACCCCGAGGCCTCTCTGAACAGCCAATCTTTAGCCTCAGCAATGACGAAAGAGTAAGGCGAGACAGTCAGCAGAGCCCTGACTCAATGTGCAGGGCAGAAGCAACAAAAGCCTCTTCATGTGTCAAGGCTATGTCTTCTCATTAGATATAATCTCACTAGTTGTAATTAAGAGCCAGGAGAACACAAACTAACGGTTAATGTAATCTTTCGTATAATTCTGATTATTTGCTAACAATTAATAAGGAATTTAATGAGGCTTGTCTGGAAAGACAGTAACTCTCAAGTCACCTCAAAAATACCAGCTCAACATTAAATCTATGTAAAAATTACAAAGTCAATCATATCCTAATAAAAGCAGCAACTTTTTCCTTTTCTTTCTCCTTTTTAGGAATGGCTATGAAGTGTGATGTTCTGCAACCTTTAATCCATTACCACTAACAAAGAGAGTGAGAAAATAAAATTTATAAAAAGGTTAGGTGGAAAAAACCATCTCTTTGTTGAGGACTATAAGTATTAGACTTAGAATATTACTCTGAAATTTTATTATTTAAAATGGGTGCTAAGATGCATTTTTCTTATTGCTTAAATACCCAAGGATCCATAATCAACACTTGACACAAAGAAACTATTTACAATATATGAAATAGCTTACACTATTTCAAATATATGAAACTACTTACAATATTTTAAATAATGACACAAAAAACTATTTACAATCCTAATATACAGTCCAGAAGGTTGGAAAATCAGTACAGAAGTTCGGTACTTGGCTTATTTTGATGTCATTCAAATTCTCTCATCTCCCAAACTGGAGGTTATTTCTAATAAGTACAAATATCACCACGTAAGAAACAGTTTAACTGCTTTATCAGGAGGCAGTTTCGCTGAAGTCCATACAGGAGCTGTATCATTAGGTGTTCACAACCAAAATCTCTAAGTCACTGTTAGTGAACAGCTGTTAAGCTATTCACAAAAAATTAGTTTGCAGCTCATAGTGGGCATATGCTAACAGCATAAAAATCATACTAAAATGGGCAAATAACTGGCTTGTTTGCTGGCCGTCTGAGAAGCCCATGGTGGGACAGCCATTTGAGAAATGTACAATCTATAATGGTGCAATAAATACTGAATAAATTTTGACAATCACAACTTTCCTATTTTTATGCTAAAGAGCACTAGGAAAGAAGAAAATCTTTTGCAGAACTGTGATTGTCGAGAGGAGAATACAGCTGCCTTGACAACTGTGGCATGAAGTTTGTGCTCATTACCTTTCTGTCAGAATCCAAGCTCTAAATGTAAAAATTATATGGCAATTTTCTTTTCCCTTTCTCAACAAATATATGTGCTTTTCCTGGAACTCAGTAAACAGAGCAATTTTAATCTGCATGTACAGACTGCAAGAGTGCAGTGCAGAGACTAAAACTGATGAATGTTAAGTAAACAAAAGAGGCTGGTTAGGAGGCATGCACACACCAGATAAGGAATTAATGATCTGAGGAAATGTGGCATTGTTCCTATTAAGGCTTTGAAACATGTTTTTTATTACTCTCTACTCTGCAGACATCTCAATATGATGCCGTGATGCTTTTGCATGAAGGGGTGATTCAAATTGTATTTGTTAATGAGGCAGCACACTGTGCTAGGCACAAGCGCTGTGCCTAGCTCCCCAGAGCAGTGCCCAGACTATGCAAGCTCAGTAGTCCAGAATCCAAACTTACTAACCTTCCTTAAAAAAGTCAATTAACAGGTAGCTCTTTCATGGTCGTTTTCATCTACAACCAAACTTGTGTTTCCTAAGACTGAGGAGACTAACTGGGAGACTACCCAATTTTCCAAATTAGTTTGGTGTTATTTAATGCTAAATTTTCTGTCTTACTAAGGTGGGAAGTTACAAATTTTACACTAAAAAAAATACTAAAAAAATATATGTGATTTACTTTTCAAATTTAAGGAATTACATAAGAACATTCACTCAAAAGCAGTATAATGCTATGACGAATATCAACCTTAGTTTTATGTACTAAACTTCCTTCAGTATAGAATAGAAAATGAGATCTAAGCACACGACACAAATAATCAAATGGGACATTTTGCTACTAACACTACACTCTAAAATATTTAACATAATGGTAATGCAATGACTCATTTGACTGATAGGAAGGAAACTGTGCCGGTAATCAGTGATTTAGAACTGCAAGAGGACTCCCAAGTTTTGAGATTATGAAAAGTAAGGACAGTCATTTAATTGGGTCATACAAGGTTTCCTACTCCTAACTGCTTTTCACACCTCTGCTCTGGCTCTCTCCAGGTTGAATCACATTTTAAAATGGGTATTATTGTGACTGATCCACCTCATTTGCCAACATCCCGTCTTCAGTACTTGGTACTATGGAGTATGTGTATCTGTTCCACCAACAAATCCCAGCTATGGGCCCCTTGCCACAGAAACCACAGCTAGTGGCCACTTAATTTCCAAAGTTCACCCCAAAAACTACTCAACCTAATTGCAATTTTTGCAGTTGAGGTGAATGATAGGATTGAGACAAAGCAGGGTAAGAATAGAGATAATTTTTTGTAAGACATACGTGGTTGTTTGTACTAACAGACCTACAATAAGCACTTTCCTTCACATAATTGCATGGACAGCATGACGCTTATTTATAGTACACAAAAACAACTATTCAGATGTTGCAAGAATTTAATTTGTCCTCAAGTCCACATAAATAATGTCTAAAGATAATTACCAGAAGGAAGCTGACATTAATTCAAAAATCCAAATGACAAAGATAGGGAAACACAGAAAGAAGCATTAAAAGCATCAAAAATATTTACAGGCCAATATTATAAGACAGGAGCAGAAAAGGCCAAGGAAAACTGCAAAAAATCTTTACTGTGCCCAACCTCCGCATTCAACTACAACAAAAAACCTGTAGAATGGAAGAAAGATGGCGAAAACATAATTGGAAAGGAAAATAGATTATGATATACACTTTGGGGAAGGAATGCCGAATGACAGAAAAAAAGCAATTCTTTTCATAGGAGATAATGACCAAACAAAAAGAGGGAAAAAATATTACACGGAGAGATCAAAATATTTTCAAAGGTCTTTAATCCTTCAGAAGACACAGGTCCTCAGAACTGAAGGCTTATCTATGATAAGTAGGTATTCTGATTAATTTATTTTATTAAATCATTAATTACACATTGAATAATAGATTCTCTGTGAAACGGTTTTGCTAAAACCAGACTCATCCAAGCTGTAGGTATTGTGTAGGAGGAACAACTGAAAAGACAAAGTTATTTTCTCAAGCGCTCTTGAGTGTGATAGATCTTTTAGTTTTGCAGTCTTTTCTCTATGAACCTTGCATATGGAGCCCTCTCTTTCCCACTCCCACTGGCATGATGCTCAAGGTTTCACTTCAATATCAAAGGCAAAGACCTCCACTGTGTAAAATTGACTACTCTCATCCCATGGTGCTTGCTGTGGCACCCCAACTGAAACAACAATAAAGACCGTGCTACAGGCCAGATTAGTCCAGAAACACCAGTTAATTGTGCTTCAAATATGCCTGTGACATAGGAATTGCAACCCATGTCTTGCAAGGAGAATAAATTACATGTTTAGTTGTTTGCAGTGGTCACGTGACAGAAGAATAACATACAGAATTATGAAGACAGGCTGTCCTATGAAGATCAGCTAAAAGAAATGAGGTTGTTCAGTCTGGAGAAAAGAACGCTCCAACACCTTCCAGTACCTAAAGTGGGCTACAAGAAAGATGGAGAGGGTTTTTTTACGAGAGTATGTAGTGATAGAACAAGAGGAAAGGCTTCAAACTGACAGAGCAGTGCATTAAGACTGCATATAAGAAAGAAATTCTTCATTGTATGAGTGGTGAGGCACTGGCACAGGTCGCCCAGAGAAAGTGTGGATGCCCCATCCCTGGAAGTGTTCAAGGCCAGGCTGTGCGCAGGTCTCAGCAACCTCACCTAGTGCAAGGTGTCCCTGCCCATGCCTGGCCAGGGGCTTGGAACTGCATGATCTTTAACACGACTTCCAGCCCAAGCCAGTCTTTGATTTGATGATCTTGAGAGGCTGAAACCTGTCTTTTAGGGGTAATTAAATATAAAAGTTCAAGAGACACACCCAGAAACCGATGTAGCGAGCCTAAAATTAAAAGTGCCTTTTATGTCCCTATATAAACAGGCCTAAGAAATTTAGTCAATTTCTTTGCTGTTCTCTTCAAAAGTAATGGATCTCTCACTCTGCTATCCTAAATAACCAAAACAACTCCTTAGTCATCTGAAATACAAGAAACCCTAGGTCACTCAACATTCCATTCTGTTTTCCTTTTGGTCAGACGTCTTACAGGAAATCACACAAAGCTGGAAGAACATCATAATTGTGGTAAAAAAAAAAATAAAATAAATATAACACTTTACTGTGTGTGTATTTATTTAAGAGTGGCAAACCAGATAATTTTCTTTTAAATTAGTGAAAACTGTTATGCATGAGAAATGCTTAATTGCTTTACCGTGCTTTCTCTGAGAACAGGGGTTTACTATTGCGACTTGAAATCTATATAGGTATTGCAGTTGGAGCTTCTGAGGGTCAGAGTCCTGACAAAGAAACTTACAAACTGCACTTCTCTGAATAGATAGAACATAACTGATGTGAAATTGTCAGGATTTCACCCCAGCCGGCAGCCAAGCCCCAGCAGCTGCTCACTCACTCCTCCACCAGCGGGACTGGGGAGAGAATCAGCAGGGTAAAAGCCAGAAAACTCATGGCTTGAGATAAAAAGAGTTTCGTAGCAAAAGCCAGACATGTAGGCAAAGCAAAACAAGAAATTCTTTCATTACTTCCTGTGGGCAGGCATGTATTCAGCCATCTCCAGGAGAGCGGGGCCCTATCAGCTATAACAGTGACTTGGGCAGACAAACATCATCATTCCAAAGCTCTCCCCCTTCCTCCTTCTGCCTCCCACTTTGTTTACTGAGCATGATGTCATATGGTCTGGAATACCCCTTTGGTCAGTTTGGGTCTCCTGTCCCAGCTGTGTCTCCTCCCAACCTCCCATGCACCCCCGGCTTCCTCACTAGAGAGGCAGTATGAAAAGCAGAAAAGGCCTTGGTTCTGTGTAAGCCCTGCTCAGCAATAACTAAAACATCTTTATATTATCAACCCTGTGTTCAGCACAAGTCCAAAACACAGCCCTACACTAGTCACTGTGAAGAAAATTAACTCTACCCCAGCCAAAACCAGCACAGACATACAATGTTTCAGAAGGTGTTCTGCATGACCCAGAAAATATATCTTTTCACTTTTTTTTTAATGTCTTTCTGGGAATTCTTTACAAGATTCAAGTGTGGAACTTCTTATCCTTCAGATTTTATGCTATGACTCAACAACTTTTCCCCTAACAATTCAAAGCCTATAAAAGAGGTAGGTGATAAATTCCCTAGAATAGAAAAGAAATTAGGGACTTAATAAGGTATGCCATTCTCTTTTCAACATTTTTTATCATTTCACAGTGTCTGATTTCTCATTACCAGTCAAATACAGGTTATAGAAGACTATATCTCACAGAGAAGGAAAATGTTTCAGCTCTCTGACTAGAAAAAAACTTCAAGCATTCAGAGGTGGCGCTGAAAATTAAATTGCATAGTTTTCAAACAGGAATGAAGAAAGATAAATTTAGGGATGAGAAAATAAATCACACTGCAGACTCTGAGGAGACTTTAATTGTCACTTTATGAAAGCAAACTACTGTCACTAAAGAGCTTGCAGAAAACAACAGACAGGAGGTGAAATCAAATAGTAGAGAAAGAGGAATGCTGAGAGAATCACAGAAACCTATGACATACGAATACTTTGAAAGAGGGGAGAGGTAAATTAGAAGGGCAACTTTGGAAAAAATGAGTACTTCTCATTCATACACTTATCTACTTGAACATGTAGAAAATTAGAAGTATAGAGTGAGTTTTCTAGGCTTTTACCAAAGTCCATCAGGTTCTAAAGAGCTTTGTTGCTGCTAACAAGATTATAATGCTCCATCTAATCCTGATGTCCTACTGAGATGGGCCAGGACAGAGTGAGGAAGGGGACAAAAAGACCCGCACACAACTGAGGCAGGAACACTGGGGCTCTGCCTGCCTGGCAGCAAGGCCAGTGGAGCTGGGAGAAACTGTGTGGAAAAGGCTGAGCAGGGTCAGATAGATGGGAGGTAAAGGGAAGATTTTTTCCTCTGAGGGCAGCTGGAACAGAGCTGACTCCTTCCTGGTAAGGTTTCCAGTCCTCACAGGATAAAGTCCTGAGCCCAGGTCTTACCTCCTGGCTGAGCTTTCTGCAGGCAGTGGTCAGACTGGAGACTTCCCAAGGTCCTGAGTTATCCAGCGGCACCATGTAGTGGGCCATGCACTAGCAGAGAGCAGGACTGAGAAACATGTACTTTGTGCATCATAAGGAAACATCTAAGGGACTCTCTACTTACTTAGAAGTTGCATCAAGTGTGGCAGTTTCCAGAAGCAAAAGAAAATCATGTTTGCTGTACTTCCAATTGTGCAGTAAATTCTCTGTCAGCAACCAGCTTTCATTGCAAATGCACCAGGGAAACAGAACGTGATTTTTCCTATCCATCCCTTAGGATACCTCAGTGAGCCTGTGCTGTGCATGTGAAAGGAATCACATGGTACCTATAATGGCATGAAGTGTCTTGGAGCACTGTGAAGAAGGTAGCGTGGTGTAGGAGATTGGGACTCTGAAAATCTGCATTGTGTTTCAACATCTGTCTGATGTTTATACATCTGCAGAAGGAAGACTATCTCTGTAGAATGAAGTATGCTTCATACAAGCTCATTATTCACTTCTGTAACTTACTTCTTCGCATGAAGTATCATCCTTGCATGAAGTGGCTTGATTTTCTTTGTATGGCACATGTACACAGAAGAAGGTAAATGGCTTGTCCATGAAGTTGACAAGGCAGTGAGTGACCTCATCTAGATTTTAATGGCTGCAGAAAGGTCTCCATAAAATTGGCAATAACCACTAGCAAACAACCACAGCATCCAGTCCTAAATAAAACTCCACTAATAGAAGTCACATATCATAAAATGCCACTGAAAAGTAAGCAAATACTTCCAACAGTTCAAAGACAGAGTAGAGAAGCTCTTTCTCTAAGTCATCGTGATTATAAAAAGATGTTGTTATATGAGACATTATTTCAGCTGTCATTACAGTGACTTGTACATCACTGCCTTTATTACAATTCAGTCAAAGTGTTCAGAGGATTCATGTGTATTATTATTAAGGAATGCAAGTTCAGCAGCAGTGGGTGTGACACATACCTTCTATTGATCAAATATAAAATTAATTGCTTACTAAAATACAATGTTTTAATTGACTCTCTTCTTACAAAAAACAACAAAGACAGAGAAGAGTATTTCTTTTACATATTAAAACACCAGAGAGTCAAACAAACCTTCCTCTGAAGGCTTAAAATATTTGAATTTAGAAATGCTGGAATCAAAGGCTTTAAAAGGTTAACTATAACATAATTTCACTATTCTACTAATGTGCTGATCCCAATAACATCTTTCATTCTTTACCCATTTCTTAGTCATTCTTGGTTTTCCATTTCATACATCTATAATCTCATCCAAAAGAAACAGTGGCACCACTCTCTCTTTACGTGACTAATGTACTATGCATTCTTTCTACCCTCGTCATTGACCCTCAACCCTAACTCAAGGAGAAGAATGTGATTAAATACTTGGGAGTTCAGAGCTCCAGAGGGAAACATCTATACAATGTTTGGATATCTTCTGAATAAGTCTTTTCCTACTCATGCTACATCAGTGCCTAGAACAGAGGGAATCAGGATTATACATGTAGTTTACTGTGTCCTTTCCTTTAAGTAAGCTATCACAGTGCATTGGTTTTTCCTGTACTTGAAATACAGACCAAGGGAAGGAGTGGATTTGGAACACGTCACTCACAAGTTTCCAGGGTTTCACAACAGGTTTCCAGTTATTTCTACTGGTAGACAAGATAGACACAAATAGCTAAGGAAAATCTGTAGCAAACTAGGAGCTTGGTAGTAAGACGAGACTGTAATTAAACTGAGGTTTGAATGGCAATGACTAAGAACTGTAATCTCCTTCCTTGATTTAAAATTGGGAACCAGAAAAGGTCATAAAGAAGAAGCTTTAAAAAAACTCTCTTCTTTAGGTAATTCTTTGAAAATGCAACTGGATGGAGTGACAGGGCAGCAAAGGGAGAAGAAAGAGACCAACAGGATTCGCAGTTGTTGAGGCAGGAGTCAGTCCATCATTAAGATGGAAGCAGCAGTAGCAGCAACAGTGGCAACTGAGGTAAGTCTGGGACTGAGCATAGATCATGCAGCAAAGGGTGGCTCCCAAGCCCAGGGACACTCGAGCAGCAGACCAGAGCCCTGTCAGGATGTGGAAGCTCTTGCAAGCCAGTCAGATGGGAAGGGGGTTTGCCAGGAGCTTTGCGGGAGATTTAAATGGCTGCAGGGAGTGAGAGAGACCCAGGCAGTAGCAGAAAGGGCAGGCAAAGAGGACATGGCATGTCAGAGGATGTGGTGAGGCAGTTTGCATAGCAGCTCACTCAGGCAGGGCACGTGGGAGGGTGCCATCATCTTCACAGCTCCTGAGGTGAACTCACATGGTTGTTTTCTTCTGCCAGCTGGGACAGACCCAGCGATGGTTTCCATGTGGTCAAAAGCCATCTCTAGAAACAGTGTGATGACCCACACAGAGCACCGTCAGAATCTTGGAGCTGTCCAGGTCTCTGTCTGCAGGGAGTGCTGGAGCCCGGCCTCGGCACCGGAGAGCAGCAGAGATGACACCTGTGCGTGGCGTGACCGGGCGGAT
>VZTA01019424.1:19287-32826 GCA_013398855.1 Mohoua ochrocephala
GGCAGAGCTTAAAGAGGAAGAGGAGAGGCTGAAGAGTATCAGGGAGTGTGAGAGAAACCAACCAGTACAGACCCCTCCATCCCTGAGAGAAATGCAGAGGATGAAGGCTCAGGAACACTCAGAAGAGCCTGACCTTCTCGCCATAAGGAAGAAGAAAGGGACATAAAGGATGGGTGGGAATGGAAGCAGGTCACTGCTCAGGGAGGTAGGAGAACCCCTCCATTGCCTTCCCAAGTGTCCTCACAGAATAGTAGGTACGAGGATCTGGAAATCAAGGAAAAGGCAAATGATAGTGGAAATAGTGAAGGTCTGTCTGTGTGAAATGGGAGGTGCACTAGAAGCCAAATGCAGGAAGCACGATCTTACAGGCTTGATGTCTCTCACCTGCAGTTGCATCAAAAACTCAGAGACCTCAGACACACTGTATTCAAGATCCTGGGAAAAAAATTGTTTCCAAAACCAAAGTTCATTGACTGAAGATGACAGAGAATGAGCAGTTCAATCATTCAGCAAGTCTTTGTGACCATGGTGCAAACTTGATAAATCAGGAATTAAAGTGAAAATTACCAGCTGGAAATTAAGTTGGATGTACCTGGGGAGGAAGTACATGTGAAGCAGGGAATAACATTTCTCTCAGCAATCAAGAAGAGGAACAAAAACTTGAGCATCATCATCAACCTGGACTAGCCAGGCGTAGTTCAATTGATTAGAATTTTTCCTCTTTGTAGCTCTACCAACAATCATACTCAGCAGCACTATGGGATCAAAAGTTTTGGAGTTTTAGAATTAAAAAGCATGTTAGAGAAGTGAATGAAGTTCTCTTAAAGCCAGAATAAAATACAGCGAATGGCTTAAGCCAAAGAAAGGGAACGTGGGAATTCAGGGAGCAAAAGAAGTCCCAAGCATCACAAATACTGAAGCATTTGCTGTCATCATTTANGTAGAAAACTGGTAGGAGGATTGAAAATATGCTCCAGTGACCTTGCAGCTTGAAATAACCCTTGATAAACCTGTGTGAAAAGCAGACTGGTGATTCTCTAGCAAAGACCGAGTTTAACAGCATCTGCGTCTCTGCTTGTGCATCCCTTCCTGGCTGCTGCTTCAGGGATCCCTCCGTTATCAAGGTAACAGAAATAAGTTTACTCTTCTTGTTTCAGCCATGGGTTTGTGGTTCTCCTGGCTGCCTGCCTGTGCCAACTCAGAATCACCAGAGAAGAAAAGCTCTGTTATTCGCACTGCACTTCACTGAAATCTCTGATCTGCTTTCAGTTTGTTCTGGCAGATCTGCTTACTGATGTTCACTAGTTGCTGAAATGAAGACTGATACTCTATAGAAATGTTTCAAGATTATGAGGTGGTAATTACTGGTACATCTTCTCTGGCTTTACAAAGAAGAACCTCAAAGTGTCTTATGAGTAATGTAATGTAGGTTCAAACTGATTATTAAAATCTAATTGGTCCTCTAAGGCCCCCAAGAACAGAGAAAAACACTGCCTCTGATACTAGAAGACAGGTGTTAGTGCAGAATGTTGAGATGCATTTTACTGTGACAGTTTGGTTTTACTACTGCAAACAAAAATCTTTTTTTAATACATTTTATGTTTTGTGTTTACTAGTTTAACACCTGCCTTTCTAAAGCTGGCTTATCCCCTGAGGTATTCAATAGGCTAGGTCCTTACAAGCTTGGCTAAAAATTCCTGAAAAAAAGCTCCTAGATACTGCACTTACTTAGACAGTGATCTAAATAAGTATTATAATAATAAGTAAAATAATTTTTTTCTTGACTCAGAATGAGCATGATTTTTTGAGGCACTGTTCATTTTTTTGCCAAACCAGATTTTATTTATTTCTATTCTTCAAGAAGTGAAACTTCTCCCATTAATACAAATGAACTGGTTTTGGAGGTGGGTTCTGGGTTGGTTTTTTGGTTGTGGTTTACTTTTTTTTCCTGTTGCTGTTTATAGAATTACCTTTTACAGATGGTTATCATGGGGAGCTTTCAATGGTGCAATCTCAGGAAAGCTTTTGACTGATAACACCTTTTAAAAGATTTTTATTGGCCATTTCATTGAGGCAATTGAAGTTGATAGTAAAGTTTATTGGTGGTATTATATCGATGGAAATGCTGGAAGCTTGTCTAAAGTTTCCTTTGTTTCTTGTATCGTTTATAACACCGGTGTTTAGATGCACTAAAAGGTCATCATCATGGTGAACTTCATTTTTTGAAGCAGCTTCTTAGACTGGACTCATTTTCACATCTTGCATTTTTGTTTTGGTTTGCTTTTGCGTTTGGGTCTTTTTGTTTGGTTGTTTTTTTTGTTTTGGTTTGCTTTGGGGTTTTTTTGGTTTTTCCAAGCACTATTTTTATTCCATGTAATGGCCACAGGTACCTTTAGGCTGTAGGTCTGGGTATATTATGGAGACTTCAGCTTCTGTGCTGACATTTGACCGGAATAGTTTCCTCTTTTGTCTTCTCCATTTTCAAAGTGTTTTTTAAAGTGTTTTTCACAAATGGGACTCCTGAATTTAGCAACACATAGATCACAGTTAAATACTAAATATAATATTTTTAGGGATTATTTACTTTAAAAGCTTTGTATCAAATGATTAATCTAAATCCAGGTGCTTTTTCAATTTCCAACAAGTTAAGAAGGTCATCTATTTTTGTTTTTATTATCTCAAGATGTAAGGGAAAGAACATTAGTCCCAGAATACCCATTATAAGTAGTCACAGCTATCAAGTAACTCCACTGATGCTAAGAGGAATTTTGTTATGTCACTCAAGCAGGCAAGTTTAGATGCCTTACTCAAAACAATAAAGATTTAAGGGGCACATTCTCTAATATTTAATTTCAAAACAACTTTGTTTAAAAAAGGGGGACAGGAAAGATAGGATCTTTTTGCTCCATGTGATTTTTCCTGTTGAGACTGTAATAATATTGCCTAAAAGCACAGCTTGGGATTTGAGACTTTGAAGCCCCATAAGGCTGGCTTGCACTCTTTGAATGACACAAAGAATATTGATGACTTTTTCACCTCAACAGTACCTTAAGGAAGGAAAGCACATAATTGAAGATTTATCCATATGACTAACTCCTTTCCACAGGGAACACTTTCATTTTCAGGATATATTTCTCATGATAAGTTTAAAATTTGCTTATTAGCAGCATCATTCTCTGTTAATATTACACCAAAACAAGTTACAGAACAACTGTCATGGTACATTTTGTCACTCAAGCAGGCAAGTTTCGATGCCTTATTCAAAATAGAAATGATTTTGGGGGCAACACTTTCTAATATTTAATATAAATATCAGCAGCTTCCCTTTTGCCAGAATAAGCAAACTCAAACAGCTGTTGATTGTTTTTTCCCTCAGAGGACCCAGAAGGCTGAATGGCAATTAATATTAAAGCTCCCTAGAGTGTTCCCTGTGAATGGGGCTCTCCAAATACCGACCAGCACAAAAATTGTCTTTGAGGACATTCTCCGTTAGGTAACAAAGACACTTGGGGTACTGAGGGCCTGGTAATACCATGGACAGAAAGTTTTCTTTTCCTGCATTTGCACTCCTGCACAACTCTGCAGTTCTGACAAAGAAGTAATATCTTGTACTAACTTGTAAATCAGAACAGAGAAGTGATCTACACTGAAAATAAGCCTTCAGAGAGGGTGTATTATCAAACAGGCATTTCATCTCACCATTCACAGAACCACATAAACTCAAAATGGGTAAGGTTGGAAGGCACGACAGTGGGTTATCTGGTCCAACCCCTCTGCTCAAACAGGGTCATCCTAAAGCACATGGCAGAGGATTGTGTCCAAATGGTTCTTGAGTATCTCCAGTGAGGGAGACTCTCTGGGCAACCTGTTCCAGGGTGCCATCACCCACACATTAAAGTTCTTCCTCATATTCAGGTGCAACTTCTGTTCAGAAACATCAGTTTCTGCCTGTTGTACCTTGTCCCATTGCTTGGCACCACTGAGAAGAGCCTGGCTCTATCCCCTTGACATCAGTGATGGAGGAGGTTATGGAGCAGATCATCTGTAGTGTGATCATACACCACACACAGGACAACAAAGAGATCTGTCCCAGCCAGCAGAGAATTAGGAAAGGCAGGTCCTGCTTCACCAACCTGATCCCCTTTTGTGACCAGGTAACCCACCTAGAGGATGAGGAGGAGTCTGTGGATGTGTACTTCAGCAAAGCCTTTGACACTGTCTCCCATGGCATCCTCCTGGAAAAGCTGGCAGCCTATGACTTGGTAAGTACACCCTTTAACTGACAAGGGTGGTCAGTCAAAGGTTGAACTTGATGATCTCAAAGGTCCTTTCCAACCTAAATATTTCTGTGATTCTCTGACACCCTCCTTCTAGATATTTAAAAATATTGATAAGGTCCCCTCTCAGTTGTCTCTTCTTGAGGCTGAACGGGCCCACCTCAGCCTTTCCTCATAAGAGAGATGCTCCAGTCCCTAAATCATCTTGTTGCCCTCCACTGGACCTGCTCCAGGAGCTCCACGTCTGTCTTGTGCTGAGGTGCCCGGAACTGGACGCAGCACTCCAAATGCAGCATTACCAGGGCTTAGCAGAGGGGCAGGATCACCTCCCCTGACCTGCTGGCAATGCTCCTCCTAAGGCACCCTAGGATGCCACCGGCCTTGGCCACCAGGGCACTGCTGGCTCACGGAGAGCTGGTCGTCCACCAGGACCCCCAGCTCCTTCTCCACAGAGCTGCTTTCCAGCAGGTCACCCCCAGCCTGTGCTGCTGCCTGGGGTTGTTCCTCCCCAGGGGCAGGATCCTGCATTCGCCTTTGCTGAACCCTCATTTCTGTCTGAAGAACGACACCAAGGTGTCTCTCTTCAGCTAGCATAACAATCAGGAGCTGAAGTCAACAAAACTGCATAGATTATCAGCACTTAGCGGAAAATTATTTCATTGTCTTTGATTGTTTTAACCAAAATAATTCCTCTTTCTCCCACATATGGGCTTTCAGTGACAAATATATTTTCAGTGATTTGTAAAATCATTATTTAATGTAATTTCTGGTATTTGAGAAGGAATTTCCAACTAAAATAGTACCTTAGCCATTAGATTTTTTTTAAGCTGTCCTTAAAAAAACCCTCTGTGTTCTGGATTTTTCACCCATTTACCAACTCATTTTTTATCTTCCACACTGTAACCTATTAAATTATCTTCAGCATGGAAGAACTTGAGTACAAACTAGAAGACCAATTTTCTGATTATGTCTTTTTAAAAAAAAGTTGGAAAAGAAATACTTAACCTTTTACAAGACATATTGAAAAAAATTAATATCTATTCCTTTAGAACTGAGAGTCTCCAAGTTATTATTTTTCCCCCAAGGAGAAGGTTTTCGTCATTCATACCAAAAGTAGTGGGGAATATAGAAACAGAAAGAAAACAATTCACAGAGCACCTCTATCGATCATTTGGTTTATGTCACTCGGCTGAAAAATATATAATCATAATATTAAAACTAATACTACTCATAATACTAATAACAATAACAACAACAATAATAATAATAAATGAAAGCAAATAAAAAAGAGGTTTAAAATTAGAATTACACATATAATTTAAAAAATCAGCACAAATCTTAAAATCTGTTCTACTTCAAACAGTGCAAAATTGCAAAACAATTCCTACTTTCAAGTTTCTACACAGCAGTTAATTTTTTCCTTTTTCAATCAACTCTTTCATTTAAGCAGTAGTAAGTAAATTTCAGGAAATAGTCTGTAATAAATCGGCAGCTAAGAAAAACAGATAGATTACGATACAGCAAAGTTCTACCATCTGGTAACTGATCCCCAAATAAAATATCATGCACAAATATTACTACTGTTCTTTTACATTGAGGATGTTGGGGGTTTAGGCAATTTCACTGAAGTAAAGGCTTTCAGAGAGCACTTTAGCTCTAGACCTTATCCAGATCAGATAGAACCTCTGAAAACAGTCTATGCATCATGCAAATACTGTACTTTATTGCTTTCTTTTCACTACAATATTTTGGGGGTGTGAGGGGGATGGGTGGTGGTGTTGTTGTTTAACAAGTTATCCAAATACCTAATTCCATACCTGCAATTAACGTGATAGTCTCACTTTTTGTAAGATGCCCCAACTGACTAAACCTATATTACCTAGACCACAACCACCCAAACATAAGCATAAAACTTGTAACGTTTACTAAATTTTTTGTGGATGAAAAAGGTGACACTATGTACCTGTATGTGAAAGGACAGAAGGTTGTATGATAATTTTGGGAGGTTTAAACATGTCTGTACATTTCCAGCAGCAAGTTGCATTTTTACTGCAGGAAGGAATTCCTCTTTCATTGTCTCGAAATCTGCGGTATGGAAAACATTTATTTCCTTTTTTTTTTTTTTAAATCTTCATTAAAAAGGCATTTATGCTCCCAGCAATAGTAATGAAAAAGAGAAAGAACCAAAGGCAGGACTTATTTGCAGTGTCCTTTTCTGCTTTTTGCCTGTGGAAAGGGTACATTGTATAACAACGCACACACTAAATGATAAATTGTTCAGCAAATAAACACTGCCCTCTGTGGGAAAAAAAGGTCCCTCGTCTGCTTCAACTTTCTGCAAGTTTTTCAAAGTGATGACATACCTAGTGTCAAAATATTATCCATGGCGTGCTTATAAGAAGAAATGAGCAATCTTTTAGTGTAAAACTTGTGGCCTCATCTAAAACTATATAGCAATGTTAATTATGGGTAATATCAGGAAGCAAAAGATAAAAAGGATAAAGGATTTTCTTTGATTTAAAAGGTATATCCTAACGGAAGATTACACTGCAGCTCCAGCAACACAACTCTCTTATTTCCAGCCACAGCAAAATGGAAATTTCCTGAATGTTAACTTTTCCTGAATCTCAGCAAGACAGGGATTTCGTGCTAATTTTTTGTCTTCCCTTTTATCCCCTCTACCCAAAGAAGAAATTTCTATACCGATCTACACTGCAATATTCTGCTGTCAGCTCTGATACACTCTTCTCACCAAGAAAAGCACAACAGAAGAAGGAAAATATAGCAAGGCATAACAAAAGCTAACTCCTCAGTTCTCTAGAGGCCATAGGCTATATTTAGGAACAACCAGAGAATCTGAAATTACCTATCTCCCTGTCTTCTAAACTAGTTTCAGTATGCACTGTTTTTCAGTAGAAAGAAGGAAATCGTATACTTTTGCCACCCACAAGACACATACTTACAGACTCAGGTTGAATCAAGGAAAAATATTTCTTACCACCCTGTAACACGTGCTTTGGTTTGCAGAAGGCAAGGTCATGGCCTTGCTGTCTCCACCATTCTTGCCTTCAAGCCACCTGAAGCAATAGGGGCAATAGGTCAAAAGAGCATGCACAGGTCCTGAAATGTCTCAGAGGGAATGTCATGTATTAATGCCATATGGCACCACTTCCCGGTTCACCGGGGAATGTCAGTCAGCAGGAAGCTGAAGGCATATTTGCAAATAAACTGTTGTATTTTTACTGCCATTCAGGTGATACAGGACTTTCTAAACAAAGTCAGCAAAGTCTTTCCACATATTTCAAGTGTGTATCTACATGAATCTTATGGTCTTATATAATGGGTATGAAGCACGGCATGTTTAACTTAGAAAGCTGACAGAGAGACAGGCACAGGCAGACTAACATGAAAGAAACTATGCTTCAGACCTCATGTCACAGCACTTGTGAGCCCAGATCGGGTGCCCTTCATCCAGTTTTATGTCCCCAGGACATAGAAAGACACTGCTACACTGAAATGAGTCTGGCAGAGGGTTCCTAAGGCAGCCAGGGCTGGGAGCACACAACAAACAAAGTGGGACTGAAAAGAGTGATTGACCTGCCTAAGGCAGCTGCTGAGGGATCTAAATATTAACTTCAACTACCTAATATATGGTGAGTTACAGAGAAAACTGGCCACACACTTTCTGGAGGTGCAGAACAGAAGGATAAGGAGAAACAGCCACAAGTTACAGCACAAGAAATAAGGTCCAAATAGATACAAGGATCTAACTCTTCACCAGCAGGGTAAAAAAAGCCTGGAGCTGAACATAAAGGCTGTGGGATCTCCATCATGGGAGACACTGAAAAACTGAATTGAGGTTCTCTTCAGACTAAATCAGTCCATTACTGTGCATCACCATTGACATTCCTGAAAAAAATGGCCCAAGTAAGAACAGGTCTTCCTGAAACTGCACAATTAAAAAATAATGGGTGTACAGTATAAAGGAGTTTCCACAAGAAGATGGTATTCCTGAAAAACTACAGCTTCTTTGATCTCTTAGGTTAAATATAATGGTCTCCTGCTCTCCTTTTCTTAATTACATACTTTTGCCATTCTTGCACAAGATGCAAAACCAGTGTTTCGGATAGTTTTCAAATAACACCATTTGGATGTGTTTGCTCCTAGTATTACAAAAAGTGTATTTCTGTGAGAAGGAGCTTTAAAGTAAGGGCTTAGAAGTTTTATAGACTAATAAAAGATCTCCCAACAGCTTGCTTTTTTCCAAGCATGAATGTTCTCTCACAAGTGTTAGTAGTATTCATTTCAGCAGCTCACAGTGAGACTACTCTTCCCATGCATCAGGTTGGGCTTTCCAAGACAGAAGTGTGTGAACAAGCCACACAGCACATAAACACTGAATCCTAACATGAGGATTTAATCATGACACACCAAACTCATGCTGTAGAAACATCCTGAAGTTAGAAAGACAAAATTCCTTCTGCTCTGGAAACCATGTGTTTGAATTTTCTTTGATATAGCTTTTTATGGCATAAATATTATAAAAATAAAATAAATGAAAATTTAAAAAATAAAATATGAAATGAAACTAAACTAAACTAAACTAAACTAAACTAAACTAAACTAAACTAAAAAAAAATAAATTTTTTTTTTTTTTTGAACAGTTCAACTAGCCCAAATTCTAACATTGTGTTCACTTATTTTTTTTCTGGATCTTTGTGACCTAGATATGGGTGTAATGACAGCTGTTAAGGAAATTTTCCTGTCTGGCAGTCACTCTCACACCACCTGATCTGGAACCAAGGGCCCTTCCCAAATACACCCCCCATACTCACACAGTCACACCAGATTTCCTTATTGGGTTGACCCCAGGTTTCCCATAGCAGAGTGTCAGGCATCTGGATCCTTAAAATAATTTCATCACAGTGCAATAACAAACCAGCAGCTTGAGCTGGTGCCTCTGAGGAGGGACCCAGAGCAAAGGAGCCCCTGGGCTTTTATCCCCTCACCAGTCTAAGCGCGGGAAGGTCTGGGATCATCGGCTCCTGCCGTGTCTCAGTGTCCGGTCCCCTGGCTGGGCCACTGGTCCCCTGGCCCTTGTTGTGCCAAGGGTCGGCTCTTCACGGCCTCTTTGCCTGGGCTCCACCACCTGGAACTCAGCCTGCAGCTCCCACTGCAGCTGCACCCCGAGCTACCCCAGTGAACGTGCTCCTCAACAGTAATCTTTTTTGTTCTTCCCCAAAGGGTGAAATTCTGCATTGCTCATCACCAGAGAGGTTCACATAGAGAAATTAGTAAGGAACTTCCCAACTAAATTAATAAATTACATTATTAGACCGCAGGAGAAAAATCACCATATTACCTGGCTTGCTGCAATTGAACCAGAATTTATCAGACTGTATAATTTCCTGCTCAATTGGAACAAATTTTAGTTTTCTGATTTATGTCTGAAAGGGTAAGAAAGCTACAAATTTAATGAGAAATTACATGTCCACTGCAATCAGTAAGTCCTCTTGTCTTTTTTATGTCAAATTTTGTATCTCAATTAAGTCAAGAAAATAGTTTCTTTCTTCACTGAGTCCCTCAGTTGATTACACTAAAATAGACCTCCTATCTCAAGAGTCAGGAGCCAACCTAAGTAGGGATTTCTCTATTAATCTCTTTTGGAAATGTTCTTCTGGTCATAGTCAAACTTATGTAGAAAGGCTCTGGTATAGCATTTGTAGTTGTTGGTATGTTTTCTTCAGCTCCTCTGTAAGTGAGAGTGTTGATCAGTAGACTGCAGAAGATGTGAAACAGCTGCCAAAGGCAGCTCCTGTGAGCTGTGTGGTGTTATGTCTCTCACTCTGTTAGTGGATAAACTGTTTCAATACCGGTTTCCTATTTTAAGATAAATATTGCACAAAAAAACTAGTCTAGAAGGAGCATAGAATGGTCAACAATAAAAATACCAGCCTATGTGTTTACACAGCCTTTACATCTAAAGAATTTCGGCTATTCCATTCACCTCTATTGAGAGCTGCATAGCTAATAAATCCTTATCATGCATCTCTAATCTAGGGAAAATTATTACTTTAGAAATTGTATGACATCTTTCAGAGGATGTCAAATTGCTAAAGATTCAGCAAAACATTAAAAGGGTTGTTCCGTATTTTTTCAGCACGGATGTAAAACTGTTCATCATAGATGTTTATAAAGCATTTCAGGAGATTCTTTGAGTTTGCTATCAACACTATCGGCCCTGAGAACTGCCTCCTGTCTTTACTACTTTGCAAAGTGAATGAGGCAAAAAAGGGGGCAACATCACATAGAGAGATTTTAAGTTCCTGTTGCCATGGTAACACTGCTGCATGTTAGGAAGCTTTTCTGAATATTTTGGCTTTTTTTTTTCTATCCCTGCCTTTGTTCAATAGATCTTTAGTGCTCACATGTTTAATTCACCTGACAAAAGTTTTTTTCTTCTTAATAAATCCTTGCTGCTATTATTATTATTGTTGTTGTTATTTTATTGTCGGTGGTGGTGGTTTTGTTACTGTTGATATTAATATTAATATTATTACCAACTTCAAAATCTTTCCTTGCACAGAGGGCGACATCTTCTCTGTCAGCAAATGCTTCATGGTAACTTTCTTCCCCATCTCGGGCAGCAGCAACAGGGTCCCAACAGGTTTTAATCCTTACCCTTTTCTTGCAACTATCCTGAATTTTCATGTTTTTTCCTCTTGCACCCATGATGGCTCATATATAAGAAAGATTTGGACAAAAAGAAAGACCAGGAGTATCTACACAGTCACAGGCCAGTGCTCGGGAAGACTTTGGGGCTCAGATTCAGGTGTTGTAAATCCTGAGGGCAGTTTCCCCAAGCAATCCTGACAGATCCACTTTCACTTTGTGTCTCAATTTCCTCCTGGGTCAGCCAGAAGTGAGAGCTGGTCTAAGCAAGTACAGTGACCAGCACCGTTTCACTTTTAGCAATTACAACCATCCCGTGGGATAAAATGCACATCTTTAACCTGGACCCAGCCAAAAATTAGGACTTCTGGAGTGTAACAGTTCACAATCCATTCAGAGATCTTTAGCACTCAGAACCAAAACCTAAGAACCCCAAATTTTAACTTTTTTAAGCATGCACATTTGAAATACCTCAGGTTTTAGGAATTATTTTTTCTATTTTAGTGAGTAGAGTTGTACCAACAGTGTAACATCTGTCTCTGTAATCTCTGTGTGTTTCATTTTTTTCCATCCTTAAAAAAGAGATCATGCTTCTTCTGCATCCCTGACATGTGTGTTGAGATGTCTGGGCAGGCAGTGTCAGAGGAAAGACAGCAAGACAAGGCTAATGAGGAGAAGGACCTTTTTTATTTTAAAAATTGAAGTGGTTTGAAAATAGCAGATATGCTACTAAACAATTAAGCCTTTATTCAAATCCCTTACAGAATTATTATAATTTCTTATGAATGCATATAACTTTTGTTCTTTCCCTTTTTGGCACGATTCTCCTTATTGATATATTCCTGAAACATAAAGTAGCATACATGTACCATCATGGTTGTGGTATTTTGAATGTATTTTCATTCTTCTATTCATTGTTTGTTTACAAACAACCATGGATACAAAAGTCCTAACCATAAAAATCCCAAAAAAACCATTTCCATAGAGAAGTAAACATCAGGATTTCAAAAGCATTAAAGCATTGGAGAGAAAATGTAAGCATCTACTTAGAGCTCCAGTATTGTGGTAGCCTGTAAGTTTAGCAGAGTAATGCTTCCTGCCATGACAAAAGAAGAAAGCAGCTGTGTTTCTGCTGAAAAAGTAATTTCAGCCCTGCGAAGATTTATTGATCATATTGCTTGTCATTGCTCCAAGAGCTCTAGACAGATACCACTGTTTTATTTTAAATGTAAATGAATAAATAAAAATACTGTTTGACAGAAATACCTTTATATTACTTTCTAGCATTCTTTTCTAATATAGCAGGTGCCCTATTTTCTTCTTAAACTGCAGCAGAGACCTCAGAAACCCTCAATAATGACTTGGCAATCTCAGAATTATCTAAGTTATTCAGAGACATCAGTAAATACGGTAGTGCTCAGCCTGCACTGCATATGATTGTCTTTCCTGCTATTGCAGGCTCAGTCACTATATTCAAATTCAACATTAGTTAGAAACAATTTCAGGTCCCTTCTGTGCATTCTACAAGAGACACGGCCCCAGCAACCTCAAGAAGATCAGTGCTGCCATCCTCTGCATCATCTGTTTCTTCAAAGAGACAGGTGCTGGGAAGGTTCCTTACAGTAACAGGGCAACCTGGTCCTGAGCACGGTGAAGAACAAAAGAGAGTTCACATTCTATTTGATTAATTAACTCCCAAATGACACACATACAGAACAATAACTTACAAGGAACAAAGATGAGGATATTGTAATTGATGTTTAGAGCTCTCTTTACCTCATGTTTAATTTACACTTTTCATCACTGCAGTCTCTGGCCAGGGCAAACCAGTAGTCTAATCACTTTCTGCTCATTAATATAATTCTAAAACTATCAAAGATCCCTGGTAACAGCACTGTTGCTTTCTTTTTTGTTGTTGGTTTTGGAGGGGATGTTACTTTTTGGTCTTGCAGATGGAAGCAACATTTCTCAGTGCATAATATTGAAATTCAGTTTCTAAGATAGAGCAGCTGGGGGTTTGAAAGTGGTACTACAATTGCATGACAAAACACACTGATCATATAAACTTATGTACACTTACCCCACCTTTAAATTAATTCAAATGCAGTTTATTTGTCTATGCAACAGTCAATTTTATAAGTAATGCATCATCTCCCTCTGCCATTCTAATGTCATCTGATAAGCTGTCCTCCTACACGATGCAAAAAGTCCAAGTAAGCATTGTATTGGGTGTTCCTGCTGATCTAAATGAAAATAAAGCATGTCTGTGCACAAGATCATGGGACAGTGCTGATGATCTATCTACACACAAAGCTAATGTAAAGGATTGGCAATATAAGGTGATGTTTCACAGTTCTGTTCTAGAGGCAGTTTGTTCAATGTTTCCATCAGTGATGTGGATACAGGGGCTAAACACGCAATTTGGAAGATGACACCAAACCGGGAAGTGTTGACTCTCTCAAGAGACCTTGCAGGGTACCTAGATAGATTGCAGCATTGGGCAATCACCATTAGCATGAAATTTAGCGATACCAAATGTGGGATTCTGCACTTTGGGTGGGCTAACTCTGGACACAAGTACAAACTGGGA
>VZTA01019428.1:0-10902 GCA_013398855.1 Mohoua ochrocephala
GGAAATAAATTACTCTGAGGAGAGAGTGATAGAGTGAGCACCTGGTATCCAACCAAGGCAAGCCCACCAGACACCCAAAAGCAACACTTAGACTGACAATATTTCTGCATGCCCCAGACAGAGACTGAAGGCATCAGTAAATTTAATGTAGGATAAACTATTCTAGATGCAGTAACAGCATAGCTGTAGCTGTGTGGTTCTACGAGCGAATAGGATCCCAACCAGGCAGTGGACAGGAGAATGAGAACAGTATGCAGTCACACATCTTGTCTTAGCTTATGGGATGCCTTTCATCCTGTTTTCCTAAGTGTGGTTGATTTGCCACTACAGCTTTTCCTCCCTCTGTACTCTTCTAACCCTTCTGATAGCAGTGCTTCATGCCAACAAACTTGCCCTGCTCCCACTTCTGTCTTTTAGAGCTATGTCCATAATTTTAAGATTATGCCATCTCTAGGGCTTAGAGATGTGTAGCAATGCTGTCAGTGAATTAGGTCATGTTTTGATCAGGTAAATGACTTTTTGTCTGCTACATTGTGGAATAAGTTAAAGTCCCACTGCAGTCAAACCAGATGAAGTGTTCCTTTTAACTTTCCATGTAGTATCACTGAACGGTCTTGAAATGCAGAACCAGATCAGAGCATGACAATTGTAGATTAAATGTATCTCTTTGGATTTACATTTAGTGTTTTTCTTCTGCCCTCTGCAAAAATCACTTAAGAAGCACTTATCTGACTGTGGAGGATACAAGGAGTATTTTCTAGGAGGAATAGTGTAGAAATTTATTAGTGACCCAAACAGCATTTGAGAGGTAGAAACATAATGCTTGAGAATTTAAAAGTAGAGCCTTATTTGTGCCTTTAAATCCATAAGTGCCACTTCTACTGCTGATTTTAGAACAAGAGAAGACAATCACTTCATTGGTACCTTTCCAAAAGTTCTGTGCAACAGCAGAAAAGAATTCAGTATAAAATCCCTGAGAGAAGTGAAAGGAGATATGTTGATATCCATTTCAGTAAGAAATATAAAAGAGATGTCAACCCGAGGTGGATTAGGGATAACAACCCAAAAATTGTTAAAAATCACTTGGTGAAAGTTTAAAAACCAGGTATTTTTGTTTAATAAAATCGGTTTTTTAAAAGCTAGTAAAAAATAAAAATAGGCTTATCCTAAAAATAAAAATTAAAACAAATAGGAGTCTCAATGAATTTTGTATTCTGTGCCTCAGAAGTTAGAATAGCTTTGTGATCCCAGCCTAGGTACAGCTATACATTTCAGCAAGAACGGTTTGAAAAGAAAAGAAGAGCTTACCTATGTCACCAGTTTCTGGTACTTCATCAATCCCGTCTTCACTTCAGAATCATCACTAGTGTGATGATTAATGTTGTCTGGAGGACTACAGTGTCCTGTAATGACAAGTTATAAATCCTATGAAAAAGGCATCTATAGTGTTCAGAAAATAATAGTATAGAATAGCCCAAACTGGAACCCAGAACATTGTGTTCATCTGCCATTTCTACACAGATGTCTACGAGGAATATATTGGTTTTGTATGTTGCATCTCTACAACTAAGAAGCAGAGAGAAAATTTACATTCTAATATGGGTAAAATATTAATATCAAGTTTTAAGCTTGACATTGACATTGTTATTATTTTTGCTTACAGGATCTAAAGGAAGAGGAATAATTCAATTAACACATTATAATATCCCTAATTATCTAAAATATATTTGTACAAGTGGTGTCATAATTTTGAGGTGGAACATTCTGAACTCTTATTGTCACTTTGATATAAATCAAATTTCTTCTCCTGCATTGGTAATCTACGAAGATGATTTCTCACTCTTATATCAGGATATACCTAACCATAAATAGGAGGGGACTGGATTAAAAAAAAACCCCTAACAATCCAATTTAATTACTTTAAAAGAAAATAGGATGAACCCAGAAAGGAAAAACAAAAGGGAAAAGAGCTCTGCAATGGTAAAACTGATTTAGGGGACTCATGTTCTCCTCTCTTTAATTCACATCTGAGACTTCAACATTGGTCATGGACATGTTAAGTTTTCCAACACTGAGTTGATTATTCTGGGCTGAAATTCATCAGTTCATTGGTCTGTCTGTTACATATGTATGTGGAAATTCAGTTCTGGACTAAAGAAACTTTCCAGGAGAATTGACACACTTCATTAGAGGATTTTAGTTTAGATTTTCTTAAAGAGGAAAATTGTCATAGAATTAACAACCAGCATTAAAAATGAATCTACTGGTCCCAAACCACTAAGCATTCTAATTAAACTTCAAATCACTGTAGTTTAGATTTGCTAAGAAATTTACATTCAAGACAAATGCAAGCAAAGAATTTCTTTTTGGGTTTTTTAGAACAGTCATGGGGATAGGGACATCCCCTATATTTTTACGAATGATCATTGACATTGTCAAATTTCCACTGCCCTCAACATATCGTTGTCTACCTAGGAGTCTTTAATGATCTTGGAATAATTCTACAAGCCCAGAATTGTAGAGTCACAGAACACTTTAGGTTGGAGGGGACCTCTGGAGGTCATCAAGTCCAATTTCAGATCAGGTCCCACCTTGAAATTCTTTGCAACCCAGTTTCTTCTTCAGTACACCACTCTACGGATTTCATAAATGGTTCATTTACGTTGTGCACACAATTGCACCACAGAACACATACATTATTTTACTAATTTGAAGACATTATAGGATTAAGAGAAAAATTATATCAGGTACTGAAGCACATACCAGAGTATTAGAGACCAAGGAGCAGAATTGTTTTAACCTTATAAACTGAATCATCACTATCTTGGGACTGATGAAAGACTACTAAGTTCAATTGAAATTTCACAAATTGGATCTCTTTTTCAATATAAAGTATATTTTCCCCATATTTCCACCAAGTGTTTCACATCATTTGTTGGCTCACTGGTTTCTTGTCTATATCTGCCTATTCCTTTTTACTATATAGAGATCCTGTGGCTGCTATGCCCCTGTATACCTCTAGCACCTTCAGTATAAACCTTCAGTTCCTAAAATAAGGAACTTGTATTCCTTATTTTAGGGACTAAGAAAGCTGGATACATTTCACAAAAAAGTAATGTTTCTTTTTTTTTTCTTTCATGCTCTTTTACCATTGTAGAGTATTGGAATAGTCCCAACTAAGGAGAATTAGTTTTGCAGTGTGTTTTCATATATTATGTACCAGTCAGTTTCTAAATATGTGTGGGTTTTGTCAGTTAACAGATTAAGTCAGCACATTATTTGAAAAAAAGAAATTAAAAATTTGAAGTATCAGCTTCCAGAAGAAATACGAGAACACTTCAATTAGCAGATGTAAAGTGGACTTGGGCCACACCAGGGAGTGGAATCTACATGTTGTATTGTTTCCCACTAAGTAAAGAGGACATGCACAAAAAAAAACTCCTTGAGAAATTGTTTTGTACTACTCTAGAAATTGTGTCTTCTGTCTCTTCTGCAGTGTTCTGACAGTTTGGAAAGAAGCTTATTTTCTTTCTTTCCATAATCATTGAAATAACTCTAAGCAAACTGCTGTGCATCGTATCACTGACTTTAGTAATTTGCAGGCACTTACAACGACTAAAAACAGTGCCACACACAGAGAAGACTGGTGTTGAATTATGCAAGAGCAAGCCACATATTTCAGCCTGAATGAGGAAAGTAAGAGGCATGTTGGGTATTAAGAAAACATATCAGGTTCAGAGGTCTGTAATTAATCTTGTCAGTGCATGAAGCCAGGCTAACCTGTTTGCAGGAACACAACATCTCAGCGCCTTTTTCTCTTCTATGAATACACAGCCAACCGTGGACATGGGGGATTTGAATCCATTAATGTGATTGGACATGGTCAAGTTCTTGAATATTATACTGCATTCTTAGATGTATTAAATATTTACATCTGTTCTTCATAAATGTTGTACAGAGAACAGACAGATGGAATGAATTTCTGTTAGCTAGCCTACAGTATATGCAGATAATACAGACATTTCTAGACAAGAATTACGTCCCGCTGTCAGTTGGAGCAGAGAAATTTAGTCTGCAGTTGATCCCACCATCTCTGATTGATAGATAGAAAAGTCAATATAGTACCCATAAATACACTTTTAAAACAACATTGTCCTTTTTTATACAACCAGTGAAATATCATAATTGAATACATTTACTTTTAGAACCTGTTAACACTAAGATACATGTAGTGAAATTGACTGAAAGTAAATTAAAATAGATTGGTTTCTTTTATTGACCTTGAGAAATGTACAAATGCCATAGATGATGATTATGATGATCCTTATACAAAGAAAAAACTATAACCAAGCATGCTGCAAAGGCCACTTCCATTAGAAGGGCTCTCTCTATCGATTGCATGGAACCTTCCTTGAGAAGCACAACAGTAGGTATTTTAAGAAAATTGATTTTAATGATTAAAGAGACCTTAATTTCCCTTTGATGTTTCACAACAGAAGTATTCTGACTGTAAATATAAGAGTCCAGTATAAGTTCTTTAATGGGAAAAAATAGATACGTTCCCACATTCTTTAACACTTTACATTCTAGTATAAAATAAACTCAGAAAAATATGTCTAAATTTTGCCAGATTATAATGTTTCTTTTCAGGCTTTGCCTTCCTTCTGAAATCCAACATAGTTTTCAAATCTTGAAACCATTGCCAGAATTCTAACTTTCACAGCACACCAGGATAACCTGTGACGTTGTTCTAGACATGACTGGAAGGTGGACTTGTTAGTGTTGTGTCATTTTTCAGTGTCTCAGCACATATAGAGCTGCTTAGCTTAAGATGTTCAGCTTCCCACATGAAAATATCTATAACAAATTTGAGTTTTAATCCATGTATGCATCCAATGAACCAGTGCAAGCATCTATGCAGACATTAGAGAACTGTGTAAAGTAGAAAAGTAATTTGATATATTTTTAAATTAGTCGCCAAGATGGTAGAATTAGACTTTGCCAGTCCACTAAAATTTCATGAAAAGTTGACATTTGTGACTGATCCTGCTAATAATCATCACCTCTGAGCACCTGATAAGTCATCTGAGCCAAAATCAGTCTTTTTATAGAGGTCTCTTATGAGCTCCATCCTTCTGAATTTCCAACCATGTAGAACAGATTTCTATTTAAATTTCTCCTCTGCTTTCAAAAATACTTTAGTGTGAACAAGATCAGAAACTTATGTTCTCAGGTGCCATTTTCCCTGCTCTGATAGAGACAATAAATGGAAAAGTGAAAAGATAAGGTAATTACCACTCTTCTAAACTTTCAGAGACAGTTATGAAAGTGTGATTTACTGCCTGTTCCAATTATTAGAGTGAGTCTCGGCTGCAAGAAGCTGATGTTTCTTTCATGTACAAATCTTGGATTAATTCCATAATTTTTGGAAGCAATGATAAACTTAATCAAGAGTGATACATTTCTATATTAGGATTAGAACTGAACCTTGAGTTGATTCTTCTGCTCGCTCTCAATGATTTCAGTGAGAGGCAGTTTCAGTTGCCTTGACACATTGGTCTGGACAGACAGTCTTGCTCAGTACAAGAGAAGAAAAGCTAAGGACATGAGCTAAAACTAATTTTGTTTTGTAAGTCAAATACTTTCTGTTGCGCGAACTGGAATCAGTGCATTTTGGACTGGAAAATGGGAATGGAAAGGAGGAGATGGGACACTTGAGGAACAACCCAGATCCTTTATTTGAAGATGAATGAAGGGTGTAGTAAAGTTTTTGTTCAGCAAATCCATTCATTTTCCAGTCACTCCTACCCATAGTAGCAGCTCTCTTGAGTTCAGAAAGGAAAACCTGCATATAGAAAGTTATCCAAGTACTAAAGTGATGCCAAAGACCCTGCATTTGTTTGAGCTCTAAGCTGCCCAAATGTCATATCAAAAACTCTCTAAGCCTTGAAACCACATTTTTATTTTGTGGGAAAGGAAGAATTTTAATGGCCCAATTTCTTGCTTCCACAAACATGTTTAATAACTTCTGAGTTTTTTAACCCAGAAAAATATACTTAATGACCTAAGACAGCATTTTAAACACAGTTTTCAACTTTAGCCTGCTCTGTAATGTTTCTTAGTAATTTAGTTGAAGCCTTTTTTACCTCATTAATCATTAAATGAATGTATTTTCCTTACAACTTGGAATCTTACTGACCCAGTTGATGAGGAATCTAAAAGATGCAGCTGCCTTGCAATGGCAATAAACAGAAGTTATGAAGTGCAGAGCTGACTAGTTGTTTTAAAGCACAAGCATTTCCAAGTGAGATTGCCTGATCACCTCTGGTGATCAAGGAGCCCAAACAGCGTGGATGGGGTGAGTCTTGATTTAAGGAACTGCAGTTCTTTAACCAATGCATGAAGCATACCTTTAGCAGCAGCAAGAGGAAAAGCTAAATATGTGTTTAGTGGAACAATTCAAAGCTAAAGTGTTAAGCAAAACAATTTAATTTTTGAGAAAGGAAATTGGTTCTTTGCCTTGTTTTCACTACAGCGCAGGTGTTTTTCAGAGAGGTGGATATGAAAGTCATCATATGTAAAACAAGTTTTCAAACAGAATAATTGTAAAATGGCTGTAGCCACAATTTAGAACTGTACTGGTTTTGCAGAGTGAATCTGTAGCTCTGCTTTTATGAATTTTTATTGAAGTTGAGTAAGCCACAGAAACAAAATCATACAATCAGCTCTTTGGATTCCAATATTTTCACTTGTGTTGTAAGTTTTTTCTAGCAAAAAAGTATCTGGCAAGACAAGAAAATCTTTAATGATAACATTCTTCACTGTTTTGCCACTTACTCATGTGAATGACTGACTGTTTAGTCATAGATTTGCTGAGAAAAGAGGATAAAGGAGAATCCAGAGCTAAGACGATGTGATTCCTTCATCAGCTTCTAAAGTCCTTGTGAAACTCTGTTAGTTAAGAGACATAAAATTTGGAGCCAGACTTGTGTATTCAGCAGGGTCAGTTATTGAACCTATCCTTTTTTTTCCCCAGAAATAATTTCTTTAACCAAAATGATGATAGGAAAAATGATGTATTAAAAAATAAAATTAAATGCTATACCACCATGTTCTCTCCTGACAACTAATCTTCCTATTTCCAACTCTTCATTTAGAAAAACAGGAGATGTCATGAAGAAGAATTTCCCTAAGTATCAAAAATACAGCTAAAAATATCTGAATTTCCTAAACAGTGCTTAATTATATTTCCTTCTCTTAACAGAGTTAGGAGTTCCCAGGCCACTGTATATAGTGTTACCTAAGGGATATAAAACGGCATTTATACTTTAATATTATCCTAAGCACCCTTTGAACTCACAGTTCCATTCTGCCAGGCATGGAACAAACACACAGGTGGCGTTACCTCCTGACCCAGAAACCTTATACTCCTTTATAGAAGGAGAAATAAGATCAATAATACGTAATAGTATGATTACTGCCATATAGTAACTCAGCTGTGGAATGGGAAAAAAAACCATTTGGATCAGAGCCGATCATAGGACATATACCCTCCTAACACTTGCAGTAAAGGACATACACCAGAGAACAGTCTAAACTAGTGCAGCCATACACCACTACTTCTCTACATACAGTCATCCAATCGTCTGTGTCCCACTGGTTTCCTGAGCCACAGGCAGTGTCTTTGTGCTTAATATTCCTGGATTAATTCTTTTTTTCAATAAATTAGTTCAAAGGAATTATTTTGAAGACTATGTAACCTTTAGAAATGCATGTTCCTGATACCTGGATGAGTAAGCCAACACTGCTGTAGATATCAGTGCTATATCATCCTGGGATTTAAGTACCTCAAAGAGTGTGGAACAGGACTGACTGCTGGGATCTTATGATTTTTCCTTTCCTTCAAGTGCCTAAATTCCTCATCACTACGTTATGCAAAACACCTCCTTGGTAGTATTTGATGTGATTATGCAGTCAAGGATCACACTTGTACTACAGCTGCTATTGAACCTTTTAAAGGTTATATTTATTTAAAGAATATCTGGAATACTTCCCAGTCTATACATCTGCCCAACTAATTTAGATTTCGGTGAGTAAGGGTTTGCTGGATGTTACAGGGATGATTAAACACCTTAGTACAAATACTACACCACTTTCACTTCCTGTCAAATCACCATGGGCCATACTTTAAAGAAAATCAAGCAGATGGCTGGACGGTCAGCAAAGATGGGACAAAACACTTCTTCTAGGTACTTGCAGTTTACCATGTGCTAGAGTTTATCCATCTGTAGAACAAACCACCTGCCAGTTGTTTGAGTAATATGACTGGGTGAGCATTGCTAAGTACTCTGCAATAACAATAGTACTGCCAAAAAGAGAAGTTGTGTACAAGGTATGCACACTGATGGCTTTTGCAGACAAAAAATGCAAATTAAGGCTCATAAGAAAGCAATCTTACCCTGCCAAAATATTTATTCATGGCAGGCATTATCTGCACAATTCAGAAACACATACACCACTCCATATCACAAACTGCTGACAAGATGTAGAAAAGGCAATAACACTCTAATGTCTATGCACTTTATTCGTTACTCTGCTGAGGTAGAAGTACATGCATACATTCTCAAAACTAGTTAGCTGATTGTCAGCAATTCATTCCCCGGCATTTCTTCTGCAGATCCTTCATTCACTTAGCCCCAGAGCCATCAGCATTCGGAGGCAAATGTGGAAAAAAATCCTTGCAGCAAGCAATGGAAGCAGACATCACATAGTTATGTGTCCACTGGAGGACAGACATCTGACTGGAAAGATCAACTGGCCTGAAATTTTAAATGACCTTGTGACATCAGGTCATTGTCCCTGCTCTATTAAAAATTAGGTGTCTATACCAGGCTTTAAAAATCCTCCTAGTTCCTTTTGTTGAGATAACATGTCTGAATGCACTTTAAAACTTGAAGCACATCAAGCGTTTCTATTTGTATTTTTAAATTCTGTATCTAAATCCATAAAAGCAGAAGCATTTTTATTTCACATTATTTTTCACAATCTTTCAGCATTACCAGTGATATTACTCAATATTAGCTGTAATGCAATACCTCAGCGATGTGTAATCAAGGGATATTTTGGAATAGGTGGTGTATTGTGACATTAACAGCTTCCTTTTGAGGGAAAGCAAAGTGTACAGGCTGAGCAGGCAAAGCACTGATGTCTTTTTCTGAGACCGTTGTTAGTTTCAATGTCTTCTTGGGATGCTATGTCCCATAGCATGGCCTAAGATCCTTGTGCTAGAGTACACAAGTGTCAAATAGTCTTTTAAATAGGCATTTTTGGCACTCGCAACGCATGCAAGTATAAATGGACTCATATTCAGTGATAAACTCATGGCATTTCTATCTATTTCTTTTCAGATTACATTGATACTAAGAAGAACACCTCCCGTCTCCATCTACTCTTTCACAGAATCAGAGAATCACAGAATGGGTAAGGTCGGAAAGGACTACAGTGGTCCAACCTCCCTGCTCAAGTAGGGTCATGTTCAAAAACATTGCACAGGATTGTATCTTGATGGTTCTTAAGTTATATTCAGTGAGGGAGACTACTCAGCCTCTGTGGGCAATCCGTTCCAGTGTTCCACCACCCGCACAGTAAAGGTCTTCCTTGTGTTCAGGTGGAACTTCCTGTGCATCAGTTTCTGCCCCTTGTCTCTCGTCCTAATGCTTGGCACCACCAAGAAGAGCCTGGTTTCATCCTCTTGACACCCTTCCCTTCAGTTTCTTCTTGAGGCTGAACAAACCCAACTCTGTCAGCCTTTCCTCATAAGAGAGTTGTTCCAGTCCCCTAATCACCTTCTGCNCCTTCTGATGGACCTGCTCCAGGAGCTCCGTACCTCTCTTGTACTGAGGAGCCCAGAACTGGACACAGCACTTCAAATTTGGCCTCACCAGAGCTGAGTAGAGGAGCAGGATCACCACCCTTGACATGATGAAAATGCACCCCAGGATACCATTGGCCTTCTTGGCCACAAGGATACACTGCTGGCTCATGGGCAGCTTGCTGTCCACCAGGACCCCCAGGTCCTTCTCTGCAGAGCTGCTTTCCAGCAGGTCAGCCCTCAACCTGTGCTGCTGTGTGGGGTTATTCCTTCCCAGGTGCAGGACCCTGCATTTGCCTTTGTTGAATTTCAGAAGGTTCCTCTCTGTCCACCTCTCCAACCCACTGAGGTCCTTCTGAAGGCCTGCACAGTCCTCTGGGGTATTGGCCACTCCTCACAGCTTTGTGCCATCAGCAAATTTCCTGAGGAGACTCTCTTTCCTTAGAGTAAGAAAAACTGCAGACAGAAATAATGCCTATGAGAGTTGTACGGGCAAAAGCTGAATCTTTTCATAGCAGTTTGCATAACAGATGTTGAGGTTTCTCTAGTGACATCAAATCAAACACAGAGCATAGAGGTTCATTTCGATCTGCATTCCCATATCTTTGCTAGATACAGATGCCCTGTGCAAAGAATGAACACTGTTCAGCTGCCAAAAGCAGGCACAACATGTTCAATGGAATCTTGAGAAGCATAAGAATAAATAAAAATCCTTGTCCATGCATACAGAAACCTCATTAATTTTCTTATTATTAACCCTGCCCACTCTTACAGAGACACTTCTTAACTGTAAATCTCTACCAACGGTTTCGATTCTAAACCTTATTATATATTTTTCATTACTAGACTCAAAGTCCCCAGTTAGGATGCTATGTTTTAAAACTATGCTGATAATTTTCCTCAGGTCTCTGAATTCAGTGGTAGAGGGGTAAAGCCTTGATTGCATTGCTATGTTTGTTGCAGGGTAGAGGGTTCCGAGGTACAGAAAAGATTCAGCCTATTTCTTTTCCTGCCAGTATTGTACCTTTCCT
>VZTA01019429.1:6121-48186 GCA_013398855.1 Mohoua ochrocephala
AAAGTTCCTCTGGCTTTTTTTTTTTTTCTCTTGGACCCAGTTTATTAAAGCCACAGAAAGGCACAGGAATCATGGCTGGGCACAGAGCAGCGATAGGGGATACACAGCATAAAGTCACCCCAAGACAGGACAATACAAATATTCCAAGCCCTCCCAGCCAGCCTGACCTGCATTTTGGAAATGAGGCATTAACTGTACTTGAACGCAGCCCTTTGGCTTCTTGCCTCCAAATCAATCGAAGACGCAACCACAACCTCCAGGGCTGGATTTTTGGCCCATCATTTTGAAACTGCTAAATTAGAGAGAGACATCTCCTGATGTAAAGTGTCCTGATCCTCCTTTGGGTCACAGCAGGATGAATATTGAATACATCACCTCCCACGCTCTGCCTGCAGTCTCTCGCAGATTTATTGTTAGCATAACAGCACCTTTAGGGATGCAACAGCAGACCATATATTTTAAGACAAGTGACATCTTTGCTATTTCTAACAGCAAAATGTGGAGATGAACTAGTCGAGCCTGGAAATGCTGAGGCTTCTCTGAACAACCAGAGGCATTTGGAGATGTGCTGATGAGTCAGACAATGATAATAATTGGGTGTCCCTTAGACAACATGGAACTTTCACGGTTTTGGGGAATAAAAAGCTGGATTTCTGTAAATAACTTGCAAGACTGGGGCTGGACATGGCTGATGTTGCAATGACTTTCCCAGGAGAGGGAGGAGTGACAGTCAAAGAAGGACTTTTGTTTCCATTCTGTGGGGTGCCAGGGGGTTCAGCTCATTCCCCAGCACCAGTGGACAACAGCCACCCTCTGGTGCACCAGAGCCAGCGAAAGTGGGACCCAACGCCCTGAAGAGGCACTGTTCTATTTAGGGAATGTCAGGGGGTTTGGAGCTTCCCACCAGACAGACAAACCCACCTCAAACTTTCATCCTGAGGGGACACCAGTGCCACAATGCCACGTTTGCCAAGGTCTCCATTCCACCTCAAACCTGGGAATCACATCAGACATTCCCTGCCACGGGCTAGACTCACTCTACAGAAGAATCTCCCTCACTGTGCCTCATCTCCCAGAAAACCCCCTTTTTTGAACTCCCCTGAGTGCACGGACACGTGGGGGAGAAGAGCTGAGAGCTCAGGAGCTGCTTTGAGGGTGCGCTTTGAGATTGGAGCCTGCATTGATTTCGCTGGCAAAGAAATGTTCTTTACAGCTCCTGGAGTGAGGAGGAGATGCTGGAATTCATGGAAATCATCACCAGAGTTTTATGTTTTCTGTGTGGCTCTGGTGTCTAAGCTCCATAGTCTGAAAGGCCTTGCCTTTTTTTGCGCTGGTTTAAATAATTATTGCTTCCTAATCTTTTCAATTAGTTACTTTACATTCTTTTTTTTCCTCCTTTTATTTAAATTTTACATGATTTCTTTCTGTTTTGTATCAAACCATTTCATCTCCCAGCACAAAAGGCTCATTAACTTCATAAAATAACATCCTGGTACTTTAGAAGTCATTATTTTTTTTTTTTTTTTCACTTTTTTTGTTTGCAACAGCTTCAAAGACAATTCAATTTTACTTTATTATCACTGCCAAGAAGTTGAAATTAGCAGGTGATTAAGGACTTCAAATATTTTGAGCATTTTCTATTGTCAACAACGGCAAATTTAAGTAAAAAGAAATTAAACTTAAGAAGGCACAATCATGTATTACTGAAACAGTTTATTGAAGCACAGAATTTTCAAGGAAAATTGCTGGTTTTAAGTAATTGCTTTAAACTAAGAGCAGGTTTAGGTCAGATTTTAGGGATAAATTGTTCCCTGTGAGGGTGGTGAGGCCCTGGCACAGGCTGCCAAGAGAAGCTGGATGTTGAGATCTCCCATTTCAGAGTTACCAACATGGATTTCCTCGGAGTTTGGAAGCCAAATCCATTCCCTTTTTATCTCCACAACCAACGCCTCAATTAAAGAACTGACACGCGAAACCTTAGATTTTATTATGGAGAGAATGATGGACATAAAATCATGGAATCCCAGAAAGGTTTGGGTTGGAAGGGATCCTAAGGATCATTTACTTCTACATGAAATGGAGACAAACCCAGCTTCAGTCTGCAATTTTCCACCAGCAGAAATCAGAAAAAAATTAATTTGTTTTTGGAAAACAGAATTGGAAATGCATGAAAAAGTTATTAAATCTGTTTTCTTTTGAAATGAAAACCCGAACCGAACTTCCCCGCTCTTCAATATTCCCACCCAGCAGCTCTGCACACCCTGACACGGGCGAAGACCTCGCCCACAAACTTTCAAGTGCTGCAACAATATCTGCGACTTCCACGCAATCACGGGCTGATCATCCCTCCCATTGTCTGCAGAAGCTGGAAAATAAAACGTCTGCAGTTATTGATTCGCTACTTCTTTTTCATTTAGCGCCTATTGATCGCTGTTTATGTGTGTGTTTCGTGTTTAGCAGAAATTAACATTGAAAAACTTCTTGGAATTCACTGCGTTCGCTGCAGCCACTTGACGTTCCCGGGGAAATCTTGCAGCCACGATCCCGCCCCAAATGGGGGTTTCAAAAATCGGCGTTTTCTCCTCTGGTCTCTTGGCAGCAAAAAAAATTCATCCACTAAAGCTTTTTTTTATGTATTGTTATTATGATTGGGACAGAAAATGTGGCTGTCACAGGGTTTGAGCTCCCAGAGTCATTTGCAACCCCTCAGGATGATTTAGGCCATGGTTTTGGTGCCTGCATTACAAAAATAAACCTCCTGGGATTGGGAGGCGTTTTTTCATCCCTGTCTGGAGAGGAAATCTTATGATTGCCACGAGAGTTGCTTGTGGAGTGTGGATGGGAAGGCAGCTCTGGGACACATCTGAGGGAAATGGGGATGGATTAGTCCAGCAGGGCCACGTGTGAGGGCTGGATGGATGGAAACATCTGGGAGAGCTCGGAACTGCTCTCTGACTGGAGCTGTCACAGATGGGCCATGTGTGAGGGCTGGATGGATGGAAACATCTGGGAGAGCTCGGAACTGCTCTCTGACTGGAGCTGTCACAGCTGGGCCATGTGCAAAGCACTCCTTTCATCGCTCTGGTGATATTTAGATCCCACAGTTTTACCAGTTTTAGCTCCAAAGACAATCAAAATCACAAGCTGAATGGATTCTTTTTATTTAGCTTACGTTTGTTTTTCACCCTCCAGAGCACCCCTTTTCTCTATCACTCCATATTTAGGATTATACTCTCTGAAATAAATTAACAATTAAAAGCAATGTTTAATTGTCATGGAATGACACAGTTTCAGGAACTGGAGAAACGACCCCACATGCACCAGGTGAGGGTTTATGTCAACAACTGCTCTGGTTGCTGGCACAGTTACCACAATCAGCATCCAAAGGCAGATAAGGCTCTCTAAGGCTTCTCTTGCAGGAGGTGAGAGGGGAACAAGAGGGCAAGTTTTGAGTATTGGAGGCAGAGTTCAGGCACAGAGGGGACCTGCAGCCTCCCCTTCCCTGGCTCTCTCTGCTTCCCTTTGTGTGCAAAGGAATCCTTGTGTGCCAATCCTTGTCCTCTGGGTCAGGCACTGCCTAAATTCCCACCTGGTTTGCAGCAAGAGGAAGAATGATAAACTTTATTTTGATATATTTATTTTTAGACCCTCTTAGAATTTTAGCAAGAGCCTTTTTCCCCTTCTGCATAGCACAGCCAGTATTTTGTCCTGTGTTCAATATTAATATCTGCTTTATTGTTCTATTCTAATTACAATGTCATTATTAAAGGGGCCCTGTGTCTTCCTGCGACAGATATTGCATCTCATTGTTAGTGGATCTTGGTTATTCCATGCTTATTGTTATTAATAATTTGCAGCAATTGGATTGGTATTAGAATATTACTTTGCTAAATCACTTTTGCTGCTAATTAAGGCACTGTGCGTGACATTGCTTAGCTCCAAACATCATCGTCCTGCTTCTCAGCCTGCTCTAATTACCTGTAACTCATTCATTTCTACTTAGAAATCAGGTCTTTTAATCAAACTCCTCCGAGCTCTGCCCTGGTGGGAGCTGCTCTTGGTGGGAACGAGAAGTTCTCGTGGACAAAGATATTTGTAATGACAAATGCACCTTTCACTGCAGCCCTGGAGCTCCTTAGAAATAAAATAATTGTCCTCGGTGCTCCCAAACACAATAGGAGGAGGAGGGTTCTCAGGGAAAAGTGAAAGATGACTGGAAAAATCCAGCTCTTCATGGTATCAGCAAGGAAATCGCTGTAGCTTTAAATTGTCTTCTCTGCACGAGACATCTGTGAGATCAGATCTGTCACACTGTTTGCTGGGGGAATATTTCCTCTGAAGAGGCAACATCACTTCATTATTTGCCCGGGAACTTTATTCACTTTGGCTGCCAAACAAACAGAAGACACACAAAGGTCGTGCTTGAGTCATGAGTGAAAGCTCACATTAATGGCCAGGGGGCTTCCTGGTGTGTGTCTGGCATTAGCGGGACTCTCTCTCAGTGACAGAACCTCTGACACATCCTGAATATTGCAACAGTTTGAGGAAAAGCAGGAAAAAGGGTTTATTTCTGTGCGATTCTTTCTGCAGCCGTTTTAGGGGAACGTAAAAAAGGTGCGAAAAGAGTGCAGATGTTTGTGCTGAAGTCGTGCTGGAGCTGTTCTGCAAACACACCTGCACACACCTGCAGCAGTTTCACCTTTCTTTTGTCATGGAATCACAGAGTGATGGAATGGTTTGGGTTGGGAGGGATCTTAAAGCTCATCCCATCCCACCCCTGCCATGGCAGGGACACCTCCCACTGTCCCAGGCGGCTCCAAGCCCCGTCCAGCCTGGCCTTGGGCACTGCCAGGGATCCAGGGGCAGCCACAGCTGCTCTGGGCACCCTGTGCCAGGGCTTCAGCACCAACAGCATCCCCGTATCCCAGGGAGGAAAGCTCTGAGGCAGGCAGGGATTCAGGCATCGCTCCAAAGGCAACGGAAGGTTATTTCTATGGGAGGTTGTTTCTGTGCATTGTTCTCCAGTGTGAGAAATAAAGACAACTCTCGGTTTTTAATAAAAAATAAATTTGATTTCTTAAAGGAAAAATAATTTAAAATAAAATTTATACAAGGCGAATTGAATAGAAAAGAAAATATAAAAATAAAACCGGGAACGCAGGATCAAAGACCCTTTGCGGCCAGGAGGGCTCTTTACCCAAGGCAGAGGTCTGCAACGCTGGGCCTGCTCAGAGCAGGAATATTTTAAAATGTCTCTATCGGAGACAAAGGGCCAATTACCACAGCGTTGGACATTCCACCCCAGCTAGTCCGAAGAAAAAGGCACCTGTGAGGCTGTGCTGCCTCCTTTTTTTGTCCCTTGGCCACGCCCCTGCCCGCCCCCTGCCCGGCCCCCATGGTCCATGATGATTACTGGAGTTGGAATGTGAGGTAATGGCCTTCAGCCAATGGCTCGCCAGCTGCTAGGGGACAGCTTTCAGTTGGAAAGGGGCGGGAAAAGACCTCATTAAAATTCCAGGTTGCCATGGAGCCCAGTTGCAGAATAACCTTACTGGGGGGTGGCTCTTCACAAAGACCTGTTTCCCTCATGAAACACTGAACTGAACCAGAACTTAACACATTCCATAGTAACAAATAAACTCTTAATCATAAATTAATTTAACTCAAAACAACCTCAGAACTTCTCTAAATAACAAGGGGACAGTGGGACAAGTCAAATAAAAATGCTTTGCCAACATATGATGTCCTGCTAGCGCAGGACTCAAACTTCAATTAGAAATGGCATGCAGTGCCAACTTAACCTTTTTTTCTCTCAAGGGAAGGGTAAAATGTGCCTCTACACGAAAGGAAATATAATGGCAGGCAAAAGAATATTATAATGTCTTTGGGATTAAATTAATAGGGTAAACTTCAAATTGTTGTCACTGGGAGGGGAACAGAAACTTAACAGGCAACAACACAGAAACCTCTCACTTACTAACATTCAACAGTTAACATATAACCTCATAAAAAAACTTCATAAATTCACAGAAATCTTAATAACTTATAAATGTGCAACCACTAACAACGAACCATTTGTAGACTTAACAAACTCTATCCTGGTCACATGCAAAAGCCAATTTTTAATTTTTATAAATGACATCCAGCCTGGGTGGATTGTTTGCCACGGGATTTCCTCAAAAGCAGATGCAAAGCCTGTTATCATTTGGGAGAATTGTCCGGGAAAACAGCAGCCCGTTGTGCAATCAGAGCACATTTTCCCTTGGGATTGGCTTCTCTTTCATGGAATTGCGGGGTGCCCTTGGCCACATTGGGGTTTGTCTCATTTCACTGCCCAGCAGGTACCCAGGCTCCTCCCACACCTTGGGATGGTCTCCACCTCAGTGCCCTCAGCTCACCCTGGAAAATATGGCACATTTCAGAGTAAAATCTATCCAAACTTTGGCCCACATGCTCAGAAGGCCTTTCCCCCCAGCCCCAAAGTGATTTATGGAAGGCAATTTCTTCATCCTCTCACATTGTCTCACTTCATACACTTTATGCCAAATCGGTTTTGATGATTTATTACTTTTCCTACAGCTTTTAAAAAAAATGGGTGTCAATGCAATGTCAACAAAACTGCAGGGGTTAATCTCTAGTAACTTATCGAGCATCAATCAGATTCATATTTCAGTCATATTAGTCTAAAACTACTAAAATCACTGATGGCATAATGCAACTTAAATCAGAATATAATGTGATACCTCCAACCGCTGTTTCTATTTCGATTTATTCTGATTTACGCTGAATGTGGTAGAAATAAAAGACTTTTCTCTGTGTCTTCCTCGTACATTTGTGAGTTTGCAAAACACAAATAGTTTGCTCCAGGCCAGAGAAAATGTAACCAGTTCTGCAACAGATATTGAATTCATATTTGCCTGACAAGTGACCTTATCAGCTCTAACTTGTCATCTCCTAATTAGTCTACATTTATTTTATTCACTCAATTAACCCCCAGCCTCTCCAGGAGATAAGTTGGCGATACACGGAATTATGTGTGGCGCTGCAATTAAAATGATGCTGCACATGTACTCCACAAATTTGCCTTAAAGAAAGGTAAACCTCATTAATATCCCACCAGCCTGACTGCAAATTAAAATGGTTTCGTTGCCAGTGATGCCACTGACTTTCAGTGCTCGCTGGCAGGGAACAACAATGTCTTTTCTTCAGAGAATCTAAGAATAATCACATAAGACTGAGAGTGCACAGTGAGATTTAGGGAGCAGAAATATCTACATATTATTCAACCTCTCCTTCCCAGGGAAATGCCCGAGTTCTTAATTTTTAAAAAATATTACTGTGATTTACAGATCAAGAGTAACCTTAAAGGTGAGCACCTAGAATTTTTATGGGAAAGAGTGAAACCCTGTGAACAGAATCCAACCTGATTCATATTTTGTGCCTTGAAATAATTTGGTTTAAGAGTTTGATCAATGTCTGATCAACGGAAATTCATGCAAATTTTAAGGAAAGAAAATCTGAATCAAGATTTCTGTCCCAGTCTGATACGCGTAAAACGCTTGTGCATGTGCACAACTCATTGATAGGAGACACTGAGACAAGAGAATTGTTGTCAGCCCACAGGTGGATGTCCACTGCAAGTCAAAATAATAAAACAAACATTTCTTGTATTGAACTTTTACTCAAATGACGTTTTACTCAAATGCCTGCACAGTTCTCAAGATCTTAGGGATGTGAAAACACAAACATGCAGCAAGTGAATGTGGTGAAACAGGACGTGCCGTAAACTCAGTCGGATGCAATTATTGAGGAGAGGGAACATGGAACACCCTCCTCTCTTTGCTTTAAAACTCTGCAGCCTAAACCTGCTGAAATTAGAGCGGAATCCATCATTGATTATGCCATTCCCCAGAAATACGGCCTTGAGCAGATTTGTCATAACTCTGCTGGTGATGCTGCACCGTGGGCACGGCGACCATCAGTCAGGAGGATACAATTTCCCAACGACTACAAGTCAAGCAAATGTGTTCTCAGCCTTGTGGGACAAGTTCTGCTGGAGATGGATGGCCCCAGGCCGTGATGGATGGGCAGCAGCAAGGCAGCTCCTCACACACCTCTGTGGTGCCTCCGTGGTGTGATCAGGGTTTAATCCTTAGGGAAGGACAGGCTCCTCAACTCTGAAATCCCACGGAAATCCGAGGAACGGGGAAGTGCTGGCTGCCCATCCCTGGAAGTGCCCAAGGCCAGGTTGGACGGGGCTTGGAGCAGCCTGGGACAGTGGGAGGTGTCCCTGCCCGTGGCAGGGGTGGGGCTGGACGGAACTGAGGTCCCTTCCAGCCTAAATCATTCCATGGTTCAATGATTCCATGATCCAGCCTGAATTCAACACTTGGCCTTTTGTCTCTACATCCTGAAATTCTGCACCACCTCTGTATTTCTTGATTTATTTTGATTTCTAATCTCATCCTTACGTTATTTTCACTTTTCGGATTTTATCTTCGCATTTCATTTTATTTTGTCTTTGCATTTATTACATTCCACTGCTCACATTAAACACTCTGTCCCAGCTCAAGCGATGAGAAGCAGCCCTTACATCGAGCGTCCTCCTTCCATTGGCATCAAAACACTTTCCTTTTTTTTTCCCTTTTCCCCAATCTGCTGCAGTTTGAATTTCACCGCTGGCAGAGATGAGATGACGAATCCAATTTCCCTCTATGCAGAGAGCCCTCTTGCATTTCTCTCTGCACTTCTACTTTTTCCCTGAACAGCCGTCATTTAATGCCCCGTTATCTTGGATGGCACTCATTTAGTGGTTTATTAAGCAGTAATTCAGCAGCCTGTTATCAGTCCCTACTAGAGCTGGGGAAAATACGCCAGCCAAGTACGCGAGATTTCCGCAGAATTACAGCGGTTTTGTGATTTTTGGATTAGAGAAAAATTACCCCGAAGTAATAGATATGAGATGTTTTCCCTGCATTTCATTATTGGCCCCGTGCTAAAGCTCCCATCAGGCCATTCCGACTGGAGATTGTCTGATTTTTATTTCTGTTTCCAGCCCAAGCAGTGAAATTTTACAAAATCACAGAGAACTCAATGGACTGAGAAGTCCTAAACCTGGACTCACTTTTTCTCCCGCACTCATGTCCTTTCTGAACATTTCCATGGGGGTAAAAAGACATGAATTAATTTTTTAGAGCTTCTTAAAAACCAGGGAGTTGAAATGAAATAATGGGCAAGGGTAGAAACCAAAGTGTGCCCTAAATACAGCGGCGTGGAGGGATCAATGTAAATCCCAGCAGGAAAAAAATGGGTTTGTGAAATAATTTTGATGATAGAATAGGTAAAGGCTTGATTGGAAATTACAACTCGTAAAAGTGGATGAAAATAGGAGTATTTTTCATGAATAAATCATTCCTGTTTCCCAAAATTGCTGGATTTTAACAAATAATGAAAGTAGAGATGAAAAGGAGGCAGTAAGAGGGCGATGGAGCAGCTCAACTGGCACCGGCCATGGAGCAGCTGCCAGAGTTATGGAATTTTTTCCTATCTGCTTATGAAAAGCATTTCTGGTTCTGGTTTCCCTCTGGAAACTTGCACGGGAGATCCAGGAGGACAAATGGGACAAACTCTTCCCATGGCCTGGCACTCCAGGCTCCTCTCTGGAATGAGAGCCTGGGACACCTCGAACCCCTGGGTTTTGGGCTGCTGCTGTTTCTGTGCAGCACCGAAATGGTGTCAAACACCGACATCGGGAGGGGACAGGCAGCGTCTTAATGGGATAACTTCCAATTTTCCCTGGATTTTCAGCCTGCTAACACGGCCAGCACCATTTCCACCCCTCGTGTCCCTGGCTCGCAGCCCTTCCTGCTGATCCCTTCCCTTTCCATCTCTGCTCCGAGGCAGAATTTCAGTGCAGCCCCATCAGCCTGCATTTTTCCCCTCCTTTCAGCCGGGTTTTGTTTTGTTGTTTTTGCTGTCATTTCTTCTTTGGTTTTTTTTCGGAGAACACATCAGATAAAGGTCATTTTTCCTTGAATGGAAAAGCACAGTAATTTTGACAGTGAGACATTCCCAGCTTGCTCTACATCAGAAATGTTGATATTAGCTCCTTCAAAATAGAGAGTAGAGACAAAAATTGCCTCGGCAACTCAATGGCTGACAGTCATTTCCCAAAAAAATGAGCATTTGCAAAGTTATGCTTGTGGCTTCGGCTAAAACCCAGGCTGCCATTACTGGAAGGATTTTAACTTCATTTGCATTTGCTCAGAAAAAAAAAAAGAGAAGATCATGATGAAGGTATTAAACAGCCACAAAAGATGATGGCTTCAAACAGTGCCTTTTGGCTGATCCATAATCATTTGCTTTGGCAATTTTATCGGGGAACATTAAGGCTGATCACTAACTCCGTGTTCCTAATTATTTCTGAAATATTGTGCTGTTTTCTGTGCTGAAGCGCGGAACGAGCAGAGCAGTGGGCTGCTTGGGATTGCAATGTTCTAACTGGGTTTTAATCAATGAGTGATAATGAGAGCTTGTGTTTTGACTTTCCCTTCTTAATTGCCAGTAATAAAGCAGCTCCTCATTGATGATATTTAGCAGAGTTCAGTTTCATTCATCTCTGTTTATTCTATTTATTTTGAAAGTGCCTGGGAGCTTTCAGCGTGCTAGACACAATAACAGAATATACAATGCTAATGATGTTTTCCTTGCCTGATATTTTCCACAACAGAGGACGATGCTGCCTTTTCCCGGGGAGTTATTGCCCCTCCCTGTTTTCGGCAGGGTTCTGGAATGCAGTAGGAGTCCAAGGATAGAACCGTATCCCGTGAAATCCCAACCACATTTTGCTGTTCCAATCTCTATTTCCCTTCTGCTTCATGGTAGTTGAGTTTTTTTTTTTTGGCCAGGATGCCAAAATAAGAATTAAACGTGAATATCCTCAAGATGAGGCACATCTGCAGGTGCTGCCGGCCAGGAAACCTCATCTCACCCAAACAGCCACCACAAAGCCACGCCAGGTCTGATCTACCTCAGGCAGATCTTCACTTGCCCAATTGTCAATTTTGCAACCTGATTTTTTGGGTAAGAAAGACCATTTTTTTCTAAAAGTTTAAGTTCCAAATTTAGTTCTGGTCCTTCAAATGGATGCCAGTACTGCGATGACAAATGCATGCAAATCAGTCAGTCAATACAACAAATATTTTGATAATATCCTGCCTGAGTAATCTAATTTAAATCAGGACCTGCCTTAGGTTCAAAATGTTTTAAATATCCCTTGCATTCCTCTTCAATTATATGTAAGAAAATAAAGAGTTTTTTAATCTTGCCTGGATCGTTGCTTGAGATGATTTATAACCCAAGATTTTCTTCCTGAGTTATCAATCATCTGAAAGCAAGAAGTAGGTGGCAGCCTGAAATTTCTATATCAGATCTTTCCGTGTCCCGAGGAATTTTTTGCCGTGGCAGTAATTTGGGCTACAAAAATAAATGGTCTCCACATGTTTTTCCATTATCTTCACGATCTCAATTATTTCCAAGTGTTATCCCAGGATATAAACCTTGCTATCTACATATAAAATCATTGCCGATGTCGAGTTCTCACAGCTAATTCCTGACTGGTTTAATTCACGCCTCTCGTTTAAGCCCTGGTGAGAAAAACAAGCGTCTGGGAAGGAGCCATTTTGTTCCAGTTATTCAAAATAAATAAACAAAACTTGAATAACTTGTGCAAGGAGCTTGAACAGGCACCTGCGTTGTAGTGCTGTAGAATGGAGGTTGTATCTGGATTTCTCCAAGGTCTGGGACTCACAACGCTGCAGAACCAAAATACCACTTCACATGACAACGCTTTTCCTGTTGGGCACGAGTGGGAATCACCAAGTGTGGCCTCTGGAAACAAAGAGGAGTCATTGCTTGCTTTAGTGAATTCAAACTGTTTGCAAACCAGCCCTTCCCATGGTTCCTTCTCCATTCCAGTGTGGCTGGATCTTCGAGTGCAGCAATTCTCCTTTGTCCCTCTCTGTCTCCAGAGTCACTGGGTGGGACTAAAGGGCTGCAAAGACTCAAACGGGTCTGAAATTTCCCCAAATTTCTTTATTTTTCCCCCCGTTTTCTGTATAAGCAGAACTGCAGTTTCTCATGTTGTTATGTGCTTATTCAAGCCATGGTTTCACCCTCTTCCCTCCATCAATATCACATTCACAGGGCATTGATAGGGCATCGATCAATGAAATTTGGGAGCCATCACACAAAATTCCAATGACAAAAATCATCTGAGCTTAATTACTCCCCATCCTCTAAGAGAGCAAAGCACAGCTGTATTCCAGACAGAGAAAAGTTCGAGAGAAGCAAAGTGCTGGCTTTGTTTAAGTGGCAGGGTATTAAATGATAGAGCTGTTATCTTTTTCCTGTAGTATAAATTATTGAATTAAGCCTTCAGTCAGTTTGGCAACGGTGCCAAATGAATATTACAGGAGTACAATGCAGCAAACAGAATCTGTCATCGAATCTGGGGCTCCCTCAGAACTGAAATTACAGCGAACAAAATGCCTGTGCACCAGATTGGAAAAGGTTCATTATTATTTATTCATCTTGCCCAGTAACACAAAAAACGAATGAAATTTCCCTGAGAGGGGGCCGCGCCAGGATTAGTATCCGTCAGCGAGGCACATCCCTCCAACTTCATCAGGGATATTTGTCTCCATAATTAGATGTCTGTTCCACGAGAGTTCTCCATCTGAAGGACGTGCCCGAGTTCATGGCATAAAACGAATCACCCACACTAATGAAAAGGTGATTTTCACCTCTTATTTCGCTCGTCTACGTCTCCCACAGCAGCACAAAGTCTTCGGAAAAATCTTTTCACTAAGCCAAAAAAAAGTCAGGCCCAGGCAGGAATTTCAGCACTGTTGCTCACATGTTTGTTTATTTTTCAGTAAAATATTCCATTATTAACGGGGGTGACACGTTGGTGTATTTATAGCCCCTCTCCTGGAGCACCCTTCCACACATCCCCGCCGTGAATTGTTCATAAATCTGTGCTCATCTCCAGCCGAAAGCTTAAATCAGTGCAGCTCCGCTGAATGCTCTCCACAACCCATCCATTAGGAGCAATTTTCCTTCTCTGCAACTTGAACTCCTGCTCTGGAATCTTTAGGGAATATTTGGGGGTTTGTGCTTACCATGGCATCCTGTAAATCTGAGGTTTGATTGCTCTGCTCGGGGTGGTGTCAGGAGAAAACGTCACATTTTGGCATTTAGGGATCCATCCTAAATTATTTTGGGATTAGAATGTGTGCATGTGTTAGATGAGTAATAAATTCGCTGCTACCCAAATATATTCCCAGAAAGTGTTGAAGCAATACTGGTTATCACAGGAGAACTTTTAAAAAATATTGGAAGCATCACATTTTGACAAAATCTTTTGTCACTATATATATTTAATTGGAACGGGCTCATAATTCTCACAAATACGACAGGTTTTGCATAATACTTCCTTAATTATCACCTGTGATATATTACACCTTAATTTTCTGCGCTAGATTCTGACACTAATGGTCATATTAGGACTTCAACCCATATTTTATAGCTTTATTGTTTGTTTCCACCCCCAAGGGAAATGTGCAGTCAGTTCGTAACCTGAACGCGGTTTTTGCCACACCAGCCTCAGCTCAGCCTACCTTCCCCACCACAGAGATCCCATTTAAATAACAGGGAAAATATTGGAATATTCGCCTCATTTCCCAAGGAACACAATCGACAGGATGCAGAATCAATTTATTGAAAACATTTCAGATCTCTGTGGTATTTGGGGCTGGAGGAGCCCTGATTAAATAAAAGTTACGTCTCCAAACTCGAATCAAGAGTGGGGTTCTCCGAGTGAGCCACAGTCAACTTCCACCCACCACACATGGGGAAGAGGGGACGAAGGAAGGGGCACCTGCAGTGGCAGCTCCTGGGAAATGCCAGATTCCAGCTGTGCCTCCTTTCATCTGCTCGCCCTCGCTGTTTTTCAAATCTCAAGGAAGGGGCACCATTTTCCCAGATGGAGTGGCCTCAAGCTGATCACGGGGAAGTTTAGATTGGATATTGGGGGAAATTCCTTTATGGAAAGAGTTCTAAAGGATTGGAACAGGCTGCCCAGGGCAGTGGTGGCATCACCATCCCGGGAAGTGTTCCAAAAAAGTGTGGGTGTGGCACTTGAGTGCTCAACGTGGTGATGGTGCTGGGATGGATGGATGGATTTGTTGCTTTGGAAGCCTTTTCCAGCCGCAACGATTCCATGATTCTGCGACAGGGATGCCTCACACTCTCGGGTGTCATTTTATAGACACTTTAATTTATAAACCCTGGGCTCCAGCGCCAAATTTCCCATCATTACTGAGAGTTTTTCTGACTTCAGCAGTGCCAGGACTTCCCCCCCGCGTGCCTCCTCGCTGCCTCCCTTCTCCCAACATCACAGGGAGCTAAATGTCTCCCTGGTTTGGTGTCAGCTAACAGAGACACTGTGGAATTCCACCAGTACTCCCAATTTGACTCTTTCAATAGAAGCTGAGACTTGAAAGGAGCCCTGTGTCTCTGGAGCTCTGCACATCAACGTCTGAAGGGAGAAAACACATGAAAGTCGAAGGCCCTTCGGGAAAATCCTACAGGTTTTAGGTTGCTTCTTCCTGCTCAAACCTATAAGATCTAATCTCCCTTTCTCTGTGCTGGGTGTCACTGGGAGGGAGTGAGGGAATCTGCCTCTGCTGCCTGCGCTCCTGACAAGTTGTTTTTCTTCCACAGAACACTTTCATGCCCATTTTTCTGCTTCCTTTTTCCCCACTTTCTGTTCCAGTGTTGAAATCTGGCTCCTTGAAGGGATGTGTGTCACTTTAGGTGGTACCAAGCAGTGTCTCATCCCTTACCTCTCGTTTTGCATCTGTCAGGCAATCCTTTGAGAGTCCTTGAGCTCCCCGGTCCAGGCCTTCGAGGAGGGAAATAACCATTTCATTGTGCTTCTGACAAGATTCGATCAAAAGCCCCAGTGCCAGGGAAAGGCTCCACGACATTTAAAAATCTGTGGACCCCATAAACTCCCTGTCTTCCACTTAAAAATTACCAACGTCTTCAGCTGAAAAATTAAACAGATTTCGAATAAGTTGGATTTTTCCTAATTTCTCTGCTGTCGTCAGAAGGGGGAAGGGTCTGACTCACCTGTCCCATCCCTTTTGCTGGAGCTGACAGGTGTTTTACTATCACCCTGATTTAAAAGAGGCCTCTTAATCAGGTGTCAGCTTTGGCCCATAAAGTCATATTAATGTTTTGGATCAGATATGAAGCTCTATCTAAGGCACATTAAGAAAGATTCATTAGAAACTCACTACCCCTGGAATTTACAGCCTTCCTGGAACTTAATAGCCTGGATAAATTCCTCCTTATCTGCTTTGCTTATGTGAATTATGGCAGTTTTGCATTTAGAAGCTTCTTCTTATGATCTTCCATGAGGATTCACTGATGTGGTACATCCAGAATCATGGAATGGTTCGGGTTGGAAGGGACATTAAAACTCACCCAGTTCCACCCCACAGGGACACCTTCCACTATCCCAGGTTGCTCCAAGCCCCATCCAGCCTGGCCTTGGACACTTCCAGGGATCCAGGGACAGCCACAGCTCCTCTGTGCTCTCAGCCCACCAGAACTCCCCATTCCTGGTCCTGGAGCAGTGAATCCTCTGGAGTTTGGCTCTCTGGAGCTGATTCTCCTAGGCAAACCTAAAACCTTTCCCTGCGAATGGAGGATGATATTTCTGGGACACTCTCAGTTTCACCAAGCAGATTTCATCTGCTGTCACCAATCACTTTGGAGTAATTGTAATTCCAACTCCACTTTGCAAAAAACTCTAATGGGAAGGAAGATTTGTGTAGGAAAGGGATAAAAGTCAGCTCATTTACAATTTTGGCCTACTGAGTTATCTTCACTCACATCGCAGACTGGGCCTGGGCCAGCCTAAACTGCTCTTGGGCTGCTCTCCTCTGCATTTCCAGCTGGGCAGAGACCTCCCAAGGAGCTGAATATGGAACCAACCAGAGCCAGACACAGGAAAGAACAGGGAGCAGGATTTGGCTGGAAATTAAGTTGATTACGTGTGAACTCCAGATTTGTGCTTCTTTCTCCCTGTCTGGATGAGGCTGAGCACGAATATTTAAATATTTGGTGTGGCTGAGTCAAACCTCTTTAACTCCATTGGACAGGAATATCAGGGTGTGATACAAGCACCCATTTCCCGTGAGACAGTGACGGGGAAACGCTGGGACACCCCCTGCTGATCCCATAACTATGGAAAACCAGGGCTCCTCCTCTTCCATTGGCACTGCCTTAATCCCTGCACTGGCTGAAGACAATATCAAGTAATAAATGAAGGAACGTTGATTCATTTTCCTGCTTGAGCTTTGAATTCAGCCTGGCATCATTATGGTCTTTATGGAGATCGAACTGATTTGGCACCATAAAGAAATGCATTTTAACTTCTTATCAAACATTCCATAGCAGGAGTTTATATTTACCTTCAAGCACCACTCTGAGGAGTCACACACGATTTTTATGTATAGAAAGGGTACATTTAATCAAATATTCATATTCCAATCGATTTAAAAAAAAAAAAAAAATCTGAATTATTTAAATCTTAACAAAAGCAAACAGCCCCACGAAAATGCATTTGTCATTTGTATCTCTGGAGAAATCATGGGGATTGTATTGAACCTGGAGGATGGAGAAGAAATATGTGGCCATTCTCGATAGGAAACACAAAAGGATGCTTCAGGAAATTAGAAATGACCAGCCTGACCTTTTCTATAAATAAGAGATGGACTCCTAGGACACCATTGGCTCGGAGAGTGCACATCATTTCTCACAAATTTGATGTTATTCTCTGCTGCAGATCAGGCAGCAAGAAAAGGATATTAAAGAGAAAACAAAACAACAGCAAGAAGCTGCCTTTACTAAAATTCACGGGCGGTATTTTTGTGACAGGGACTGTGACACGTCCACTGGAAAGGAGCTGTAAAATATCGTGTCCTTATTCTACACATCAAGGGCCTGCTGCACTAAGGACACGGGAAGGGGATATAAAATTAAGGTATTCAATAGGCCGCAAATGACAAATGAGTCTAAATTCCATTTAGGAAAAAAACATGGGAAATTAAGGCCAGGTTTACCAAAATATTTACATTTTTATGAGGCGAAGCAGGGATTTTTATGTGCATCAGGTAGTTCCCCTAGCCCAGCCAGGTACGTGGATTTGAAATGCAGAACGATGATCCCTGGGTCATTTTGGGGCTTCAGAAACACTTCTTCCTGCCAGTTCTGGGAAGGTAACGAGAAGAGCTGAGAAAATGAACCCAGAAGGGAAGAAAATTCCTCCCAAAGTAAAGACAAGTCAAAGGGTCAATTGTAGAAACAGTGAAAAGAGAAGTCTTCAAATTTGTCAAGGGATTAAATGCAGAAGAGTGGCAGGAAAAGAAACAAAGATTATTTAAGCAGACCCAGCCACCATCTCGGAGAACTGCTCTGCCTTGCCCCCGTGGTTTGCTGAACAAATTGTCCTCTCCCCTGCTCCCCAGAACAAGGAAGATCACCACGAAATATAGAAATAGTTCTGGTTTGCCTTGCAATCACTCATTTCATTTTGAATATGAAATAAAGGTTGATTATTTAACGCTATTCCTGTTCTTTCAAAAGGAGGGAAAAAAGAGAGGGGAAAAAACCCCAAAGCACCAATAAACAAACAAACAAACAAAAACTCCCATAAACAACCCCAAACCCAGGCCAGCATAAAAAAAGTATACATAAAGTATACAAAAATAATATCTCAAAGAATGGGAAGGGTTGAGAAGAGAAGGAGGTGAGTGATTCCCTTAGACTGAGCTGGGACCAGGGAACACCAAACACAGAACCACAATTGCACAGTTCCATCCTTTCCTGCTGCCAGCCCTGACCCCCAGCACAGGGATGAGGTGGACGGGCACGTTTAACAGCTGGCCACGGAGCTTCCATGGGAAATATGCAAAGAAGCTCCACTGTCACCTGCAAAATAAATCACCAGCACCTGAGCTCTGCGATTTTATTATCAATCAGCCTTGAAATATTTCCTCCTTAATAGTCCAGTGTCTGGAGGTGGATTCTCTGCTGAATATAATAGCAGAGCTTAACCTGCAGCTGAAAGCAAAGGACTCCAAAGGGCAATTTTATGTGGAAGGACACGCTAAAGACACCTAATCTTAAATTATTGTTTTTCTTTCGCAGGGGAAGAAACCCTTCATGGGCCTATTTTTATCCAAGAGCCATATGATATCACTTATTCCGTGGGCTCAGCAAATCCGGAGATCCTCCTGAACTGCACAGCCAAGGGATATCCACTGCCCTACTACAGGTGAAGTCAGCCTTGGGGGAATGAATGTTGTCTCACTGTAACTCTTTGAAGTGTGTTTTAGTCACTGCGTGGCCACAAACGCCCCAAAATGTGCTGAGTGCTCCCAGCAAGAGCAGACGAGGTTTAGAGTGGATGTGAGGAATGAAGGAAAAATATTTTTGCTGCTTTACTGTAAAGAAAATTAATACAGGAAAAAAAATAAATTGAAAATCATCCCCAAAGTATTTTAAAATGTACAGAATTAATTCTAAATCCGCAGAACAGCTGTGAAAAACAGGAAAATGGAAGTGCTGCATATCTGTGGTTGACAAAACTTTCCATACATTAATAAATGCTTGGAAAGCAGAGGAGCAACATCCTTCCCCTTTTCTAATTCCAGCATTTCATGTTCATATTTATGGTGTTTGTTTATCCCCAGTGCCTGACAAGACTCACTTCATAAAACCTCGGCACAGAGGATATTTTTTTGTTTATTCAGTAGCTATAGACTCATCATTTACAATATAACTTGTTGCCCCGAGGATCTGGAAATCCAAGTTGGATAAGAGGAAAAGCTGAGAATCTAGGAGGAAAGAAAAAAAAAGGCCATTGTGCTTTCTTCAGGAAATAATGGGGAAAGTAATGGTTGAGGTGAAGGAAAATTATATCTAGAAAATAAATCATTCATGCAAGACATGAAAGAAAATCGTGTCCCATCAAATTCTTAGAGAATATTTATTGAAGAGCTTTCAACTGCTCCCACCACTGCCTCCCCTGGAAAGTGCCGCCACTGGTTATCAGCTTGGCTTTTGGACTTCACGGCTTGATTTGTCCCCAAGCATGATGCTGTGAAAGAAACCCTTAATTTCCTTTATGAAAGGGACCCTTAATTCCCTTTATGAAAGGGACCCTTAATTTCCTTCATGAAAGAGACTCTTCATTTCCTTTTCACAGTGCAACTTCTCCTCCTAGGAGTAGAAATCCTCGTGTATTTCCCAGCCCGTTTGTTCTCCCTGTCCTCACCTTGAACATCAACCGGTTCATGTCAAATCTCAAGTCTTCCACCCTTTTGTTTCGTAACTATTTAAAGAGCTTCCTAGAAAATTCCTGGACTCTTGTATCCCCCCATGGATTCCTCCCACCCACAAAGAGCAGAGACAGCAGCTTCCATCAGGCAGGAGAGCTGGGAAGTCTCCCCCGTCATAATTGATATCCATATTTTACCTTTAATTATTTCTACCCATCCATTAATTAAATTCCCTGGTTTTCTGCACCGTGAGGATCTTTTGCAAAGCCTCAGCGGCTCCAGGGAGATGAGATCAACATCTGGGGCTGGATCCTGGGGCCCCGAGGTCAATTGGAAGTTATCAGACTATCACTGCTGCAATTACACCACGATTTGGAGGGAGCAGGGGCTTTTCACTTCGCTTTGATTCCACCACAGCTGATGCTGCCTTTGTCAGCTAAGGATTGAGCCCATATATTTAAAGTTCCGACAATTTTAGAAAAATCAAGCCCAGTATGAAATTTTAATCGTCTCCTTTGCTGAGTGATGGCAGAGAACAGCAAGGACTGCTGGAGGTTTCTCTTTGATTCAGAAATACAGAACCACTCCCACAGGAAGGAAGTTAGACACGAGCTAATTTGCTATTTAGCATTTTCTTTTGCATCAAGAAATGTGCTGATAAATGCCTTTTCTTGAAATAAAAAAAAAAGGCTTAGCATTTCCTAGAAGTTTAATTTTATTGGGTACTCTTTTATTCTTATAAACTTGTCGAATACAGGGATAATTTTTTGCTACTCCTCCTCAAAATACTGTGTGCGTGAGAAGCACGGTGCAAGAACTGTGTAGAACTGTAGGTGGAAGGGCTGAGAAATAAAAATGAGACACAGTTTTCCTGGTGGAAGCAGCAGAGAACACAGATCCCACTGGAAACAAAAATATGGATGGAAGCATCTCTAAAACCATTAAGAAATCTCTGCAAATGTTCTGAGAAATATAATTTTATCTCTTAAGGTTTTTTTATAAATTCAGAATTGCTTATAATATCAGGTACATTATTCCAGGTGTTTCCTGGGGTGATGTTGGTGGTGAATAAACACAACTTTTAAAATTAGATTTATCATTTTTTTGCACCAATTTTTATCACCAACCAGCTCCATGAATTTTATATAATTTTCTCCTATGCATGAACCCCCTGCAGTGCTTCCAGCAGTATTTTGGCATTTTTTGTTTGATTTCAGGTGCTCTCTTTTCCTGCACTTCCACTCAATATCCAGAGCAATCCCACAAATCCTGCATTTTCATGCAAGTTGGAAATTGAGGGTGTTTTCCCCTCAATGATTTTGTCAGAGAGGAGTCAATGGAACCAATAAATAAATCCAAGGGCAGCATAAGCAGCACTTGTTAGAACAACATTTTAATGTTTCAGCCCAACTTTGAGTGCTGCACTAAAAGGAGATAGAGATTCAAATCCCATCCAAATCCAAGAACCGCGAGAACAACCGGAACACACAAATGCAAGGGAGGGAACAGAGCACAGAGTCCCCAAGGATTGTAAATGGCATCAAATATGTTCATAATCATGGCATCAAAGTGGAGAACGATTCCCAGTAATCCCCAAAACCCACCCTTGAGAAAGAAATCCCAGCCCTGTTCTCATGTCCTTGCTCCCTGGGATGCTGTTCCTTGGATCAGTGCAGATTCTGCTTCCAAAGTGGGGTGGGATTAGAAGCTCCTTCACCCTCTGGTTCTTGTTCAAGAGTTTTTCCACTTCCTATTTTGCTCCTCGCTGGAAATGCTGCACATGAAGGGGGGTTTTGCAAATCCTTTTCCCAATTACAAGAAAGCCTCAGGTGGCTTGGCAGGACATTTCCATTTGAATGCAAATAATCTAAGAAATATGGAGCACGATGAAGCCGTAAAAATATTGATATTTTTATTACAGCGGCACAATGAAAAGATAATTTATTAAATCCTGTGAGCATATACCCACGCACAGTCCTTGGGCTCCTAGGGAACTGATCAATTCAGCGTCAGAATATAGGAAATTTTTTAAAGTTTAGGTTCTGAAACAACTGGTGAAAGAAAAACAATCCAGGATGCATTTCCTATAATGGAGGAAAAGTATTTTCCAATGGTTGCATGAAAAAAAAAATCACAAAAAATATGTAGATGATCCTGGCCTTAACGGGCTTATGTTAAAAATCCCCATAAATAATTATCCAGATTTCTGTGTATTAATACACTGCAGAACACACAAAGTCATTAAAGCATTGTCTACCACATGAATTCATTAATTTCGCTTCCTTCAGTGATGTAAACATATTAATTAGGAAAAAAGCCCACACCAGGAGCTGAACCCCTGATCTATATGCAAAGTTTAATAATCATTGTACCATGGTGATTAGAATGATTATGGGGATACTGTGAAGAATTCATTTGCAGCAACTAAGCCAACATCTTTGCATTTGTTTGGAAAAACAATTATAGACCTTAATTGAGAGCCATGCAATGATGACAGCAGTTATTTCAGTGATTGATTCTGAAATTAAAGAGAACTGGCAAATTAAATACCAGAATATCTTAGATTAGAAAATGGAAAGCTTTAGACAACTTGTAGCATGTGTAAATCCTGAAACAGGACAGAATCCTAAAGCTGAGATGCGATCCCTTCAGAAACCCTTCAGGACAAGGTGTCCTCATCTTTGCAAGAAAATGTTAAAAATAGCCAAAATACCCTAAAATAACAGCAAAAACTAGACTAACTACAGCAAATATATAAATAAAGGAATCCAGCAGAGGTACAGAAACACAAAACATCAGCTGGAATTAGTAGGAAGAATTCCTGAGGAGCTGAGTGTTGCATCCAAATATCTCAGTGTGGATGAATTCATGGAAGGGGAGGCAGCGACCCAGGGAAATTATTTCATGTTATTAGAATGTGCTCACAGAATTCCATTGATTTCATATTTAATCAGTCGTTATCTTTCAAAACAACGAGTGCCCGCTCGAAGGTCAGGGCACTCCCTGTGTTTGTGGAGATTTCCCTGGGAGCACAGAATTGCATTTCACAGCCCGGTGTGGGAATCTTCCTGCACAAAACCAACCCCTGAGTAGTGCGAGAGTGTGGAGGGAGGTCTGGGGATGACTGACAAAACCTTGTGCTGTGTATCCAAGTCAGATTTCCAGGGATAAAGTGTGAATTTGCTTCAATTTGTTGCCAGGGAAAACTGCCCTCACTGTCAGGAGCTCTGCAAATCATCAGAAATGGATCATTTTTATGCTGTGATCCTTCAGATAATTAGCAAGGAGATGATTGTCCTTGGTTTGGGCACTGCCAGGAACCCAGAGTGAGCCATTGGCAACCTTTGTGTGATCCTTCCACCCTGTGGAGGGCTCGAAATCACACCCAGAGATCAACAGAAACGATAAAGGCTGAGGAGATGGCTCTGGATATCAAATCAGGAGAAGAAAATGCCTGGTTGTGTAGTTTTGGGATTGCTGACCACCTCAAAAGTGCCATGAACAAACCCAAAACTTGCAGGCCTCAGAGGCTGAGGCCTTTATCCTTCCTTCAGCCCTCACGTGAGCAAGGACAATTCAGCCTTAATGTGACTAATGGCAAAGCCCCAGAAATCCCCTTCCTGAAACACTTAATATTTATTTTCTTTGAAGGAGAAGTTTTATTTTGACATCTGTAAACAGCTGGGTAATGTTGCAGACACAATCCATTTTCTGCTTAGTGGACTAACAGGGACAAATTATGATTTAAAAGAGCAGCGCTCTCGTCATTAAATGATCGGTCTCAGACTTGCTGGGTAAAAATTTCCCTCTCCGCTTTTGTTGTGCCCTCCGAAGTGCAATCCTTCCTGATCCACATCTCCAAAGCATTTCTGTTGCCAAATTCATGATTAATCATTTGCAAAGCACGTTCAGGTACCATTCGTATTACAAAAATAATGTAGTTGTATACAAGGTAAAAACCCCCCTCCTGAGTGAATGGATAACTCGGTGTGAATAAGTTATAATTACTTCTTGTGGACATTTGGGTGAACGCTGGTGACTAAAGTAAAGATTTTCCAAAGAATACCATTATTGCTATCATTAAGATTGATGTAAGAAGCAGTCGTGTGTGAAAAATGATCTAATTTTGTGATATTTAACTACATTTTTATCATTACAGGTATGCTACAGCACACTATTTAAGATAAATATGAATAGGCTCGGTAAATTATAAGCATAATTTGATTTTTTTCCCCTCAAAGGTGGAAGCAAAATGGCACAGATATTGATCTTACCATGAGTTATCACTACAGGTTGGTTGGAGGCAGCTTGGCAATCAATAACCCACATAAAAATCAGGATATTGGAACATACCAGTGTTTGGCCACAAATTCATTTGGAACAATTCTGAGCAGGAAGGCAAAGCTTCAATTTGCATGTAAGTTGGGAAGATCGTATTTATTAGAGCATTATTTTCCTATTAATTCTGCACATGGACTGTAATTTATTGGGTAATTAAAGGACCATCGGGGATTCTGTCCAAAAGGTTTGACTCCCTTCAGCGCTGCTTATTCCTAAAAACCCAAAAATGTTCCCAGTAAATATCGATAAGAAACCCAGACATCTGATGGCTGCTGCCCTCGAGAGGCAGAATAAAAATCAGGAAATGGAAAGGTCAGGGAAGATGAGCACAATTATTTTCACTTAATAGAGGTGTTTCCACTTTTTAGGACAGTGGTTTTGTTGTCATCCCACAAGCAGCTACAGCTGGGGGCGGGGGGGAATTGTTGCAAAAAGTTGGGCTTTGAGTTTTGTGTAGATAACGAGGCCTAATTGAGACACAAAAACATTGCTCCCCTAATTGCCACGCTGATATTTTCTTACATTACCAAGGAAACTCTTTTTCCTTACCCCACGTGTAAAAGTGTGAGCTGCTCTCTGAGATACTTCATATTTCACCTCCCTCAGGTCGAGCACGTTGTCTGTCTTGAGATGACTTAAATTTTATTTCATCTTTGCTCCCAGTTTCACTCCTTCACAACTTCACAACCTTTTTCACGAGGTTTGGACGCGGTGACCGAGTTCTGTGAATGCCCCGGGGGAGAGGGGGAACAACAGTGACAACCAAAAAATTCCAGATATTCCCTCCAGCCCTTTTTTTTTTTATTTTTCAGTCTAAAGCTCAGAGCAGTCTGTCGCTGGGAGAAAGCAATTGTTTTCAAAGCTCATTAATAAAACATGTGTCTAAAGCCAACCTTGTGTCGCTATTTCAGACACCAGCAAACGGATTAATTATTAATCTTGTTCCATTTCTCATAGCAAACCTCGTGTCACAGGGGTTACACGAAGGAGACATCAGAGGTCAGGCTGGTTCACAGAGTCTCTTTCAGCAGAGCTGATCAAAAGGTGTATCACTGCTACCTCATTTAGTGATGCTTTACCCTGAATTTCTCGAACAGCTTTGATTTTCAAGAGCTGGTCATCTGTAAAAGGAATAAAAATTTGAGTCATTATTTTGCTGCTTTTTTTGCTGAAACATTTTTTCGAGCCAGACTTCCTAGTGTGGGAAATCGTTTCGAGATTTGGGGGTGAAAGTTGTTTAGTGACAGAACAAATTCCGTTTCAGAAAGGAGCAAGAATAGAGGGCCACCTCAAAATTGTCCATGGAGTCTGTAATCCCCAAGGAACCAAGGCAGGCGAGGGAGGGAGCTGGGAAAAGACCTAAGGAAAGGGAATATCCTTAAATGAAGGCACAAAGGAGGTGTAAAAAAAAAATTTAAGAACGAGGAGAGAAAGGAAAAGCAGGAATATCTGTGAAAGAAAGAAGGCTCTGGTGATTATTCAGCATTTCATATCAGGCAGTTCCTTTATTTAAGCTTTATACCCCCACCCAAACGCTTCCCAAAGTTGCTGCAGGGAGCACATCCCAGAGCTGGGCCCGGTTTGCCCCCAGCTCTCAGCCTGCTCCAGTCCTCCAGCTCTAACAGCACCACGGAATGCTAAATTTATCCCATAATCAAGCACTACACCACTTTTCCAGTAGTGGTGACAGATATTTACATCTTTCCCCACGGAGAAGAGAGAGGACAGACAAATCAAAGGCTGTTATTTACCCTGACAAGCACAAATTTACAGGAAAATGCTTCAATTTAGCAGCATCACTGCAGAACTGGGAGTTTTAAGTTGTCTTACAATGGGAAAAAAACCCCACAGTACATGGAAAACGTCATAATGACCTGATGAGAATAGCGGAACAAATTACCTTGAAACACTTATTTCACAGTCAACATTTCCTTGTTTCTTATTTTCGTGTTGCCATCCAATTTAATTCTTTGTTTCAACCAATACTTCAGGCTATATCTTCAAATCCAGGCAGGCAGGCACGTTGCTGTTATGACACTTTCATTCAACACCTCACAAAATGGGATTCTTCCCTGGGCTGGAATGCCTGGCGTATTATTGCAATCTCCCTGATAAAGAATTGAATCAAACCTATTATCCAAGTAACAGGGTTTATGTGTATTTGTCTCTTTACTACGAGGTAACAAACTCTGAGTTGGAGTTTGAATTAATGATACCTCCAGAAACCTATTCAACATGTCAACTTAACATGTGAAAAATACTTTTTTTCCTCTGCTCGAGATAGGAAGTTCTCCGAGAAGCAAAATAAATGCGGGACGAGATTAGAAATGTGTCTTCCGATTCAGCTGGAGTTTGGTGCTTATCCTCTATTAAAACCAGAGCTGTCAAAGGCAAGCTGCAGGAGGAATATTGTACAGAAGGCAGTGGCATAGATTATTAAAGCTACAAGCTGAAAATGAGAGACAGCGTCAGGCAGGGGGAGCGCGTGAATGCGTTAGCGGGACGCACAGGGTGGCAGGCCCTCGGCATCCCTGCTTCCTGCACAAGGGCTGTTTTGTCGTAAATAAACTCAAAAGCCCCCTATAAATCCCGCACGTCTCCTGCTCCCCTGCCTGCGGCACATCTGGAGCAGCCCACGTGTGTTTTGCAGGTGCTGGAGTTGTTGAGGTGGAAGTTGTTGGAAAGCTTCGGTGTCAGGCCTCGGCTTGTGCGGCCGGAGCCAAACACGGGAGCAGGGTCCTCATCCCGGCTGGAGTCTGGGGTCAAGGCCTGCCACCCCCAGGGCTTTTCCCTTTCCAGTTCAGGGGTGACATCCAGCCCAAGGTCACCTGGAACGCTGCAGCTCGGCCTAAAGGGAAGTCAAAGGCCCGGGGAGTTCATCTCGGAACTAGGCCCGAGTCAGCTTGAAGGAAGAGATGAGGACATGGAAGCTTTTCCTTCAGCTTTTGCACGACTTAGAATCACAGAATCATTAGAGGACACAGTTTTAAGCTGTGCCAGGGGAAGTTTAGGCTGGACATGGGGAAAAAGTTCTTCACAGAAAGAGTGGCTGGGCATTGGAATGGGCTGCCCAGAGAGGTGGTGGAGTCCAGTCCCTGGAGGTGTTTAAAAAAGGCCGGATGAGGCGCTCAGTGCCATGGTTTTGTTGATAAGGTGGTTTCATGTTGGACTTGGTGATCTCCAAGGTCTTTTCCAACCTAGTTAATTCTGTGATTCTCTGATTAAGGATGGAAAAGGCCTCCAAGATCACCCAGCCTTCGCCCAATTCCCCCCGGCTCACAAACCACAGCACAGAATGCCACAGCTACTTGTTTCTTGAACACTTCCAAGGATGGTGATTCCACCACCGCCATGAGCAGCCTGTTCCAAAGCTTGGCCACTCTCTCAGCGATGAAATTTTTCCTAAGGCGTTTTTGTTTAAGGCATTTCATGCCTTAAAAAAAGGCAAACAAAAAACCTGTTAGGGAAAACTGCTTCAGTATGGCTTCAACCAGAACTTTCTCCCAAGGCACACAGGGGATTTGCTTTAATTATTTCCTCAGTTTTAAGCAAAAATAACTGTGTGCAAACAACTGGTCTTGAGGGAAATCCCCCTAACAGGCTGCATGAAACAGCCTGTCCAGGCCTGTTACTTGTTCTTTTAGTTCTCAAACACATCTATAGCAGAGGCATGAAGGGATATGCAGGAGAAATAAGAAGTGCAATTAAACAAACTAGAATAAAAAAGGACTCCACTATGGAAAAGAATCACATGTGAACCTAATCCATAATTATTCAGGGCATAAACCCAGAAAATTCAGTATTAATTGGAAGCATCTTGCTGCTTAGGGATCTTAAATTAGATTCCCAGTCAAATTATTCTACCCTTGATGATAAAAGTCATGATGATTGCAGCTTTCTCAGACCTGAAATTCTGAGGAACAATGACAACAATCTGAATTCATGCCTAGAATTAGTCGCTTTGCCCTGAACCACGCAGGAGGGCACACGGTGGAGCCATTAGACCCCATGTTTTGCAGTTCCCCACCATGCTACAGACCCAGGAGGGATTTCTCCCTGGAGTTTTTGGGCTCCAACCACATTCTCCTGGTTTTCAAAGCGGTGCTCAAGGGTTTTGCTTGGTGCTTATTCTCTACAGCGTTTTCCCAGCACTGCCACCCTCCCCGCTCTTGGCCGGTGATGATGTGCTCACAGCAGTGTGGCTGAGAGTGACAGTGCTGGAGCTCTTGGAATAAAATCTAGAGCTCCCAAGAGCTTCCGTGTGCTTCTCGTCAGAGACAGAAGACACAGTTTTGCTGAAATAATAAATTACAGACAATAATTCCTCCTGGACTGAGTTTTTGCCATTCTGAAAACACAAAAATAGCAGTCCATCATTAGCACTTAACCATTTTGGGGAGGAATATATTAAACCAAATCAAATCCATTTAGCGTTTGCTGGACGGTGACAGGCTGAGCTTTCGCAGAGCCCTGTTGGAGGGGCTGGCTGGGAGATGCTCAGCCAGCATGAAAGCCCACTTTTCATCTGATTACTTCATCGTGTTATTTACCTTGGAGTGCACACAAATTACAGAAACATCGCAAAGCAATCCAGCAGCCTCGAGATGTCATAACCCTTTTCGCTGGCAGTGTATGCTTTGAAACAGAAAATGGAAAAATCAATAGGCTCGGATCAGATAGGCTGAATTTGCAAAGTCTGGACATGCATGAATTTAAGGCTAAATGGCACCTACACTTCTGGCTGGGCTGTGTTGTGGTGCTGTGTGTGTCCAGAAATCCCTCTGCAACAATTGTATTTGATTAAAAGGTGTGCTAGCTGTTGTAACTACCACCTGGAGTAAAGCTCTCTGGGTCTTTAAGCTGATTGTTAATTCATCACTGCACACGAGGGCTGGAATACTGATCAGGCTCCCTGGCAGTTGGATTGCAGGAATGAACTCTGGCAGTGCCTTTCTTTTTCAAAGGGAGGCATAAACTGCTCGGTGCAGCGCTCTAGAGGCCCTCAGGGATGGCCATGTGATAACTGAGGAGCAGGAAGGAGGAAGAGCTCAGCTTGCCAGTGCCAGCAAAAGGTCCTCATCAAAACCACAAAAGTTTGACTCGGTTTTCTACATTCCCTTTTCCTCTTTAGGGACACATCAGGGTAATGTCATAGACTTGCCTAAATCCACATGGAATCATGGAGTGGCCTGGTTGGAAGCGACATTAAAGATCATCCAGTTTCATCCTCTGCCACCTCCCCCTATCCCAGGCTGCTCCAAGCCCTGTCCAACCCAGCCTCAGACACTTCCAGGGATCCAGGGGCAGCCCCAGCTTCTCTGGGCACCCTGTTCCAGGGCCTCGCCATCCTCACAGCCAAGAATTTCTTCCCAAAATCCCATCTAACCCTGCCCTCTGCCACTTTGGAAGCCACTCCCCCTTGTCCCTCCAGGCTCTTTTCCAAAGTCTCTCTCCACCTTTCTTGTAGCTCCTTCAGGCACTCAAAGGTCACAATTAAGTCACCCTGAAGTTTCTCTTCTCCAGGCTGAACAATCCCAGGCCTCTATCCTCATTCCAGCATGATTCTCCACCCTTCACATGCTGAGTAATGCACTGACCCCACCTGTCTGCTTTAAAAGGGTGCCCTTATATAAAATCCTAGAACGGTTTGGAAGGGACCTTAAAGCTCATCTCATTCCAATCCCACTCCCACAGGCAGGGTCACCTTCCTATGATGCAGAAACACATCTCAGCTGCAGATATGTGCAGAATCAGCCATAAAATTCTCCTTTGCATGCTCTGTGCCGCCCTCCTGGTGGTCCTGGTAACACCTCCCAGTCTGCATCTTCCTGTGAGCCAGTGAGGCAAAAATGCAACCTGCATTGGGGGCATTCGCTGTGGATCGATCCCGTCTGGAGGATGGAAGTGCTGCTGTCACCTCTTCCATATGTCACTAAACGGGCTCACAGCTCAAAATTGCCTTTTGGACTTTGAAGTACAGGTACAAAATCCAATATCACTGCAGCAGCGGCAGCCACCCTCCCTGGTGTGGGGAGGTGAGGGCCAGGCTTGGAGTAGAATGAGTTCCAGGAAACAAACCCCGTGTTTTCTCCAAATTATGCTTGGAGTGAAAAGAAAGAGAACTTTCATTTATCACTTCTGATTGTTGGGGATGCTCTGTGCCAACGCTCCAGCTCTCTCTGCAGCGGCTCCCATGACAGGTGACCGCACCAAGGTCTTTGCTTAATGGATGCTCTCCACGGAGCAGAGCCAGCTGCCTCAGGCATGTTGTCTTTTTCCCCCTTTACTTCAGAGTGTTTCTTCAGAAAATCAGGGAAAACCTGGTGAGAACCATTGTTGTAAGGAATGCGACATTTCCAGCAAGAGCAGCCCCGACTCTCCCAGCTGTCTTCACAGGAGAGGTGCTCCAGCCCTCCGATCAACTTGGTGGCCTCCTCTGGGCTGATTCCCACAGGGAAGGGTCTCTGAGGGGTCTCTATCCTGCTCTACCCACCCCAAATTGGGGCACTGGGCATCCTTCAAGGCCACTTTGAGCAGAACACATGCAGAGAACCCTTTAAAATGATGCAACTTAATCGCTCCAAGACCAAAACCGCTGCAAGACCTCACCACGCTCGGCTCACCTTCCTGTATCTCCGTTGAGCTTCTCAGTGTTCACTTCTTTGCGGAATTCTGTGCACACAGAGCCTCTCCCAGGCTCCAGGAAAAGCAGGAACCACCACTCAGCAGTGATGAAACAGGAAGGGTTTCACCTGCTTGTTGACAGGACAAGGCAGGGTGGTAACAGAGTTTCTATTTTAAAGCTCTGATATCACAAGAATAGGATTATGCAAATCTCCTGATGTTCCTGAAGACACAAAGAACAGCCTGGAATCTCAAAACCAGAAGATATGGGCGTGTCTACATAAGGAAGGGGGTTTGCTTTCTCCCTCATTCCCTATTTTCGTCTTCTCCGCGTTCTCAGAGCCCGTGTGATGTCCATCGACACCAAGTGCAGCCACAGACTCCTCTCTCCTGTTAAACACGTCCTGAAGCTGATGAGAGCAACATTCCCTGTTTATTTTATGTTGTAACAGACCAGGCAGCATCAGAAATTCCACTTTTCTGCCCCTCCGATGGTTTAAACCTCTCTCAGAGTACTTAACCACTGTGTTCAAGGCTCTGCTGGATCAGCACTTGGTTAAAGCTGCTTTATTCCGGGTTAGTTCCTTAGACTTTTATTATAAAAGGAGGTTTTTTATCTGTGAAACAGAGATCTACATTGCAGAGAGGTTGTAAGGAGCATTACAGGCAGTGAACCAGGCAGATAAAGCAGTAATAGGGAACACAGACGTATTTGAAGACTATCTTTTGGTTCTATATTACTTACTCTTTAGTTCCTTTAAAAGTGTTTATCCTAAATCAACCCATTGCCAGTTGTATTGGAAAAGCAATATATGGGATTGAGATATGGCGGGGAACAAAGCATCCACAGGTCCCGGAGCTGATAGATTCTGATTGATAAAATTTAATGCTCGGGAAGGATAAAACCAGTCTATATTTGCAGTCTGGGTGATTTGCTGTTTTATCTGCTCTCCTTTCGTTACAGACAATATGATGTAGACTCCAGTAAATCATTGAGTGAAATATCCATGATGTTCGCGTGAGAGTCTTCATTTTTCGGTGTGACAAAAAAAAGTTATGGTGGAGGTTTGCAAGGGAAAAAAAATACTAAATTATTTGGAATAAATGATTGGCTTTTTTTAAAAAATTCAAATAATGCAATGAATTGATTAGTTATTTTTCCAGTGAAGGTTGGTCCCATGTAAATGCTTTAAGGTACCAGATAAACTTGTCTATTCTGTAACTTGTATCAAAGAAGATCAGTGTGTAACATTTGGACTTCTCATGGAGTGAAGGAATGAGGTCACAGGCGTTGCTTTTCTCAACAGGAAAACCACATCTGGCACAGAGAATGCACTGAGCTGTAAATATCCATTTCTAAATGCTACAGCAAGAACAACAAATAATGTAACCCACACCTGAAATCCCACTGACGAGATTCACATCCAAAAATCCCCTGCATCAATCACTCGGGTAAATCTTGACATTCCCATCGGAAGGAATTCTTTGAGGGCTTTGCAGCTGGAATGAGAGAGATAAAGCAGTGGTGGCTGGGGGTAACTCAGGGTAATTCTACAAGAAGTAATTCTGTGCTGGATCGAGATCTCCAAAGGGCTGGGCAGGAATTTGGAAAGGGCTGAAATGGGCACGGACACCATCAGCAGTGTGAGAGAGCTCTCTCTTCCTTGCCACTTTTCCTCTCTTCCTTGCCATTTTTTATCGTATGTATTATAATCCTTGATTATTATTTTGTTGGTGGAAACATTATAAAAAGAATTAGTTGCCTGAAGTGGGACTGTACCCATCAGAACCCAGGCGAGAGGAACTTCCTGCAGGACCAGGGCACAGTTACGTGCCCTCAACAAGGTCTGAGGGAAGGGAGAAGTTCCTGAATCATCTCCATGGAGTTAAAAACAGGTTGCTGTGGGAGCAGTGGGAAATGTGAAGGAGAAAAGGGTTTGGATAAGAATTAATCCCCTGCCAAAAGGACATTTGCCACAGCAGCCAGGGCCACCTCCCGCAGAAGTCGGGCAAATCGGTGGAGTTGTGGCAGGGATAAATCTGGCCCTCGAGGTTCAGCCCAGCAAGAGAAATCTGTCTTTAAGAGCTCTCCAATCTGGAGAAAACTCCTGCAGACGGCGAAGTGACTCTGGTGATGACAGGTGACAAATGAACTGTGCCGTGACAAGTGAGAAAACTGTTGAGGAATATAAAATATTAAACATCCATTCCCTCCGTGCCCCTCCCTGGGAGAGGGGCAGCTCCTCAGCTGTGCCTCTGGCCTGCAGATGGGCTTTGGAGCAGGAGCCCTAAGGCTGCATCAACACTTTACTGCTCAGAGCAAGTCCTGTGCTCAGCTCAAAAGAGAAATTTAATATTTTATGCTGCTAACTCTGTAAAAGCAGGGGAAAAAAATAACAAAGGCCAGATGTAGACAAGCTCTACAGCTTCCCAGCATATGTTTCTGTGCTCTGGGTTTCCTGGTGCATGAACGAAAATCGAGCCAGCTCAGGGCTTTTCCCCCCCGCCTCAACTCACCCTCTGTTTAATTTAATTGTGACCTTCCACTTTCTTCCTCTAGAGAAGCTTGATATTACTTTGTAAAGGGCATTTTCACTCTTTAATTGAATAAGACAATCAGGCTGTGGCAGGAATTATTGTTCTCCACCTTGAAAATTAGTGCCTGGATTGGCCATTCAGATCGTTTAAGCTGAATTAAGGACCCGAGGCCTGTGTTCATCCTAAAGTGTAAATTACAGGTCCTCTCCCTTGGAAGCTCCAGAGTAATTGAACTAAATAAGGAAGCACTGATGAAGGTCCTTGGATGATTACACAGCTTTGGAAAAGGACAGGACCCTGGGATTGTGCTTTTCCCTCTCCTTTTGACAAGCAACTCCATCAGGGAGTTTTGGGGGACGGGGCAGCTTTTCTTTTACCCACGGTGGGATGCAGCGTTCCCCTAGGGTGGAAATGAGAACAAAAGTGGGAATTCCAGTTGATTTTTAACCTGTCCTGGTGAACGGAGATGCTCAGGCATTGCTCAGGCTGCTCCTGGCTGACTCAGCTCCAAATCTTCCAGATCTGAGGTGTTCAAGGCTCACGAGTGCTTCAAACGGAGCAGGAGAACTCAGCAGGTGTTGAGGAGAAAAATCCAAGTATTTAAAAAGCAGGAAATGGGGAATACTTAGCAGCTTTCAGACACCTTAATAGATAACACCGCTCTTAATCTCGGAATTGAATTCATAGAAAATCAATTAGAACATTTTAAAAATTGAGATTAGATGCTAACAGGAAAAGATTAATGTATTGACAATATTATCAAGACAAAGGAACTGTCAGAGGGTTTGTTCAGCAAGTTTAGTGCAGTTTGGAAAGCTGAGAGTTTACTTTGCAGTGGAAGTTGCGGGGAAGGAGATTAGCCATTCCTTTGGGACATATTTGGAAAAAAAAAGATATTTCCATAACACACCCTGTAGTGCCCAGGCCGAAAGAGATTGGTGCTCATCTCCTCCAAGGCAATTCAGTACAAAACTACTGGGGAGAAGCAAAACCAGGGACTGCTGACCAGCAGGGGGGCTTCTGGAGTGGTCTGGACAGGCCCAGCCTGTAGCTAAAAGAGCTTTAACCCCAAATTTTTTTGGGACTTCCTTTATGCGAGAGAAGAAAGAAACAAACCCAAAATCTGGAAGTATGGGGCCTTCCAGAATGTGAGATAATTTTAAAGATCCAATAAGCTTCGTTTTTATTATTTGTGGTTATAACAGACCTAAATTCTCTGATTCAGGCATCAAATTCAGACCCAAAACGGGGGCCCTGATTCACTGCAGTCAGAGCAAAGGAAGGTAACGAATTGCCAGCTGCTAACACGGGTGCTGGGAACACTCACAGCAAATCATATCCATGAGCTCCCTTGGAAAACTGCTGAGCTTGTCCTTCGTATCCCATTTCCCCGCGAGGAGATTCCCGTTGCGCTACATCACGGCAGGAACTCCGCTCCCGTTGCAATAGATCACAGGCAACGGGAGGCACAGGAAAAAAGCACCAGGAGCGATCCATCACCATTTGACACAGCCCCATGGAAACGTGAGGAATTGTATTGATTTGCCCTCAGGAGCGTGGCTAATTTGTGAGGAGCTCTTACTCCTCGTGCCTTAACATTCATTGCACATTTCAATAGCGAGTAATTGCAGCCATTATATTCGGGATTATGTAACGACAAAACATTTATGAGGGAGGGCAAAAAAAAAAATCAAAAGTTCAAGAAAGCATGAAATCACATTAATTCAGATGAACTGCTGTAATTATGCAAGGTGATAAATTGGAGTTTCTCTAATTGTCTGTAACAATTCCACATATGAAAACACCCAAGTTTCCTTGGTTTCCTTGGAGAATTTTCTGTGCTCCTTCTTAAGATGGACTGGTTTGGACTGGACGGGTTTGGATGGACTGTTCCTGAGCAGGTTCAGGAGTTGCAAACACATGACTGGGAGGTTGAAATGAATGAGTCGCTGCCTGTGATTAGGTTTTTCTTCCTATCAGACATCTTTAAGAAGCAGGTCCCTAATCTCAGGAAGTCTGACCTTGTGCTCACTCTGCTGTGTGGTTAAATCTGCCACTCTGACACCTGTAAGGCAGTTTTATGTTTGAAAAATACCCAGGTGTGTGGGTAATAGTGGTGGTGAGGAAATGAGAATAAATATATTAATGAACACTCAGCAACTGGATGTTGCTTGGAGCAACCTGGTCTAGTGCAAGGTGTCCCTGCCCGTGGCACAGGGTGGAACAGGATGGACTTTAAGGCCGCTTCCAACCCAAACCGCTCTGGGATTTATGATTATCTCTATTATTATGAACTTTAAAACATTAAGGAAAAAATAATGCATGGCTGAAGCTATTAATTAACCTATTAATTAACACGAGTGCTTCAGCAGGAAGGATTTCTTTGCATCACTCCCATTTTGTTTCTGTCTCCAGAGGCCATTTTTTCAGGCAAACACCTCACCCAGCCTGGGTTTGCTTCTCTCACTGGCAGGTTTGTGCTCAGCAAAGTGACACCGATAGTCTCCTTCATCCAACAGTGATATTCTTCTCAACCTCTGTTTTTACTCTGTTTCAAATCTACCTGGAAGAGTTTCAGGCCATAAATCAGGATAAAGGCAGGTTGGGCGGGGCTTGGAGGAGCCTGGGATAGTGGGAGGTGTCCCTGCCCGTGGCAGGAGTGGAATGGGATGAGCTTTAAGGTCCTTCCAATCCAAACCATTCCATAATTCCACGATAACATCCTCGAGCCCAGTGGGCAAAGTTGGGTTACACCAGCTGAAAGAAGCTCTGGCCCATTCCTTCTCCCCATTCCTCCCTTCACTCCCGGCGAGGAGCTGACAGCCTCCTCCAGCTCAAGGATTCCTGCTCCCATCAGAGAGAGTGGCGCCGTTCCCTAGCTCCATCCCACAAAATGCCATATGCTTGGGGTGTTGTGAGCACAGCCCCTCCTCGCTTAGCTCTGCAACATTCCCAGCCCGAGACGAGGCCGTGCCGCACACAGCTGAGTCCATGCATTCCCACTCTTCCCGGGAAGAATCACTTGTGCATCTGAGCATTTTGCTTGGCCCCCACGACCTCATTATCACATCCAACTGATTAATCGTGCTCTACCAAGAGCAGTCTGCCAACACGCACAGATCCGGGGGAAAAAAAAAAATGCGGGTTTTTTTGTTACAACTCGCAGCTGAGAGAGCAATGGAGTGTGAGGGAACTCGTTGTTCCTCGAGTGAGATAAATACAGACAAAGAATGAAAGGAATTATGTAGGAACTAGGTGATAATTTATTTATAGATCTCTGCAGAAACACTGAAGTTAGCAAATATACCATCTGTTAAATAGTCATCTTATTCCTAAGTGCATATTAGCAACCTAAATGTGTGCCAAACACCTGATCTTAGCCTTCTTATTTGATACTCCTTTTGACAAGCAACATTCTGCTTTATTAGGTTATGTCATGTTACGTTACAGAGCTGCGCTAGGGAACAGGAGCTGGGAGAACACCGTGGTTGTGCTCTCTTGGTGTAAATGCACACCCAGGGTGAGGAGAAGCGGTTTTGACAGCAGCCAGAGTTTCAGAATAACAAGAGCAAAGTAGAATATCTGCGTTTATATCCTCAGGTAGTTGGGGTTTTTTTTCCCTATATATACATTTAACACATTTCAAATTGCAATAAATCGTCGGAAATACCACCCCAGAGGTGGGAAAATGGATGGAGAAATCTTCGTGGCAAGGACAAACATTATTTCTGAGGGCCCACCTCTTCCCTCTCTCACCCACCTGGACTGCAAAGCAAAAGCAGATTATTTTATAGCTCATTATTGAGCCCATTTGAATGAGGTGTCACAAAATTCCATGGGAGATGCTGCCTGCCTGGAGGAAGAGTCCAGTAAAGATGAAAACAGAAGCAAGACTGACTCCACTAATGAATTCTCTTTATCTATTTTGCCTTGGTTTGCTTTTTCAGAGGTTTGGGGGTTTTTTGTTCTTCAATGATTCTTTATTACAGAGACAGACACTGAATAAATTCACTTTGTACAATTATCTCTCAAAATCAATCAAAGCAAAAGATCATTTCTGGTCTGGCCTGTGAAATTCTGGGGAGGTGAGGGTTTCTAAAAGATGTAGTGTGATGAAGACCTTGGAGTTAAGCAGTGGAATGGATTCTCTAAAGAAAATGTCTTTTCCTAAAGGTCTTTAAAAATTGGGTTAAATAAGGACGTTGCATACTTGTCCCTGCCATGGGTGAGATGAAGAGATTAAATGATGATTTATGTGCCTCCACAGCTGCTTTTTTATACCTATGATTAATAAGCATAAAGGGATGGAAACCTTCTCCTCTCCTGCACTGGCAAACCCGAGTTGCTTTGTGGAACAAAACTACAAATGTGCCATGAAAGAGCCCCAACTCCTGCCTACGGGTTTTGATCCTCAAGGTTGAAAAGTGGAGATTGAAAAGGCACAGCCAACTTTCTTCCCACATGGATTCAACCAAAAGGGAGTGGGTTTAGATGGGATATTGGGAAGAAATTCCTCCCTGTGAGGGTGGGGAGGGGCTGGGATTCCCAGAGAAGCTGTGGCTGCCCCTGGATCCCTGGAAGTGTCCAAGGCTGGGTTGGACGGGGCTTGGAGCAGCCTGGGATGGTGGAAAGTGTCTCAGAGGTGGAGCTGGATGAGCTCCAAGGTCCCTTCCAACCCAAACCATTCCATGATTCCATTACACGATCAAAACTGGCCCTGCTCCCCAGAAAACAGTGGATCCCTAAGAGATCTCATTCTCCCGCTTTTAATTATTCAAGTCAGGGACGCTTGTCACGGTTTTAATGCAGAGACACAGACAGGTGACACAGCACTNATATTGGGAAGAAATTCCTCCCTGTGAGGGTGGGGAGGGGCTGGGATTCCCAGAGAAGCTGTGGCTGCCCCTGGATCCCTGGAAGTGTCCAAGGCTGGGTTGGACGGGGCTTGGAGCAGCCTGGGATGGTGGAAAGTGTCTCAGAGGTGGAGCTGGATGAGCTCCAAGGTCCCTTCCAACCCAAACCATTCCATGATTCCATTACACGATCAAAACTGGCCCTGCTCCCCAGAAAACAGTGGATCCCTAAGAGATCTCATTCTCCCGCTTTTAATTATTCAAGTCAGGGACGCTTGTCACGGTTTTAATGCAGAGACACAGACAGGTGACACAGCACTTGAAATGAGAGTAAAAATGATAACATGACATATTGTGTCATTAAACTAAAAATTGCTACTAGCAGCTCATTACTTTCCAAAATCCATTCTCATTTCAGAGCGAGGTATTACACAGTTAATTCTCAATTGTCAGGAAAACCTTTTCCTCTGCTGCTCTGCACTTCCTTTATTTTTTTCCCCCCACCTCCTTTCTTGGGTGTCTCATAACAAGTGAAATTTTGTTCTCAGCAAAAAAAAAAAAATAGGGCTGATTTACCACAGTGAAAGTATTGGGAAGCATTACTTAGACTGCACAGATTTTCCATACTGCCCAAGAGCTTTTTGAGGGTTTAACTCTATTTTTAAGTAGGAATTGCAGTTTGTTTCATAACAGCAGCTGAGGGAAAGAGATAGGAAAGGGAACTGGGACCATTTTTTGTTGTCAGTGCCTGAATCCTAAAAAAATCTGGATTTTTGCAACTTTCTAGTCTTTCTTTTTAAATTTCATATGATAAATAAGAGAATTCGAGGGTCTTTTTTCCCCTTCTCCCAGAGCCCAAAGCTTCAGACCAGGCCCCCCAAGCAAATCTTGATGGTTGTTCAAGGGACCACTTTTCCACACGAATATTTGGTGCCGACCTTTTTCTTCTCAGAGACCAATTCTCAGGATAGAAAGAAAATGTGGTAAATTTTCTCAGATGGAATTTTCAGAATGAGTAAATAAATCCACACAATCAGAGACTGGACTAAGCCTAAGTATGAAACCAAACTCTAATTAATCATATTATGCCCATCTACTATTTTCTCTTTTGTTTAGAATTACAGGATGGAATACAACTAAATAAATGAATTTTTTTCTATTTTTCTTGGCCTTTCTTGGTTTTTTTTTTCCTCCCTCCTTGAACTACCCATAATCCAAGGCAGAGCTGTAGCCAGCAGGCAATTAAAAGAACATCAGAGTTGAAAGCCCTTTCCCAGTGTATTGACAGGCCCCATCTATTGTGCCATGACAGCACGAGGAGGTGCTACAGGTGCTTAATTCAATCCAGCCCCCTCTGAGCGGACAACATCTTCATAGGAGACCAATATCCAGGAGATGAAGAGGAAGAAAAGAAAAATTAACTGTGTAAAGTTCAGCTAAGGGGGAAAAAATTGATATATTGACATAAATAGCTGAGGCTGTACAGGTAGTAATCGTTATTGCTCTGACCAGCGAGGGCTGCTTCTCTCTATTGAACTCTGGCTCAGGTTGGTGTTCAGCTGATGAAAAATGGAACAATTGTTTGAAACGAGAATCTGCAGCGAGGTAAATAAAATGAGCTCAGGGCAGGCAGTTTGCAGCTCCATGGTACAAAGAGGTTTAGAGGGAAGCTGGTATTTACTGTATTAAAGCATATTCTGAATGCGTTTCCAGCAGTCGTTTCCCAAACGGCTCTGGGAAAATGGGAAGGCTTCTCATTAGGAGGAGGAGTGGATCAAACAGTAAATAATCCTTTTTTTTCTTTTTTAAAGCCCAAGTTTTGAGTCACGTTTTGTAGCTGAATTAAAGGGAGTCAGGCTGATAATTCGTCGACATCTCGGTGAAACGTGAGGAAGCGGCAGATTGAGTGTGGTGTTAGACTGGGTAAAAAACCAGACATTAAAAGCCATAAAAATCACCTCTGGGATGTAGGCATGGACATATTCACACAGGAGATTTCCCACTGAAAGTCCCCTTTTCCTCCCCTTTAAAACCAGTGCTAAAGCTCAAGGCAATTAAAACACATCCAAGTATTTCAGCCAGTTTGGGACAGACCAGAATCTTTAAGAAAACAACACATTTTTATCACCATTTAAACCTCCACTCTGCGGGAGTCCCGCTGATCTTTAATTATCACTTGTACGTATAGAACAGCTGTTCTTTATTTCTGTAGAAAAGGAAACGCTACCAAATGCATTTTTTTTCCAGCTCATGTAGATTGAGTCTTGCAAGTTCCAAAAAACAATGCTGGAAAAAGTCACGGGATAATAGACTGGCTTTGCAAATAGAGGTTGTAAACACAAATTCCCCGAGTTGCAGTAGAACTGCTGTGGGAATGAGAATTCTGTGAATGCCGAAGGACTCGGTGATGATTGGACTGGATGATCTGGGACATCTTTTCCAACCTTAATGATCCTCTAATTCCCTGATATCAGGTTGGACAAGCTATTTTTCCATACAATTTCTCAATGAAACCATATTCTGCTGTCCAGTACGTGACTGTTCTTGAGTTAATAGATTGGATAGATTGGAATGCAGTTAGGAATAAATCTGATGGATAATAACCAGGCCTTGTTTTCTCCTTCTCCCTCAAGACCTGGAAAACTTCGAGACGAGACCGAGAAGCCCGGTGTCAGTGAGAGAGGGACAAGGAGTGGTCCTGCTCTGTGGAACTCCCCCCCACCACGGAGGTACGGTGAGGGACAGCCCCTGCTCTGCCTCAGGAGAAGCAGAATTCCCTGTGGGATTAGCACTGGAATTTGCTTGTGCATCGATTACTGGCTTTACAACAAACTGGGATTTTGTTTCTTTAAAAGACGCTGGGTTCACACTTTTTAGGGCCCTTTTTTATTATTTTATGAGGGAGTAAGTAGATCCTGTCATTCCTTGGGACACAGCATGAAGGTCTGCAAGACTCTCTGCTGCCATTCCTGGTTATCCCAGGGCCTTGGTCCTCGTGGAATGGCAGAAGAGCAGCCCTCAGCAATTTTTCCTACACCAAAACTACCCCAGGTCTCCATGGAATGTCTCTCTCCCCTTTAGTGCTTGCTGCTGCAATGCTCTCATTTCAATCCTGCCTTCAATCAGTCACATTGGATTTGTCATGAAGGTTTGGCTCCTGCTCTTCAATCCCTGATTTAATTCCTTCCTGATAATCACAGAATAATTTAGATCGGAAGGGGCTTCTGGAGAGGCGAAGTGCCTGATTAAAGGAGGGCTGCCCAGCTCAGGGGTCGTAGGAATTGCCAGTGAATGGGATGGGGAATGAAAAGGAGTTCTCTGAAGAATTATTTGGGGCTGCTCACCATAAGACCTTGGAGATCTTCCTTTCTGGGTGGGGTAAATCCAGGTGAAAATTTTACCCTAGAAAAGGAAATATCTATTAATAAAGGGAAAATATCAGTGACATAGTGACCAAATTGTCTTGTTCTGGACATAAAGAATCAGCAGTTCTTGGCTGACTCAGGTCCTGCTTCTGGCAGCAGTGACCACACATCCACAGGAGCTGCAGTTTTCCATATCCTGCCCCCAGCAATCCTCAACTCTTCTCAAACAAACAGAGCTATAAGACAAACTCCCAGGAGAAGGTAAATAGTGATCTAGAAAGAGGATACAGGATTTCAGAGAGGGAGAGAAACCCATCAATCAATAGAAACCCCTCCAGTCCTACGGAGAGGAAGTGTCAGTTCACTGGGTGTTTACAGCCATTTGAAAGGAGGATATAATCAAGGAGACGAAGTGAAACCTGGTCCTTCAGGGCACGAAAGGCTCCAAAGAGTTCCTCAAACGCATCAGTGGGACAGGCAGAAAGACAACACATCCATCCCAGAGCCAGTGAACTATCCATTTTCCTCCTGCTGCAGGGTAAAATTATGATTTGACAAATAGGAAGGAGGAGAAGAACACATTCAGAACAAATAAATGGTTACCAGGTGAGTTCCCCCCAGATTAATTGAGCTGACAAAATGGGAGCCACGAGCAACGCCTTTCCCAGAGTGTTCCTGCAGCTGGGGCTGGGAGCTGCTGCCCAACAGGCCTGGAAAATCCATTCCCTGAAATAACAAGTCTCCAGAGGACAGAGCCTGAGTCCTTTTGTCGTCCCTAAACACTGGGTTTGGGATCCAAAATTGCATGGCACGAGGATGAAGTACGTGGTGTGAACCACGATAAGTCACAGACTATTTCAGGGTGCTTAGGAAGTTGGGTTTTTTTTTTTGAAAAGGATTCATATTTAGGTCTTTTTTTTTTTTTTTTT
>VZTA01019429.1:48198-78445 GCA_013398855.1 Mohoua ochrocephala
TTTTTTTTTTTTATTTAATTGAAACCCTTGCCTCCACCTCACAATACCTACAGGAGGAAGGATTACTAACTGTGCTTCCAGCTCACATTACGAGCGTTCCGTGCAGCACTTTAAACGCGTCAGGAATTAGAGAGATGTCAAGGAATTGGGAAGATAAGCCCTACCAGCAGGGAAAGAGTTGCCTTTCCTGTGATGCAATGACTTGAAGGAAGACGGGAACCCTCTGTACAGCAGTTGTTTGAAGCAGCTGCTATTAATGTGGGAAATTCGAAATAGGAAGCTCTGGGTAAAACCTCCTGCCAACCTCTAAAAGTCAGTGTAACAATAGAAGAAGAGGAATAGAAATAATGGAATGGAAAACAAGGAGGGTTCATTAATTCCATTCCTCCCATAGAACATCGAGAAGATGGAACGAGAGCTCCAGAAGTGCTCCTACCACCCGTGGTCTCTAGGGAAGTGTCTCACTTCTCTTTCTGCCCCTCACATTGCCAGGTTTATCTGGTCCTGCACCACAGCACTGGAGTTAAACCTCCTGCTCGCAGGAAAACTCTGCAGAGCTCATCAGGACACTCAGCTGCTGATCAGACACCACAAGTATTGATCCATGGTCAAAAATATTTAAAATATTTAAAGCCCAATTGGAATTAAACTTGATTTTCCAATGCATTTGACAGGGAAAGATGTGCTGCTGCTTTTTCATGTGCTGCTTTCTTAGCTGAGAGCGCTGCCAACCTATTTTTGTAGGAGAAATGAGTGATTCACTTAAACGGAGGATAAGAATATATTAGTCAGCTATAGAACAAAAAACAAACAAACAAACCCCACCAAGCAAACAAGCAAGTGTACAAAAAGGCTGCTCCAGCAGCTTTAAACTACCTCAGAGAACAAAAAGAGAATTCCGTATTGCTGTGAACTAATATTAGGACTTTCAGGATAAATCAAACACGAGCATGAAAGTAAAAAAGACCCACCTAAGTTTATATCTTAGCTCAATGAAGACATTAAAAATTACAGTTAACAAACACAAAATCACAGCCTATAATTAGGTTTTAGAGCAAGAGCAGGGCTGCCCCAGGTTACCTGACCCACCCCAAACCCTCTATTCCCTCAACCAGCTCCTCCTCACTAATTTATGCACGGGTGGCTCTGTGGTTATTGATGAGGCTCATTACCACACCTTATAAATCCCAGCCATCCCTCTGCTTGTTAGAGAGGCTCAGCAGGGCAGGGGGGACCAGGTGAGCTGGAGGTTTTTTTCCTCAGCCAGATCCCTTCTCTCCTTTGAGTTCTTCTGGTCAGCCCTATTCCCCTGTGTAATCAACACATAGCAATATTTTACTAGGGAGAAACAGTGGTTTACAGAGAGCTCTGAGGTAGGGAAAGGAGGGAGGAAGCTGCAAGAAGCCTTAATTTCTGCAGCCATGCACGAGCTTGACCTGCCCGTGCTTAAGAAGCTGCTGCCTAAATGGTAACACTTGACACGAGGCTGTGGGGTGGATTGTTGTTCATTTATTTTCTTAGAAGTGCAGCCTGATCTAAAGCCTGTTTCCTTCGAGCTGGCTCCCTGCAGAGCTTTAAGGAAGTTGCTAATCTTGTTAGGAGCAGCAGGATCACTGTGCATTTGCATTTATTTGTGTGGAAGAGCCGCCAGGGCTGGGAGTGGGACGGAGGCTCTGGGCTTTCCTCGGTGCTGACATTACTGTAAGGAGGCCAAATAAACCCCAAAACACTCCTAAGGAAGGAGGAGCCCTATGGACCTGCCCAGGGAGGGGGGTAAAAATTCCCAATCCTCAGCCTGCAGAAGGCTGGGAAAGGAGGTGAAACAGGGGTTTGGAGAGGATGGGATGAGATGAGCGGTGCCGTGAAAGGGCCTTTGATTTCTGCATTTTATATTAAACACTGCACTTGATGAAGTGCATAATCTGAAAGGGAGGGTTTGAAGCGTCTCTCCCTTTATAGAACTCAGTGCCTGAGTCATGGGCTGAGAGTCCCTTTCTCTCTGCTCCCACGAGTCTTTAATCCAGCTTTCCCACAGCTCCGGAGGGAGGGAGGGTCCCCTCCCTGGAGCTGCTGTGCTGCGGATCCAGCCGGATTGATTTGGATTGGCTTGGGCTGAGGGAAGCACTGAAACATTCAATTCCCCAGATCAGTGTATCAGGAATGATTATCAGCTGCTCCTCTCTCCCAGGCGAGCTCTGAAGGAAACCTCTCAGGGCTGACGGGGGTGGGAGATACTCTCCAGCCTGGCCAAAGCTCAGGATTGCACACCTGGAAGGCGAGGCGGATTAACCATCTTTTGGGGTCTCTGGGGTGAGAAGGGGCACTGACACCACAATCACTTCCCTTGGATTTAAAAAACCCCAAACACACACACCCTAATATTGCAGCACTATAAACCAGCTCCTGCTCTGCCATAAAACTGAGAGCAGAAGGCTTTTTCTCCTTTTCATGCCTTATGTGGCCACCTAAAACACAGAGACCAGACAAGAATTAAGAGACTAAAAGGAGGTGTTTATTTGAAGGGCCTTCAAAGGCTCACCCTGGGCAGTCCAGAGGCTCCACCCCAGATGGGCCCTGGGTCAGGGGTTCTTCACCCTTTGACAAGTTTGGTTCATTTGCATCTCAGGGTTCATTCTCCAGTGATCACCTCAGTTCATGATGGAATCACCCCGAGTTTGCCCCCCTTGAGAGGCTTTGAGTTGACACATTTGGGGCCCGGTGTCCTTGGAGTGGGAACCTGCAGAGGTTTGTTGTGTGTGAGCAGCAGGAGAGAACAGCAGCTCCCAGGGCACAAGGAACTGCAGAGTCACACACCAGGCAGGGCAGGGTTTGAAACATATAAAAGTTAAAACCTAAGGCATCACTTTCTTGGGCTCAATCAGTGGATCTGCTCATCTGACTTATTCCAAGTGACCCAAAATGGAAGATTTTATAACACAGTGCTGGATTTTCTGCGCTATTACCTGTTGCTGTAGTAACTTTCCAAGAAAAGATACTGAGTAAGGGAGTAGGTTGCTGGTGCTATGCCTTAAAAGCATGAGAAAAAGTTCAGTCTCCAAAGTTTGGCTCCTTCCTCTTGAGATTTCATCCAACTCCCACTGAAGTCAATTAAAATTAGGGTTTCTGCAGAGTTTAGTGGAGCTGAATTAGGCTCTAGGCAAGGATGGCCTGCGGATGGGTGACGATGAACCTGCAGTTAGGAGAGGGGGAGTGTTTATATCCCTTAGACTGGGGGAAAAGGCATTTAAATATGACTAAGAGGGGCCTGTGCTTGCTCCCATTTAATGGGAAAATTCATCAATAGTCCCTGAAGCAATGGCGGGGAGCAGAGAGGGAGAGAGGCACAGAAACTCCGGAAAATGAAGTCAGCTGGAGCCCCCTGAGAACTGAAATCAGGACAGAAAAGGTCTGGTTCTCTTTCAGTGATTAATTAATTCACAGATTGACCTCCTGAAGAATGCCTGTGTAGCATAAAGTTGGCTTTAATGGAGTTTTGTTTTATTTTATTCCACCCTGCACGGAAGATTTGGCTGCATCACCTGCTCCCATGGCTGGAGTTTGGGCTTTGGTTCCATGCCATAAAATGTTTTAAAGATCATTCCTGGGAATCCTTTTGGAGCCTTGGCAGGTACAGGAATGCCCTTAGAGAGGGTCAGGGCTTTCTTCAGCCACGTATTTTCCACCACCAGAACTTTGGCAGGCAAACTTCCAAACTGCTTTTCCCTATCAGTCATTTTTAAAATTACTTCCAGATTCTCTTGGAAACACTGTCCTGGCATGGAAATCTGGGCATCCAAATGTCAGGTTCAACCACTCGGAGTGGTTTTATTGCCCAGAGGTGCCGTAGTGCAGGTCTGGGTGAGGAGGAAGGCAAGAATTCCAGCTGGCAGGAAAAGCACGTCGGGGTACCAGCCCTCAGGGTTTTGGGAAGTCAGGGGAGACGGCAGATCCGAGGCATTTCTTCCACAGAAATGTTGGCAACATTTAACTGAACATAGATTAAAGTATTTACCTCGCAAATCTTCAGCATTTTCTGTAGAGTCCCCCACTTGCAGCTTAGAGACCTTCCAAAAAATGAGTTGAAATCAGAATTTTGCACACTTCGGTCTGCCTGCCCACACAGTCTGCAGTCAGCAAACCTGGTGCCTGAGACAGGGGAAACGGTCTGTGTATCTCTGTGAGACAGATCACGTCATGGCTGCATCCCTCATTTCTGCCCCCTCCTGTAGGAAAACCCCTCCATCCCCAGATTTTTCCCTCTGTAAATGCTTTAAGGTACCTCAAAATCCACGGGCAGGTAAATGTGGGGCTTTAATCTCGCGGGTGAGCGCACGTACCTGCACACCCCTCGGGTTACGCTGAGAATTAATTGCTGCATCTCCCGGGTTTACTGCAGCCCTCGGAAAAGTTTCGCATTATCTGCAGTAAAACGGAGCCCGTTGCAGGATTTAGCCAAGAATAGAAAGCGTCATTGATTGCTCCCTGGAGATGCATCATTTCTAATGAGAGTCCTAAAATGCTGCAAGCTGATAACATAAAACTCCACAAAACTACTGGAGTTTGCAGACTTATTACCATACTGCTCCCATGCCGGAGCCGGGGGGGGGGAAAGCGACGTAAATAATCTTTTTGGAATGGGGTTGTTGATGGGGGAAATGTGTAAAAATGAAGCTGTTGGCAGAACACTGTTAGCTTATGAATTATGCATTTAATTAAGGGGAGCTAAACTGGTGGATTTGGAAAGTTCTGATTTACTGTGGCTTGTAAAAGACAGGATTTGAGTCCTGCTCCTGCTGTTGGGTGGGGAGCAGTTGCAGAGTGGGGCTGGCAGGACACCTTGGGTGACCCCACATTGGGGGATCAGCTCTGAACCCGCTCCTCAGCGCCCAAGGCTTGGCCCAAAAGTCTTTCCCAAAAGCAGGGAATGGTAAACTCACAAGGATATCTGCTCTTCCTGAGTGGGCTGGTCCAATAAATCAGTTTTAAGTTGCCTGGTCTTATAGATCTACACTATTGTGGAGCACCATGTGGGAAAAGGGGGCAGAAAAGGGGCAGGAAGTCAGAATAGGGCAAGAAATATGGAAGCTGAGGGGATGTTCGTTATCAAACGTGCAATAGGATCAAATTCTAAGTAATCTCCAAAGTACTGGTGTGCAGCTCAGCTCCTCCGTCCATGAAAATCCAGTGATCAAGCTCCACGTCACCACTTTAATTTTTCCATATTGAGAGTGAAGAAAGGAGCTGGAGCACTGAGCAGCAATTTGCCCTCTGGATTTTCAGAGGGGAAAGCGCCATAAACAGAAATTATTTACTGAAGCAGCTTTCCCGCGCCATTGCAGCGCTGCCATTCCTGCTTAGGAGCAGGCTAAGCGGGAAAACGAGAAGTAGCAGGGGACAGAAACTGCTGTGACCTCCCGAAGAGGCTTGAAATGAGTTGAAAACTCGAGCAACGCTTGCCTGGCCTGTGCTAATTTGTGCATCCCCGGCGGTTTTCCCTGCAGCGGCCTCGTCCTTCGCGCCGGGGAGCGGGTTCCGCTGGGAGGGACGCGTGACGCGCCTCTCGTGTTTTCCAGGCTTGTCCTACACGTGGCTCTTCAACAATAACACCTTGTATCTTGGGGAAGACAGCCGGCGCTTCGTCTCCCAGGCAACGGGAAACCTGTACCTGGCCAAGGTGGAGCCGTGGGATGTGGGGAATTACACGTGTGCCGTGAGCAGCGCCGAGGCGCAGCGCCGGGTGCGGGGGCCCCCCACCGCCCTCACCCTCCGAGGCGATGGTGAGTCCCCAGATGGGCTTGGCTGCCTCAGAACATCCAGCTGCTCCTTCTCCAGCTGTTGGGAATTCGCCCCAATCCCCCCCCAGTGAAGGTTGTGCAGCGGGGCACGACCCCACAGTGAGGTTTGGGCTGTCAGGACGGGGGTGAGGAGATGAGTGCACAAAGAAAGTTCTCCATGTCGCTGAACAACAAGAGAATGTCACGTGGCACGTTGATATCTCCCACCTCGTGCTCGTGCTGAGGTTTAGATCCGACAAATCTTTCTAAATTTGTCATCTAAGTGTAGCTCAAATAGCAAATCCAGAGAGCTGCTTCAAATGGAGCCGCCGAGGTGAGAAACTCCCCTGCACATGCACAAATGCCTTCCTGGCAACACTTGTAATTAAATGTTCGCAGGCAGAAACGCAGACCTGGAAATCTGTACACAAAGTTTGTTTTGTGAGTTTGCCCACCTACATTTCAATACCCTCGTGCTGTTTGCAAAGCAGTGGTGACAATCACGGGCAAAAGTCCGTGCAGGGTTGGATTTGGAGGATAAACAAAACTCGGCTGTGCGTTATGGAATAACGCTTTCACTGCGAGGCCGTGCTGCTCAATAACATCAGCAGCTCACACAAAGCAAAGCTGCACTTCCTCCGCTCCAACGTTAATAATTTGGCACAAACCGGGATTGCAAATGTTCAAGATCTTTTCTGATTCTTTTTTTTTTTTCTTTTCTTTTCATCACTCTATTCCTTTTCTCAGACTCCTTCTGTCAGTCTCTCTGTCTGCTCCCATTCACTCTGGTGGCCTCTGGGTTGGCTCCAGCGCTGGCAGCCTCTAAGACAGCAGTGGAAGTTGTATGTGCAATATTATCCAGATATTAATTGTTAAATATAAAACAAGAATTGGTTCATTTTCTGTGTGGGATCTGGGCAAAGGCACTGCAGGAGAATGCCTGATTTATGTTCATCCCTACTGCTGGAATGAGTTTCACTGCGAGACACATAAAAGACATTTAAGAAGTTCACCTAAAAGTTTAGTTTCCTAAATCCATCCCAGACCTGCTGCAAAATTAAATGCCCCAAATTAATACTGGATTATCTGTGATTTTTCAGATGTTCAGCCAGATTTTCAAATATGATAATTCCATCTAATTACATCAGCCTTCCTCAAGTCTGCAGCTCACATTTGGATGCTTTAAAAAACTTTTAGGTGTTTCACAAGTAGTTTGGACATGGAATTTTCTAATTCTCTTGCACACAGGATCAACTCAGTGCCCTGAGAGTGACTTGTGGCAAAAGCATTGCCCGATAAGAGGTGCAAACCCAAAATTATCTCTAAAACCTTGATGCGCAGCAGACTTGTAATGTAAAGCTTGTGAAAAGTCACTCCTTTCAACTCCTAAACGCAGGGAATTTAGAGATTTCACAGAATTTTCAGCACAGGGTTGAACTCCACCCAGGAGGTTAAACCTGCTCCGTCATGTGCCGCTTGCCACGGGTGGAAGGCTCCGAAGTGATTCATGCCGCCCTTTCTTTGACTCTGAAATTCTGTTGCACGAGGCAGGCCCGGGGCTCAGCTGGAGCGAGCTGTTTTGATGTTCCACAGGTGCCATGGGGGAGTACGAGCCAAAGATTGAGGTGCGTTTCCCAGAGACGACCTACGCAGCCAAGGGCTCCTCCGTCAGGCTGGAGTGCTTTGCCCTCGGAAAGTAAGAGTTTTGTTTTTATTAAATGTGGGGTTTGACACTGCTCCGTTCGCGTCTGCACGTTGGAATTATTCTGGTCAGGATGGGATTTGCGAATCTGATGTTTTTTTAACCTTGCTTTGATTGTTTCTGTGCCGTGTGTTCCCAAGGAAATGAGAGAGAGCGCTGTGCTGTAAGCGAAGCTTGCTTGGGTGCAGCTCGAAGCAGGGGGGAGGGAATGTGGGAAGAGGAGGGAAAACTGGAAGAAAGATTTTCTTTCCTGAGGGTGGTTTTAACACTGAGATGAGACCTGAGTCCAGGTGACAGCACCCAGTGTAAGTGCACAGTCACACCTGATAGATATCAGAATAGGAATGGTTTTTTGCCTGTGTGACATCACAGAGTCACAGAATGGTTTGGGCTGGGAGGAACTTTAAAGCTCATCCAGTGCCACCCCTGCCGTGGGCAGGGACACCTCCCCCTGTCCCAGGCTGCTCCAAGCCCTGTCCAGCCTGGCCTTGGGCACTGCCAGGGATCCAGGGGCAGCCACAGCTGCCCTGGGCACCCTGTGCCAGGGCCTCCCCACCCTCACAGGGAGGAATTTCTTCCTAATATCCAATCTAAACCTACTCTTCTTCAGTTTGGAGCCATTCCTCTTTGTCCTGTCACTCCAGGCCCTTTGTAAATAATCTCTCTCCAGATTTCTTGTAGCTCATTCAGGATCTGAGAGGCCACAGTGAGGTCACCCCAAAGCTTCTCCTCTCCGGGCTGAACAATCCCAGCTCTCCCAGCCTTTCCCCCCAGCAGAGCTGCTCCATCCCTCTGCTCATCCTGGTGCCTCCTCTGGGCTCTCTCATTGCTGAGAATCAAATGTGGGGAATCAGGATACGTTTGAAGAGCAATGTGGGATGGGTCTCCTGACTCTCCTGTCTCCAAAGCAATGCTGAAGAGCCCAGGGAAGACCCAGCAGCAGCCCTTCCTTCCAAAAAAATCCATTTTCCTGCATTTTTCCAAGTTTTCTTGTACTGCTGTGCCCGTTCCCAGCCGCAGTGGTGGCTCAAGCAGCTGCTCTGCATTCAGGGAGCAGCCTGGGGACTGAATCACTGTAACCAGCCTCCAAACCCCAGCCTTTCCAATGAGCATCGTTTTCCCTGGAAAAGCCCAAATAACCCTTAGATTGTTGACCTCTATTTAGTTTAAGTTCACTTTGACAATCCATTTTCAGGCTGTAAGCTTTTAAAGTGTTTAGAGCTTTCCCAGAGGTTAAAAGCCTGACTTGCAGACAGCACAAATTAATCAAATGTTCCTCTGGAACCTACACTGGGAAGTAGAAAAATAAAGCAAATAAAAAGTTAATAAGATTGAAATGGCCTTGCCTTTCAGATGAGATTTCTATACAAACTAATACTAGAGCTAATTTTTATTAAAGGTATATTCACTTTTTTGGCCCAAAAACTGTACCAGACTGGAGCACTCCTGCTAAATCTGATTTTCTTTTCCAAATACTGTCAAGCTACTTCTTTTTTAATACCTCCTTAGCTGTGTGTTAGTCCATGCAGGCTTTACATTTCAAGTTGTCATTTCTTATTTCCATCTGTTGCATGGACAGCACCGAACAACAACAGAGAAAAAACCAGCAAATGAGATGAACAAAGCAGTGACATCTTAGGGAAGGGGTAAAGATGGGTCACGTTAATGTGGTGCACAGATCCGGCCGTTTTAGGAACATCACAAGGAGAAAAAGAGGGGACTGAAAGGACGTGTGGATAATGAGATCCCTCAGGGAGACCCTTCTGTGCAGCGCTGAGGAACGGCTGAGAGGGTTAATGCAGCTTTTGTGTCGATTTTCTTCTTCGTGTGCAGGGCTGCTGCCACGCTCCCCTGGAGTTCTCCTGCCTAAATACCAGGGATCCACGGGCCAAAATCCATTTCCCACTCGCTCTCTGCTGTCACACTGCTGAGTGCACCACGTGTTGGAGGCGCTGCTTGGGAGCAGCAGCTCTTTGGTGGTGACACTGGAGAATTTCTCAGAATTTCTCCCCTTAAATTCTCTTTCTCTAAGTTCAACGTCTCGCACAGACCCGCACAGGTTTCAGCCTGTTTTTTTCTCTCCAAACAGAGCCTTAAACCACCTTTCCACCGACACGTCCATCAGTGGAAAAGCTTTATTTCAGAGCTGGCGTTTAGATGCGAATAAAAGCAAGCGAAACAGATTGCAGGTGAAACACTCTTAACTTATTAGATAAGGGCAGATTTCCGAAGGCATGCAGGTGATTAGTGGCATTGTGAAAAGCTGGAAGTTTCCTGCCTCCAACTGTTTACAATTGCGGGCAGAACCATCTAAATGCAGCAGCGTGGCCGCCCGCACCTCCAGATCCCCAAATTCCACTAAAACCCTGGCCCCTGCTATTGTCTGTTTATGTTAAAATCAATTCAGCCCAGCATTTGTTGAGCTGTGCCTCTGATCTGCCACAAGCACCGGCGGTTATTATCTCGCTTGGATTTCAGAACTGCTTCCCCATTATCCATAATTTTCTATATTCACACCGTTAGGCCGCCGGCTCAGACAATGCCGCGGCTGCCGCTACCTGGGCGCCGTGAATAACAGAAATCTTTCACACCGGAGGCAGATCAGAGGCAACCCGCTGGGGTTTTGGTCTGCAAAAGTCTTAAACGAGAGTAGTTTTGTGGTATTTAGAGAAATAGCGTCTCTTTTCTGTGTGCAACAGCAAATCACACCAATTGGGTCTCTCTCGAAAGGCACTTCCGCGGTTCAAACACAGCTAGGAGAGGCCAGACTTCATGGCTGAGTTTAAAATTCGGTTTAAAACGTCTTAAAGATGCCTTTTTTTATGTGGGGGAACTCAAAGTCACCCAAAATGTGCTCCTGTGGGACGCCCTGGGGTGGGTGCATTCCACACAGCTCTGTTGCAAAGCTCTTTTTGCATTTCACGTTAAAACATCACTAATGATTTGTACAAATCCTCTACCAGCCCCAGAAACTCTTCTTCTTTTGAGGAAAATAAGTAAAAGGGGGTCCAAGTGTCAGTATTTACCCTTGGAAAGAAGGTTTGGAGGGATGGATCCCAAATGGACAAAGGATTTCGGGCCAGTCCTTGACTTTGAGCCTTATTTTGTAGAGCAGACACCACAAATGGGAGATTTTGAAAAGGAAATTAGTGCTCGCTGTGATGGAAATGTGAGATAAAGCGCAGCTCTCTGATGAAGCTAAACAAAAAACTGCACCTTCTACTTAATCCTTTAAAAGAGGGAAAACTGAAATATGAAATAGTGGCTCCACTATTTCAAATCCTGCAGCCTGTGGCAGTTTAATAGAAGAGATGAGACTTTGTGTTCTGCACCAATATTCATTACGATGACAGTGTTTAATATTATGCCAGTATTAAAAGTCCTGCTTTGGATCAAGCTCTATTAATCATGCCATATATCCAAATTATTGTTCCCTGTCTTTCAGGGGATTGAGCACCATGGAAAGAATTATGTTCAGCTGAGTTATATTGTGCTGCTTTCTGTAGATTTCTCTCAAAATAACTTTTTTTTTTTTCCTGTTGCACAAATAAGAATAGTCCCCGGAATGAAAATAAGCAAAGTAGTTTCCATGTCTGGTGCACGTATTTATTAAACTCTGGCTGTGGTTTATATTTTTCTTCATTCCCTTCTCAAAGAAAGGGAAATAATCAGTTCAGAATCCCTGCAGATGGGCTGTTGCCAGCTGAGGTTGTTCAAAGCATATGTGAATAATATAAAACAAGATTTCTTTCACCCCAGAATATTCATTTTTCATGGGAAAATCCCACCTATTCCTCTCAGTGTATTCATGGAAGGGTTTTTCTAGCAGCTCTTGGAATAAGTAGATAATCACGCAGCTCCAAGGGGGTTCCAAATAACCATTTTCACTAAATTTGCATAAAAATCCCAGGCTTCACCTCTGGTAGATTCTCAAGTTGTTTGTGCAGGAGGCTTTAAAAGGGTCGATTACAGGATTCTGAAATCCCAGGTATAGGAACGACCTTTGGCACCAGGAGTGAGGTTTTCAGGCCCCATCCCCGGTCAAACCAAGGCCCGAGGATTTGTTCTTTCAGGGGTGAGCAGATCCCCTCTCACACGGTTCAGGCTGTGCCTCCAGGAGAGCGAGACTCACCACCTTGCAGGAAGCTGCTGTTTTCAGGTAATCCATCAGGAGGATCCAAAATTAAATGCTTTAATTACGGTGCTCCTCGGATCCTAATTCTTCCCGGTGTCAGCGGCGATGCAGCTCTCGGAGCTCAGCTCGGGCTCATTTGTCTAACGAGCCACGGGCTTCATTACCCCAAATGCAGATTGAATTTCCCTTTGAAGGGCCCCCAGATGCACAGGACAAAAGATGAGGCACGGTCCCAATGCATCATCTTTGCTGAAAAAGGTGAGCCCTCCCTCCCGGTGTGGGTTCTAATTCTGCAGACAAATTAATTTCACGTTCGCCGTGACAAGAACTTGTCACCAACCACAAAATATTTTCCATCTCCTTTTCTTCCCCAGTTAGTAACTTATGGTTTTGTGATTCTGCCGCCTGTATGGTGGAATATAAATTAAATTAGTGCTCCTGGATGCTCTGAAGGTTTCAAATAAACTGCAGATTTATGTACTAAGACACTCTCATATTTATGCACTGTTTTCTTATTTACTCAGGAGAAAGCCAGACTTTGTCTGTGAAGTGTAATAAATTTGGGAAGTGCACTCATTGTTTCTTTATGTATTCCAAAACTTTTGGGGCCCAAGCAGTTATTGTTTTTAATCTGGTTATTGGGAGGGACGAAGTGACAGAAAGACCCATGAGGGGCAGGGCCACCCCAAACCTGCGTGGGCAGGCACTGGTCTGTGCAGCGGCGTCAAATCCTGATTTTCCAAGGAATATGAACATGCAAAATAATCCCACAGATATTCACGAGGCTGTATTTACTGGACTAGGTTTTGTATATATTCACCTACACCTAAAGGACAGTTTCACTTCTTAGAGCATCAACTTCTAAATAGATTATTTCTTCCAAAACCCAATTTAATCAAGCTGGTTTTATTATTTTTTTTAACCTTGAAAGGTTTCACATGACCTGAGTAAGAGTTGCTATTAAGAGATTTGGTTATAAAGATGTAAACCAGCAGCAGAAAAAGGTGAAACCAGCCCACATCCCGTTTTCTGCAAAAAATAGTGACCGAAGATGCTGGGAATTGTGTAGCAATGAGGTATCAATGAAGAAATGTAGATATTCCCTGGGAAGGTCCATCCCATGGAATTGGCTCAGCTATGGATCCTCCCGGATTCTGCTCCTTTGCCTTTGGCTCAGGTGGAGCTGCGTCCTGACACAGGAATTCCTTCTCCTGATAAAATCCAGGCTCCCTGGCAGGAGAACAAAGTGCTGTTAACTATTTATTGTCTTTAAGCACAGCAAAGTTGACAAACTCCAACATTTCTCTGTCCTGCTCCGCTGACACCAGGAGTGAGTTTCAAACACCCTCGTGTTGGGCCGAAAATGAGCTGAGCTCGCCTGGATCCATCCCCAAGGATGTCATTATTAGTCTGTGGTGTGGAGAAGGAGAACAGGGCAGCATCTTCAGCTCAAAGCTTGGCAAAGCTGACTTGACAAGTTGACAGAAGGGGCCTTTTCCCACCGAGCGCTGCCTCTGGCCTTGGTGTCAGCACAGAATTCCCTCGTTCATGAACAGTCGGTGCTGAGAGAAAACAAACGGCTGAGAGAATAGGAAATATTGAGATGAAGCTCTTTCAGGTGGCAGAACGCATCTAATTATTGTTTTCTTCTCCCACACGGCTGTTAGTTCCCTTTAATCTCTTTGTTACAGTTAAAAACAAAAATAAAATTAACTCCAGAAGAGATGCCTTTAAAGCAGGCAGTTCAGTGCTCCTGGCGTTCTGCAGGCTGCTGCTCCACGGTGGCTGCTCACCCAGCGTTTAATATGCAGCAGGATTTGCAAAGCCAGCCATGCTCTCTTTCGTGTGGATCAATCCAGCACCAGGCTGGGAAGCTCCCCTGGCTGTTTTCCTGCCTGGAGCACGGCAGTCGTGAGCCAGACTCGGTCTGCGCTGGAGCTGTGCTCCTTTCAAACACCTCAAAGTATCCGGCTTTATAAAGAGCTGGGACTAACTTGCTGTGGAGAAATCCTGCAGGAATGCTGTCGTGGAGGAAGGAAGGAAGGCTCCAGGGAGGCCTTGTTGCTCTCTCCAAACACCTGAAGGGAGCTTGAGCCAGGTAGGGATGGTCCCTTCTCCCAGGATACTGGCGACAGGACGATGGCCTCAAGCTGCACCAGGAGCGGTTTGGATTGGATTTTGAGAAAAATTACTTCATTGAAATGTTGGGAAGGGCTGCCCAGGGAAGTGGTGGAGTCCCCAGCCCTGGAAGGCGTCAAACCACAAGCAGATGTGGCACCTCCTGATATGGTTCAGTGAGCGTGGAGGTGTTGGTGGAAGGCTGGACTTGATGGTCTTGGAGGTCTTTCCCAACCTGAATGATCCTGTGATTCTGTGCCAAGATTTCTGGAGGAGATAACACTTGTTAACAATTCACTCAGGAAAAGCAAACCCTAATAAATTTCCTAGGAAGGAATGGAGTTAAACAGCATCTGAAATAGCTTTTGTCTCATGAAGGACAGTTCATAAAGGTGGTGGTGACGGAAGCTGACCTTTTTTTTCCAGAAGGATCTGGAATTTTTACAACTGGAACCAAAATGGGGAAAAGTAGAATAAAATCTCAGTTTTCCTTTGCAGCTCTTTCACTGGTTAACAATATCTGACACGTCCCAGTCACTCCCATTTGTGGGAAATTGTTCAGAGAACTCCCATTTCTCCCAAATCCTGGTTCTCTTCTCTTAGAGGGAAATTGTGGACATTACAGACACAAAATGCAGAAATCAGGCCCAAACTTCCTGAATTATTAAGGAATTAATCCATTCTGTATTTGTGACTTGATTTCTTTGTTCAATAAACAAGGACTTGAACTTAAATAATTTAAGGTGAGAGCAGTTACAGCCTCTGATAAAAAGGAATAAATCCTTTGTAAGTCAGCACCGCAGGCAGAGACCTTGGAGACTGCAAACAAGGACTTTCAATTTCCACGAAAGTTGTGTTTTCAGTTGCTGTGGATGTTACTTCCAACGGAAAAGAAGTCAGCATTTAGCCAAGTTCTCTGTGAAAAACTCAAAACTGAATTTGTTAGAAAAAGCAACTTAGTTCAGTTTGCAGAAACAGCAAACAACTGTGAAATCCAAGACTGTTAATATTTCAAAGTGCTTTGGTGACATAATAGATCATGAAAGTGAGGCTCCTATGGTTTGTGATATTACCAGAAATCCCAGAAGTATTTATAGCTGCCTTCACACTTCACTCTTTTTTGTTCTATGGGATACATTGATCCAAATAGAAATGAAAATGATCGAAAGCTTCAAAAACATGAAAAAAGAAATATTCTTTTTTGTCCCTATCTCCTTCCAGCCTCACTGTTTTGTTCTTTCCTCGCTCCATTCCCTGTCTCTCCTCTACCTTGGCTCTCATTTTTTATTTTTAGATTTATTGGTATTTTTAGATCCTTTGAAATCTTGGCCAGTATTTCCTATTTTGGGGTATGAAAATACCTTTAGTGCTACAGGGAATTTGTTTGCTGGGAGAATCAATCAATAATTCAGTACTTCTGTGGTGTTTATTTGGACTTGCAAAGTCGTTCCTTCGGTGTCACAGGATTTAAAAACAGGTTTGAGCCCAAGAGTTACTAAGGGGAAAATATAAATTGGCCTAAGGAAAAAAAATAGAATTGACTGAGCATTGCATCCCACTTTGGACCTGTGCTCCTGAATAAATTGGACATGTTAGAAAATCTCACTCTTATATGAACCTCTGTATCTCATGCTTAGAAATTATTTCTTTTTTAAAAATTACTACTCTCAAGAAAGGATTTTGCATTCTTTTTCCTCTGCTGTAACCAATGCTGTCTCTTTTTCTCTCATAAATACAATTCTTTAGTCCTGTCCCGAGCATTAGCTGGAGGAGGTCTGATGGAAACTCCTTGGCAAAGAAAATCCAGCACAACAGGACCAGAGGAGTTCTTGAAATCCCCAACGTTCAGCAGGAGGACGAAGGCTCCTACGAGTGCATCGCAGGAAACACTCGAGGAATAAACATTGCAAGAGGTCAATTATTTGTCTATGGTAAGCAGATTAATTGAATTTTGATGTTTAATGAAGAGCAGGATGGCGTTCAGTTGTGTTTTGCAGATGAAGTCTCTTAGCCCCTTCCTGGGGGTAGAAAGTGCAGGTCGGGTTGAGCTGATTGGGAACCGATCGGGGGCTCTCAGTGACCTTCACCGAATTACAGCCTCGGCAAATAAAGATATTTTGGGTCAAAGCTCGGATTGGAGATGCAGGAAGTTGGAAAGGTCAACACAAGGCAGAGAGGAGTCCCTGGTACCTTTCCATGCAGCATTAAAGGCAGGGAGGGACTCAGTGTCCGGCAGCAGATGCAGAGCAGGGAAGGATTCGGGAGCCTTCAGTTCATGGCAGTGAAGGTGATTTCACCTCCTCTCTGAGCTGAGCTCTGTTGTCCCATAAACAGATGAGGACTAAGCAGGGAAACTCATCCCATTCCTCCCTCTCCCTCCAGCTTGGCTAAAAGTGGGGAATCATCTGGGAAGCTCTTCTCTCTTTCCTTGTCCCTTCCCATGTGCATTAATGTCCTGCAGTCCCAGTCTCACGGGATGGTCCCTGATAGCCAGGGTGAGTTATGGCTCTTTAGTCCAATCGTTAACACCCAGGGAAAGCAACATATTTTGACAAGGATAAGAGGAGAGATCTTTTCTTTACCTCATAAATCTTTCAAAGGAGAAAGCAAAAAAAAAAAAAAAAAAAGGAAACATAACAGCAAGGAGAAAAAAAAATCACAGCAAGCAAGACTGAGCCTCCAGTTAACATCTGTTGAGAAGGCTCTGGCAAGTATTTTCCTTTTTCTTTTTAAGTAAATCTCTTCTAATGAAGAGATGCAGGCTTTGCTGATAAGCCACCAGGCTCCTGCAGCCATGGCTAATATCAAGATGTATGCCAGGAACAGAACAGTCTGCTGCTGGTTTAAATATTTCATTATTTCCTTGCTTTCGGGGGGTAGTTGTTGCTCTCGTTGCACACGAATTTTTTTTTCGCCGCGTCAATCAAGCAGTTCCATTAAAATTAAGTTCAGTAGATTACCTGGATGTGATTGATAACAGCGCAGGCAATTATAAAATTATGATCAGTTAATTCAATCTGAAACAATGTGCTTATTAACTGTGCTTTGTACATTAATTAATAGCTGTTCACAGCGAAATGTATAAACAGTGCTCATGAAGCCTTGGCATGAGGGGTTTTTTTGTCATATTAGGAGTGTGCTGATAAATTATCTCAGTAATTGATTTCCTCTTGCTCCTTTTCTGTTCTCTGGGGGTTTTCCCCTGGAGGAAGGTTGTCTCCAAGAAATAGGGATTCTTTCCTGGACCCTGCTTTGTGTGTGATCCCTCCAGCTCATGCTTGAGGCTCTGAGAGCAGTAAAAATTACATGTAATTAGAAGCACTTTTAAGCAGGGTGAACTCCATCCTTATAGGATCTTAGAGCACCTAAAGGGGCTCCAGGAGAGCTGGAGAGGGACTTTGGATAAGGGATGGAGGGACAGGACACAGGGAATGGCTTCCCACTGCCAGAGGGCAGGGATAGGTGGGATATTGGGAAGGAATTGCTCCCTGGGAGGGTGGGCAGGCCCTGGAATGGAATTCCCAGAGAAGCTGTGGCTGCCCCTGGATCCCTGGCAGTGCCCAAGGCCAGGCTGGACAGGGCTTGGAGCAGCCCGGGACAGTGGGAGGTGTCCCTGCCCATGGAATGCGAATTTATTTATTCTCCCCAGGTCTCACCTTCACCTCTGTCCTGACCCCTGTCCTCAATGTCAGCCTTCCCCAGGAGAATCCCTGCTCAGCTCAGTCCTCGAATCTCGGATGTTTACAGAGCTCCTGTGTGATTCCTGCAAATTCTGCTTTTACACCTCGGTGAATTTCTTTAGAGGAAGACTTTGCAGAAATTAGGGGTCCTGGTGCTTTCAACGAGCATATCCCGAATTTCAGGCACCTAAAAATCACCATTCCTGTACATTTTGGGCACAAAAATGGATAAAATCTTAACCAAACTGCCTACCCATGAACCACTTGGTTTCTATTATTTTCCCAAGCTTGTCCTGATGTTTTATGCCAGGGAATTGTTCCACAGAATTCACTTGCAGCATGATAAAAATGTGTTGAACAGATATTAATTAGCCCTGCTCAGTTCATTAATTAATGGTGGCATACCTCAAGCAAAATCACTTTTCTGCTGCTTAAAATGCTTTGCATGTTCTTTTCAGCACCCCCTGAATGGGATAAAAAAATCCAAAATGCCTTTCTGTCTCTCTATGAGAGTTTATTTTGGGAATGTAAGGCAAGAGGAAAACCAAGCCCTTCCTACAGCTGGTTAAAAAACGGCCAGCCCCTCGTGTCAGAGGTAAGATTCTCGTCGTCTTCTTTGATTTCTCACTCATATTTTTTTTTCATTATTTAGTCATAAAATTCATTTCACAGTAGGTTAAGTTTCAAAAAATAAATAGGTAAAGATTAATATATCAAAATAAATATAATAGCACAAACTTTTTGAGACACAAAGCCTCAGTTTTTTGTACGTCATCTTTATTGGAAATGTATGAAATTGCAGTTTAGAGAGACAGAATCACCAATTTCTTCATGAGAATTATTGAATTGCTACAAGACATGGCTGTAGGTATAGAAGGGCTTAAAAAATACGGATTATAATTGGTGAAAGAAACACTGAATACATTTGTCGACATAATCTGCAGTTTGGGGAACTGGTGGGATGCCAAAGGACTGGAAGAGGATTCCAGAGCTGGAATTGCAAAATGCTCAGCGTTGAATTGCACTTTTCTCCTGTTTCTGTTCTTAATCAGTAGCTGGGTGGACCTTTGGTCTCGTGCAGAGCGGCTGCTCTCCCGCCGAGTTAATCCTTTAACTTAATTAATCAATCAGCTCTGCAAATTAGCTGATTTTGAGGGGAATATTTTCTGTGCTTTGCACAGGGAGGATAGACCAAAGAAAGCCATGCAAAGGTACAAGGAAAAGATGGATAAGTGCAAAATGTCACTTCAGTGACCGAGCGGGAAGGGGAAGTGGGAGTGCAGGAGGAGAGGGGAAGGTTGGAGCTCCAACACCTGAGAACCACGATCAGATCCTTCATCAGCCAGGTCTTTGAGGACCCGGCTTCCAGGCACAATCCCTGCCTTCCTGTGGTAGCCAAGCTCTGGCACATCCATCCTCCAGCCTTCCTCATGGAGAAGGATTTCTGTGACAAGAGGCTCTTTGCATTCTGCTGAGGCCAAGTTTTCCTGTTTTTTTTTTTTTTTTTTTTTTTTTTTTTTGAGTCCAGCCTCCATCCAGCATCTCTGGGGCACACGATCGCTCATCCACAAGGCGTTTTCACTTGGATGGAAAAAAATAACGCTGTGATTAATTCCTGTCTAGCAGGAGCACATACAGGAGAATTTCCAAACCATATGGGCTAAATTAGCACCTGCTGGGCTGCAGAACCAGCATTTATTTGATTTAGTTGTACTTATTTAAAGGAGTTGGAGTGGGGTCCAATCTTCCATATAATTTTCTGCTGGATCGGTCCTAAACAGACCCAACCTGCATCTGGGGAAAATAGCCAGGATTTATCTGGATTGCAGTTGTTCTGAACCTGCTCATTGTACTCATTGTCACCTCTTTCTGTGCAAGATTATCTTGTTTCTCTCACTCTGAAGGCAGCAATACTTAGAGTCTGTCACTCCTCAATTGCACCGTTTCAATAAAGAGGAATGAAACGCTCGACAGACACATTTTCAACCAGCATTTTCACAGCACTTACAGGGCGCTGTAAATGCAATTCTTCAGGCAACAAAATGCTGGATGTTATTGCTCAATGGACAGAATGGACACTTTGGAGGGGAAAGTACAAGGGAGATGTAATAAAATATTCAGTTTGTCGCAGCGCCCTGCGTGTCGGAATTCTCCCAGGAAGAATAACATCCAGATGCTTTTCACCCTGGGGTTGATTCTGATTGTCTCTCCTTTGTCAAACCTCTCTGCCTGACCACCTGGCTGGTCATCCCAGCATTATTCCTGCTCGTGTACACGGCGTGCTTTATTCTTCCCTTTGTCTGGGCAGCTCAAAAGAGCCGACAGATAACGGTGGGGAATTTGGGATAAGTACGGAACGCGAGCCTGGCTTCAGAGAGGGGTTTTGTATTCCGAGGGTGTTTGTAAAAATAGAATGCATTGAGAGGATAGCAAACAGCCTGGAGGTAAAACTAAGTATGCAGAAGATATCTGTAGCGAGAGCCTTGAAAAAAAATTATCAGTGGCTAAGTAATGTAATGTTGTTAATTAGTTTGCCACACACCAGCCACGCAGCCCCAGGCTGTGCTCTCATCACATTTCCGAGCTAAACAAGCTTGGGCTGGGTCAGTTCGTGGTTGGGAGACCTCCAAGGAAAAGCTGGGGTATTGGAAAACGTGCCCTGGATGTGGGTGATGGCCCTCAGAACCCCAGAGCCCTGGGCTGATCCCAGCAGGAAAGGGGGGGGTTCTGCCCCTGTGCCCCTGTGCTCAGGTGAGACCCCACCTGCAGAGCTGCCCCAGCCCTGGGGCCCAGCACAGGGAGGGCCTGGAGCTGCTGGAGAGAGCCCAGAGGAGGCACCAGGATGAGCAGAGGGATGGAGCAGCTCTGCTGGGAGGAAAGGCTGGGAGAGCTGGGATTGTTCAGCCCGGAGAGGAGAAGCTTTGGGGTGACCTCACTGTGGCCTTGCAGGGCCTGAAAGAAAGATGGAGAGGCAGTATCTACAAGGGCCTGGAGTGACAGGACAAAGGGGAATGGCTTCAGACTGAGAGAGGGCAGGGTTGTTGTTCCCTGTGAGGGTGGGGAGGCCCTGGCACAGGGTGCCCAGAGCAGCTGTGGCTGCCCCTGGATCCCTGGCAGTGCCCAAGGCCAGGCTGGACGGGGCTTGGAGCAGCCTGGGACAGTGGAAGGTGTCCCTGCCCATGGCAGGGGGTGGGATGGGATGAGCTTTAAGATCCCTCCACCCCAATCCATTCTGGGGTTCTCTGACAGCTGTTTAGCAGTTCACAAACACATTTGAGACACTTGTGGCTGTTCATCAAACAGCAGAGTGCATCCCCTAACAATGCACTCCAAACTCTTCCACTCCTGCTCCAGAGGCAGGGAGCCAGACTAAGCGAGCAGCAGCATCCTACCAGGGATATCTGTTGTTCAGGCTTGCACTTGGTGATGGGATTTATATTCCCCGTGGGTATCTTTCAAACTCATCTGTTTTGGGGAATGTTTTTTTTTTTCCTCCTCTCTTTGCAGTGCAGCTATTATTGTCTCCAGAGGGTAGTAATTGTAAAATCACAAGATATTTAGCTTTAAGTTATGATTGCAGCATGAAACAGGCTTTTTGCTGTTTTCCAAAACAGAGCAAGTAAAACTTCTTTTAATACCCCAAATTCCAAGCTCTGGTCCAAATATACCCACTGTGCAGCTTCCCCTGTTTCAGCAGAATTGCTGAAGAAAGTTGGTGTGTGTAGAAATCCAAGCCTGGAGGAGAATGCTCTCCCTGTGCTCTGAGCAGCTGCCTGGGGCTTTCCAATTGGAATTTAAGTGTTGGCTTTCAGTGGAGCTCCTCCAGCGGAGCTTTTCCAGTGGCTCATTTTTCTGTGACTCGGGGTGTGATGATGTTCGAAACGTTCCCATTATTGGAGCACCTCCGTCTCCCGTGGAGCTCTTCTGATCACCTGGGATTATCCCCATCGGATTTATCTGATGGGATGATGGAATGATGTTTCACCAGCCAGGGATGAGGTGCTGCCTCTCAGGATCCATGTTTCCAGCGTGGAGCATCCCTACCTGCCCTGAGGTAGCTCCTTCTGTGCCACCTTCACGGTGAAGGATAACCACAGATTCCCAGCTCAGCAGTGCAGGCAAACACCTGGAAAACCTGGGCAAACCTGCCCAAAGCCCCTGCTGCAACATGGGCCTGGATTTCCTGGAAAGCTGGAAGAGCTCCGAGGGCTGGAAACACAACCACCACCACACAGCGAGGTGCACCTCATATTTCTGACGTACCCATCCTCATTGCTCCCAAGAAAACAACTTTGAATTGTGATCAGGTGCATCAGTGGGATGCTAAAAACCCTTTTCTTTGTTCACTCATGGGCTCTGTCAATGTCTTCCCTTGTTTTCCTCTCATCAGGAAAGAATTCAAATAGAAAACGGGACTCTCCGCATCCCCATGCTGAATCTGTCCGACTCGGGCCTCTATCAGTGCGTGGCAGAAAACAAATATGACACGATTTATGCCAATGCTGAGCTGAGGGTGATCGGTGAGTAAATGTCACTAAAACCAGCAGGTACCCAGTAAAAAGGGCACTCACTGAAAAGAATTTGAATTGTAGAAAAGAAGAGATGAAATCCCACCTGGCCGTTCAAACCTGATATTTCTTTGCTTTTCACCCACATGGACGTGTGGGGTTTTTTTTCAGTTTAATTTCATGGCTTGTTTGGGGGAAGAATCTAATCCATGTGTGGTCTTTTTTTATTATCACCTATACACCAGTTTAATGAATGCTGTTTCTCGCTTCGTTTGAGTTATTAATAGTGATTCTGCAGGTTTTGAAAGTTATTTCAGAAAGCAGGGGAAAATAGTTTGAGCTCTAAACAAAGAGCATATGGCAAAGATGGACATAAATAACGTGGAAAAAGGAATCTCATTAACGACAACCAGAGATGAACATGAATGGAATTTGCTCGTATTTTTAAAAGTCTTCTGTTCTAGATTTCAAAGTGTAAGGTTTGCTCAACAGCCAAATATCAGTGCAACAGAGTTCAGGAGCACTCAATGTCTTGTGTTTTCTCCTTCTCCAAGAGTGAATTTTCACATAAACTGTTGGAAAAATAAACGTATTTTCAGAAAACAGAGGAGGTTTATGAAAAACAAGCCGGAGTAGAACTGAGTTTGTGACAGAATTCTCTCTGCAGATGAAATGTGTGGCTGGATCAGGAGTGGGAAGTTTATCCTGCTTGGGAATCTTGTCTTCCATCACAGGCAGACCAGTTCTCCCAGTCTGCAGAGTTCCTCAGGAGAACACAGTTGTCAGAGCACACAGTTCTAGGTAGAGAGCTTTAGAAACAGAATTAGAATTCTTTGGTACTTAGACACATTTTTAATGTTAGATTTAGATTTCATTTTGCAGACATCTAAAAGCCAAAACAATTGACTTCACCAACTGAACTCAGAGAGAAGAATTTGGCAGGTTCATTTAGTAACGTGTCAGCTGCATTCTGCTCTTCTCTCTTCTTCCCTCTCTCCTTTCAGCTGCAGCCCCCGATTTTTCCAGAAATCCCGTGAAGAAGCTGACTGTTGTTCAGGTTGGAGGGGAAGTTACAATCGGTTGTAAACCCAGTGCTTCTCCCAGAGCTGTCGTTTCCTGGAGAAAGGGTTCGGAGGTTCTGCGCCAGAACAAAAGGTACTGGGGCAGCAACTGGCGACTGGGTCCTGTGATTTTCTCTGTTTTAATATCATTTAAAGCTCTTTGAAACACAGCTGGCTCAGGATTGCTTTTGGCAGCTCATTGATGGAAAACCTGGATGCCAGAGGCCTCTTTGTCTTTAGGGCGGCCGCGGAGTTCTGTGGGTACAAAGCGGGATGAGCACAGGCGCGTCCGCGCGGGGAAATGTGTGATCCATACGTTTGTGCTCATCAGCACTTCATCCATGGCGAGCCACGGAGCTGGAGGGAATCAGCTTCCCGAGGAGACAGCCCTGGAGGCTCAGGGAGGCGGGATGTGCCCCCAGGCTGAGGCATAATTGCTCTGCAGCTGTACAGGTTGTACAATAACCCCCGGCACAATCCGCCTCCCTGTCCTGTCACTCCCGTTTAGGCAGGATTTAGCTGCTGGCCCAGCACCTGGGACACGCCCTCACCAACTGGTTTGGCTCCTCTGGGGTTTGGTGAGGACTAATTCCTTATTTCTGAGCTGCCAGGAACCATCTCCATTATTGTATTTCAATGCTCTCAGGCATGGGGTGGGATCGTTGGGGTGGACGATCCCCAGGGAGTCAGATTCCGTGATCCCCGTGGGTCCCTTCCAGCTCAGGCTATTCCATAATTCTACGATCCCTCTCTAATGGCAATTAAATGGTGAAATATTAAAATCCAAGGGTCTCACTGACAGAAATGATGGATATTATATGCAACATGCAGCCCCGAGGATATTTCCATACACAAATGGAGACAGATGGATGGAATGGGCAGCAGTGTCTTTAAGAAGTGCTGAGAATGTCTGAGAGTCCTTCTCAGCATCTCTTTCGGTTCGCAAATATAACAGCAACCCTCTTTTGTCACATTCTGTTGTCAGCCTTGGAAATCTATAATCAGTAATTCATAAAGCTCTGGCAACTGAGCACCAGATTTTGCACACAGGACCAGCTACTCGAGGGGGTTACTTTGGGTCACATCAGACTTAAAACAGTGAAAGTTCTCTCAAACATTATCCCAAACTGTGATAAAGTAACTATTTCCCTATGCCGTGCTGCAGGAATGGACCATAGAGATAAATCACAGGAGTATTTATGAAAGAAGGTGCAGATCTGAGAATTTTACATAGGAGCTGGCGATGGAACAGAAAAATTTGAGTGAGAAATCCATCCCATGGCCATAGGGAGCTTCCCAATGGCTCTTCCTCCCTCCAGTAGTGGCAATTTTATTTCCATTTCAACCGCTCACTACAAAAAATACTTTCCTAACCAAGTGTTTAATCAAATCTTTGTTTGTCTTTCGATTGTATTTTGATTGCGTGGCCTCTTCCAGAGGCTGAGCTAAGCCTGGATCTTGAGGTTCTGCCACTCTGATATTCTCCACCTGATTTACTGATAAAAAAAAAAAAAATATTGACACACTCTGTCCGGTATTTACTTGCGCTCCTGTATTAATTTACTAACAATAACTCCGAGCACGCTGCGATTCCTGAGCATCCCAGGGGGCTCTTGCTGCTGGGCAGGAGCAAACAACGGGAGCAGGGTTTGCAAAGGGAGACAGTGTTCAAACTCTCGGCGTGCACAACGTTCCTGCCGGCGCGGCCGCTGGAGCCAAGTGGGATTTATGAGGCTGTTTGATGATTAAATGACAAATTGGTTAATGCAGTGCTTTAAAATCATCTGTGCAGTGTCAGTCCGGAGATCTCTGTGACAGGAAACAAAATGAAAGAAGGGTTTGTGTGGCTGTAAAGTACGTGGTTAATTAAAGTGCCGAAATTAGGCATAAAAAGAGAGGGAACGTGGTCTGCCTTTCTCCACAGACATGATTAAACCCTGACAAACCCTTATTTCTGCTCCCTTTTTTATCGTGCTGCAATTATAACCTTTATGGGCTCTTTTATTGGCCTTTTGAAAAATATTTGGTGGGGTTATAGATGCTAAAAAAAGGAAACACCAATCCCTTCCAGTTCTGGCAGCCAAACTGTGATGGGCTCATTCCTAAATAAGTCAGATCACACGGCTTCTTTTAAATTATTTCGATAAATTTAATCTTTTGTTAAAGAAATAGGGAAACCAGACCTATTGCACCCAAAGGGGAAAGAATATTCCTTCTTTTTCACCTTTTTCCTTTCACTCCTGATAATGGTTTATTCCTGATGGTCCTGAACATGTGGTAACCACTCTCCTTGATCAGCTGAACTCTTGATAAGATAGGACAAGTCAGCCTTCAATTCAGTTAAATTCAGTTTGTAAGGGTGTAAATATGAGTGTGGTAAATAGGAACACTGATTAATAGATTATTCATCTTAATAAATGCACAATTAAATATTTTTAATTAGATTTCCCTAGGTTCTTGAGGTCATTTTTAAGCTTACAAAGCTGCAGTATTTGGGCCCCTGCTATCTGAAAAACATCTTACAGTTTTTTTGAAGGGTAATTTTCTGCATCTCTTGTCAGGGTTCAGCAGTGAATGTCCTCAGCCCTCAGCCCCCTTTTCAAGGCAGAGTTTCCTCCATCCCCACTTGTCTTTTCCATCCTTCTGTGGCTCAAACCCATCCTTGCTCAGCTCTTCAGCAGCTTGGCTGCTCTCGTTTCTGTAAAGTACTTTATTACACTTGAAGCACACAAGTAAATCCTGCAGAAAATGCCAAAATAATCACTTTTTCACATTAGATGGTGAGGTAATCCTCAACATACGAGTACCACATCTGTTTATCATTCCCAGCCCTCTCCATTGATTGTTTTCCTTCAGAATATTCAGAAATAACTCCATTCCATCCTCACCGACGGGGCTCAGCCCCTAAGTACTGGGATTTGTCCATGGTCCATGCTGCTGGCACCTTAGAGAGAGGATTCGAGGTTATCAGCTGCAGGAATCCAAAGGAAATCCCACAGTGGGCTCATCCTGGCTGGTTTTCCCTGCTCCCTCCTCACGTGATATCCACCAGTTCAGATTCAGGTGCTCTCTTGGGCACTTCACCTCCTCCTTTGGGTCAAAGTCTGGAGAAACGGGGTTTTGGGAGCAACGCCACCTCTGCAAGGGACAACAGTTTGGCCTTTGTGGCATAAATGACTTTTCCTGGCATGTGCTGCGGGTTTTAGCTCAGCGTAGGAACGGAACACAACAAAACCCGAGTTTTATGCTCCAAACTCCCTCCTGGTGGAGTCTGACACAGATTTCAGCTATTTTCATGTGTGTCACATCCTCAGTGCGTGCAACAGGAGTTTTCTTCATCTCACTTCTCGCTTCTAGCCTCTCGTATCCACTGAGGAAACGAAGGAGAAGAAAGGAGCAATTCATATATGAAATAAAACAAATTTTCCAGTCTAGACACTGATCTCACCACAAACGTCTGTCTTCGCACCTTCAGTGAATTCCGATTCGGGACCCTCGTGGAAAACTTATTTTGCAAAAAAAAATTCCTTTCGATGGAAGCATTTTAATAAGTGGGAATTGGGCCTGGTTTTGCTTTGCCAGAGAGAGGTGCTATTCCCCCAGCCTGGGCTGAGGATCCCCGAGCACTGCAGTGGATGTGTGTGAACATATGTGATTCACTTCACTCGGAATTTCAATGAGGAGAGCTGAGGGAAAACTGAGAAACGAGGTAGGCTGGAAGAATGCATTAGTCATATACAGCACTTTCCATGCATTAATAATCAGTAATATGCAAATATCCATAATTTAAATTGGTTTTTGGGGTCCGGGCAAGAAGTGCGTTTAGGGATCATAAAATGTGGTCGATACTTGTTGGCTCCAAGACTTGTTTGTAGGACACAGCTCAGTCCCAGCTCTGTGAAGGCTGGGAATGGATCTTCTGCCATAAATAAAGCTGGTGAATTCCCTGTCCTGTGGCACACTCGGTTTTGGTGTTTTACACTCCAGTTATCACCATTACTCACAGGAAACACGGGAAAACAGTGAGGTGGAGAGCTGTGTTCCATCAACACTGAGGAAAGAGAACTGGGCAGATGTTGTGACTGGGTGGGGGAATTATCTGGGAATTGCTGAGTTCTTGGAGCTGCCTCTTGGAGCCTCAGACTCAAGAGGTTCTCCTGCTCCCAGGCGAGCAGCCAGGACCCAGCAGGTTTCCTTAGGATCTGTTCTCCCACCACCCTCTGAGCACTCTGGACCACTCCCTGCTTGTGCCTTCCTTCTGCTCCTCCACTCTCCACTGCCAGATTCCAAAACCATGAGCATTTTAATGCATTCAGACTTCTCTGTTATTTGGGAAAAGGGTTGTTCCGTGTCTGTGCATGGGATTAGACAAAGAGGGAGTTACAAGTCTGCAGCTCCTCCTGAGGGGCAGCTCCCATCTCTGCTTCCTCTGACAGGGACAGGGAATGGCTGGAGCTGTGCCAGGGCAGGGTTAGGTTGGATTTTAGGGGAAGGTTCTTCCCCCAGAGGGTGCTGGCACTGCCCAGGCTCCCCAGGGAATGGGCACGGCCCCGAGGCTGCCAGAGCTCCAGGAGCATTTGGGCACCTCTCCCAGGGATGCCCAGGGTGGGGTTGTTGGGGTGTCTGTGCAGGGCCAGGAGCTGGGCTGGATGATCCCTGTGGGTCCCTCCCAACTCAGCCCATCCTGTGATTATTTGGTAAACAGGAGAAGTCCTCAATCCCCTGATCAAATGCAACATGCCAAATGTATTGTCTGTGAAACAGCATTTCATCTCCAACCAATTTTAGCAGAAATGTGTCAGGACAGTTCAGCAAACTTCAGGGAAACGTTTCAATTACCAGAATGTCAGCGGTGTTGGTTGAGCTTCACAATATCCGTTATCCTTAAAAATAAATTAAAAAATCTGCTTGGGGAGGAATCAAGACCAAATGGATAGAAAATTCCAAAATTTGCACAAGTCTGCTAACAAAGGAGGAGATTGATGGCACTTGACTATTCTTTAGCTGAAGTCAATATGCAGCCTGAGACAGTTATTTACTTTTCCTTGGCAGGTGCCTCCCTCTCCAATGAGACACCAAACTTAGATGAGCAAAGCTGGGGGAGTGAAACCCATCCACACTGTCTGGAAAAAACTCCTCAACTGCCTTGAAGTCAAAGCAGATGAGTAGCACAGGCAAAGAGGAGCTTTGCTTGTCAGGCTGCTCAGTGCCACAAACCACCCTGCTTTCCTCACCCACTGCTTGCACATGAAATACCCCAGATAAGCCTGGGCAGGTATCAAGTTCCATGTAAAATCCATTTCTCTTATGATATTCCAGCACTTACTATTCCATTCCCAGCTTTCTAGAGCACTGCAGTTGGGTGAACAGCACTGGGGTATTAATTTTGCCATTATTTTATATTTTAAGGCTGGTTTTTGAAGCCCGGATTAGGTGCATCTCTGGTTTTATCCTCCTTGCTTTCCTACCACGAGGAGCTTTGCAAAGCTTTGATGAGATGCCTTAACCCTTCTATCTTATCAGTGTCTGTGTGCTTGTAAAGAAGTTCATTTCCTATTTTAGTATTTAAATAGAGCACTTGAAGTGTGGGCATCAGCAATCAGAGCAATTCCGGCTATCTCAGACACCACTGCTGAAAGTCAACATGAATACAAATTAAGCTTATCTGTTGATGAAATCCCACTTTCGCCCGGAGAACCAATGGGATTGATTCCACATCTGCTAAATTTGATTAATCACTTCAGCTCCACTCCTTGCTTACAAACAGATTGACAGCAATCAGAAGCACAGATTTACCTGCCTGCCGTCAGTGCTTGGTCTGGAGTGACTTATTAAGACATGAAAACTCCTACAAAACCTGGGCTTGCTGTTTGGAGGTGTTTTTTAATCCCTGAAGCCCCAATGTCACAGCACATTTGGTGCTAAGCAGACAAACCCCACCCTCACACCATTCCTGAGGGAATGCTGAGAGCTGCAGGAAGTATCTTCTAGCTAAAAATATCCAACGCTGGCATCACGGCGGTCCTGGTTTCAGAGGGAACAGGGAAGAGAAGGGAATTGCAGAGGACTGGGAGAAGCAGCTCCAATGTATTTGCTGAGGATTTTTTCACTCTCAGCAGGGAAGTTTGTCTGGCATTGGTTGTAGGCATTTTCCAGTGCACCCTCCTGAGCAGTGCCTCTGGGTCTGGGAGGAACATCTCACATGGCAGCACTCACAGCAATCCCCAAAACTGGCGATATCGGCATGAGAGAAGTTTTTCAACCAAAGGGTTGTCAGAAAACACCCCAAACTCTCCTGAAGTACCTTCATTTTTCTCCATTTCTGGTTATTTTGTTCTGGTTCTCCACGCTGAGCGTGAAGGCAGGGGAATGGAAAACCTGACTGAAAGATGAGGAGGGAGATAAGGAGAAGGAAGAACGAGCAGAGATGATGGGAAGAAAAAGGCGACATTTTATTTTTCCTTCTTTATCTTATTTCCCTTTGTTTTTCCCCTTTCTCCTCTCTCTGTTCTGCTTCCATTTGAAGTCAAGGCACTGCAGAGTAACGAGGAGGCAGGAGGGGACCCCCATTGCTACCTGACCCAGGCAGCAGACAGAGGATATCGGTGCAGGGGAAGGCAGGAGAAAAGGGCTTTTCTTTTCTCCTCTCTTTCCTTGGAGAGTTTCACAATGGAACGAGCCAATAAACCTGATTTCATCCTGCCTTGCTGAGTGCTCGGTGCCAGTGTTTAGCCCATCAGACAATGGGAGCGTGGAGGAAGCAAATGAAGCAGATGTTGTCGGGTGAGAGAGGGAAAGGATGACAACCCCGTGCTGCCGGATTTATTACAGCTCCCCTCCGCAGGACACCTCTCTGACACAACCTGAAATCATTCCCGCTCGAGCCGTGGCAGCCTTGTTAAGGTGAGCCTTTCCAAGGGGCTGTCCTGCCTGCTGAGATGTCCCAGGAAATCTGTCACTCTTCCCTGTCACCAGGAACTGCAAGAATCCAAACCCCAGTGTCAGTGCTGTGCCCTCTCCCCCTCCCAGCTCGTGTCCTGTCCCTGCTCCGTGCACGTTTGCTGATGGATGTTCAGGACTCCATCCAAAGCCAGCTGATCTCATTGGATTTTTTCCACTGAGCAGGCTGGGAATCAAGGTTCCTAATTAGGAGTTAGCAGGGGAAAAAAAAAGGGAATGAGAGAACGCAACCTTCTGTGCTTCTCTTCCAGTCCAAGTTGTGCTGCCATGCACATCATTACTGCTGGGGGGATTGCTGCAGCATCAAAA
>VZTA01019429.1:78581-121012 GCA_013398855.1 Mohoua ochrocephala
TGGAAAACCTGCACCAAATTCGGAAAAACTGGCACCAAATTTGGAAAAACTGACACCAAATTTGGAAATCATGCACCAAATTTGGAAAACCTGCACCAAATTCGGAAAAACTGGCACCAAATTTGGAAATCATGCCCCAAATTTGGAAATCATACCCCAAATTTGGAAAACTTGCCCTAATTTTGGAAATCATGCCCCAAATATGGAAAATCTGCACCAAATTCGGAAAAACTGGCACCAAAATTGGAAAACATGCCCCAAATTTGGAAAATCTGCACCAAATATGGAAAACCTGCACCAAATTCAGAAAAACTGGCACCAAATTTGGAAATCATGCCCCAAATATGGAAAACCTGCACCAAATTCAGAAAAATTGGCACCAAATTTGGAAATCGTGACCCAAATTTGGAAATCATGCCCCAGATTTCCTGCACAGGCACCAAATCAAAGATTCCGATCCCCAGAGTTCTCAAAGAAAGTGTAACATGAGAGGGAACGGAGCAGGGTGTGTTCAGGAGGTGATAGAAAATGGGATATTGATTTACAAAGCATCACAGAATATCCCAGGCTGGAAGGGATCCACGAGGAGCATCAAAGTCCAGCTGCTGGCCCCGCACAGGGCAAACACGATGGGCACAGGGGCTGTGGCCAGGCAGTTTCTAAGCATGATGGAGAAAGAGTCTTCCAGGGAGGGATTTCTGGGATCATTTGGAGTGGGAAGGGTCATGTGAGTGAGAGCACAGAAACAGCACCTTGAAAAAGTGGCTGAAGCTTGGCCAGCATGAAAGATCTGTAGGAGGCCACGAACACCTCTGGTTTATCCGTGGGATTTTGGTACAAAGGAATGTTGCTCTTTCATTACTCCGAGACCTAAAATCTCGGATTTTCAGTGAAAGGGAAACCTGGAAAAGGGAAATAAAAGTGAAGGGACACACACATCAGAAAGACAGAACCTTCCTGTGCTCTGTGGTATTTGGAGCAAGGATGTGGGGCTGGGCCTTCAGTGAACCACGCCCAGTGCCCATCGTTGTCACTCAAAGTGGCCACAAATTCACCAACCCAGGGAGGATCGTCCCAGGCTTTCCTGCAGGTCCACAGAGAGCCTGACCAACAGGCACAAGAGGCTGGGGGTGGTGAGACCTGGCTGGATGGGGTTTGGAGCAGCCTGGGACAGTGGAAGGTGTCCCTGTCCATGGCTGGGCTGGTGCTGGATGGGCTTTAAGGTCCCTTCCGCACTAAACCAACCTGGCATTCTCTGGTTCTATTTCGGGAGTGAGTTCCAGGCTTTCTGAAATCCAGCCAGGGCCATGCTGGTGTCAGCTGCTTGTTGTCTGGACAGAATTCTTTAAGGTTACCAGCAGGTTTCATTGTTCTTGGGCTTCTGCAATGTGTTCTGACAAGCAGAGAGGGAAGCAGCTTCCCGCAAGTGAATGAAACTCCCACACAGAGGGTAATTCAGGGCCTTCTGCACTGTTGAAATTCTACTTAAATCCCGTATTAAGGGCTTAGTTTTACATCTGGAGCGAATTTGGTTGCGTGAAGGGCTGAGTCAGAACTCCTGATAGTGTCTGGATCATGAAAATGATGATTAATGGTGGGATTAGAACAGTGGCAGTGTGGGCATCCCATGCTGCGCTGGAAGAGCTTCTGCCTGATGTAGAGGAGTTACAAAGATTTCATAAAACCAGCAGAACTTGGGAGGTAGAGAAATTGGCAGCTGGTTTATTTGGCAATTCAGCTCCTTTTCTGGTTTTCTTTCCCATGCACACAGAGGTGCTGTTGCCCAGTGTTCCCTGGCTGCGAGTTCTGGGATGGATCACTACAAGAGATTTGGACACAGAGTGGTTTTGTCACTCTTTTCTTTGGCCATCACAGAGGAACATCTGCCTCGCATTTAATCCTCGAGTGTGTTACAGGCAGGGGCAAAACAATTTTTGCTATTTTATGTTAAAGGCAGCAGCAGCTCCTGAAAATCCTGTGTTTTCTCTGGAATCTGTATGGTGGAGTATAGCTCAGTTCAGATGTCTGTATATATTTACATAAATAAATATTCGCGGTCCCAATTGCAGGGGTTTGATGCAAAAATAATTCTATTTTTAGGAAGAGGGGGCAATTTTAAGGAATAGGAAGGAACACTTCTAGCATCGCATTCTATAATTTCTGATGAGATTTTTCACCACAATATTTTAATAAGACTGTTCAGCCGGATTGTGTAATTTTGTTTTGATCCAAATAGTTAAAAGATTATAATGGCATGTATTTGATTTCCAGTTAATTGTCAGTCAACCCTGAAGCTCATTTGTATCAGCATGCAGATAAGGAAAATCTTCTAAGCGCAGTTTATTAAATGGCAACACTATTAGCATACAAATTATGCTCAGAATAGAATAAACAGGTACAGAGATCATTAACATATGATACAGACAGTCAGATCTCAGATGGGATTCGGTGGGACCTTTTCAAAAATACCAGGGCTGTCAGCAGCAGGGACAAGTCATTCACTCAGTCAAACTTTACTCACATTTCCATCTGCATAAATCTCTGCTAATTCCGAGCCGCTCGGGAGCCGCGCTCGTCTTTCTGCCCCTCGCTCGCTTCCCTTTGTAGTTTTTAATGCAGCCTCTGCTGCTCCTCAATCTTTGTAAAATTAGAGGAGTCAGATATTGTCTCAGTGTCTGGCAGCGCGTCTGGAGAAATTTATAAACAATATATCTTTGCACAGCCTGGAAAGAAAGAGGGGGGGGTTTGCTCCCGAGCAGCAAAGGGAGGCTGAGCAGACACGGCTTCAAATAGGATTTCTCAGATAATAAAAATTACTTTGCCTCTGATTCCATCAGATCCAGATTCCTCCCTTTTTATCAGCACGGTGCCGTGATGAGGCTTCAATAACGCTGGGAAGCGTCGGATGTCAGAGGCAGACAGGAGACAAGAAGAGGGAATCTTTACAAAGTATCAGGGTTACTTTATTTGGGAAGGAATTACGCCCTTGAAGGGAGAGCTGCCCTTCTGGCGGTGCTGAAACCTGCAGAATTCACCCCGGTTTTGCACCGATCCAGCTCAAGATTTTGATGGGGATTTCAAAGACCTTTGCTGTTCGGATCCATGCATTTCATATCCATGAATTAACATTCCCCCTCTCCCAAAAACAGACTGGCTGAACAATGCAGCAGCACACAAAGCTACCCCTGCTGCACCTTTAAATCTAATGACTTGACACCTCTTTCTTTTCTCAGATTTTATTTCTTCTATCAGCCTTGTTAAATACATATTATTCTTTCATGCTCTTAAGATCAAAGCAAATAGCCATCAACAATCTTTTGTTCACATGAGACAACACGTTCGGAGATGGTTTGTTTGGCCTGGTTAATTAAAAGCTGTACCTATCATCCCTGCTTGATTTCTCAAGTTCTTTACTTAAAAAGTATGTGTGACAATTTTAATGAGCTCTCACTTCTTCCCCACAGCCTCGTGGCTTCCGCACAAACTTTGCAAACTCTTCTTTTGGAACATCACACGGAGCTCTGACTCCGGCAGATCCCGGGGTGGCTGTTTGCTTTCCCTTCCTGCACGTGGTGCTCATCTCCTCTCCTGAGGGAGTCACTCAGAGGGGAATTTCAATATTTATATCTGATGGGTTTAAAGTCGGGTTAGAGTAGGAATGAGGAAGAAATATTTCACTGTGCAGGTGACAAAACACTGCCACAGGGTGCCCAGAGAAGCTGTGGCTGCCCCTGGATCCCTGGAAGTGTCCAAGGCTGGGTTGGATGGGGCTTGGAGCAGCCTGGGACAGTGGAAGGTGTCCCTGCCCGTGGAACTGGATGATCCTTAAGGTCCTTTCCAACCCAAACTGATGCCTTAGGTTTTCACTTTTATATTTCTCAACCCCTGCCCTGCCTGGTGTGTGACTCTGCAGTTCCTTGTGCCCTGGGAGCTGCTGTTCTCTCCTGCTGCTCACACACAACAAACCTCTGCAGGTTCCCACTCCAAGGACACCGGGCCCCAAATGTGTCAACTCAAAGCCTCTCAAGGGGGGCAAACTCGGGGTGATTCCATCATGGACTGAGGTGATCATTGGAGAATGAACCCTGAGATGCAAATGAACCAAACTTATCAAAGGGTGAAGAACCCGTGAGCCAGGGTCCATCTGGGGTGGAGCCTCTGGACTGCCCAGGGTGAGCCTTTGAAGGCCTTCAAATAAATCCCTCCTTTTATTCTCTTAATTCATGTCCAGTCTCTGTGTTTTAGGGGGCCACTTAAGGCATCAAAACCATTCCACAATTCTATATGGAATAACATTTCCGTGTATTCCCAATTTGCCCTGGTGTGCAGGAACTTTGTATGAATACTCAGAACTGGATTTTCACCCCTTCTTTTCCTCCCGGCAGCTGGGGTTCATTGAGCTGTTCACCCAGAGGCAGCACCAGGCAGGAGCACAGGAGGCAGCAGGACTCTGAGCAGGGTTTAAGCATTCTCTAAGTCAGAGATGCCAGTCTAGAGTTAGGCCTGTGCTTAAGCCATCCCTTGCTGCCTCAGGGCTTTATGAGCAGCCGGGTCCTGAGTTCTTCCTTCTTCTGCTTTCACAGCGACGCAGTTTTCAGATCTGCTTCAGATCTTGTGCTTCTGGTCCTTTGACAGGCACTTATTTACTTATTGAGAGAAGTCCAGCTTTCCTGGCAGACAAAATATTCCCCCTGCATTGTGTTGGACACGTTAAACTTTTCTGTCTCGTGGCAGCACTTGGAATTACCTTGTCTGGTGATGCAGCTGCTGAGAGTTATTATCTATAGCCTTCACACAGCCTCAAATGTTGTGAAAAGGAATGGTTTCCAGCAAGCCTTTCAGCAGGTGAGACGTGCCTTTCACAGCTTCTTTTTAAACCATTTGTCAGAGCTTGATCCAAAGGCCATCAAAGGCAATATTCCCATTGCCTTCTGCATCACGGCTCCCTGATTTGAAAGAGAGATGGGAGAGGATGAGGTGCAGCCCCTCTGAACCCACCCACGGCACAGAATCATGGCTCTGGGGGAGTTTAGGGCAACTTTGCTTTTCTTGGCAGCTGGGGCAGTGTTTCACAGGGCGTTGTTGTTTTTCTTCTTGCATTTGAAATGCATCATCTTGATTTTCTGCTGTGCTCCCTCTTCCCATCCCTCTCTTGACACAGACCTCAGTGCAGCTGGAAATTTCTCACTTTTTAAAAAATTTTCTTTAATTCTCTTTGCCACCAAACGAATTACTCTGGAGTCCTTTGTGCTCTTACACAAATTGTGCCTGAGTATCTTATTTACCGCTCGCTCTAATTGTCGTTAGGTAGCGTGACCTGCTTCAAACAACTCGGGGGCTTTTATTTCGCAGTTTTTCTCTCTGCCAAGCTCCATTTTGATCCACTGAAAGAGCCCTTCCATCCTCAGCCTGCCCAGCCACTGAAATATTGTTTCAGAAGAGCATTTCTTCAGATCAAACACGACACTGTCAGCTCTTGAGTGGGTACAAACCCTTCTTAGTGGCTAAATGAGAGAGATGGGAATTATCAAGGTCTCGATTCATCATGAAGAATACAGGGATGAAAAATCTGAGGCATGACCAAACTTCAGAGAAAAAGCTGTAACCAGAATCCACAGGGGCTAAAGCAGAGCTTTCAAAGCTTCTCCCCTTTGCTATTCTGTATTTTACAGACTGTTTTTTCCTGTGTATTTACCTACATTGAAGCTTTTGGGGATGGAGATTGTCTTTTTTCTTTTTTTTTTGCTTTATGCCACTTCTGGATTTTAATTTGCACCTAAGAGCTTTTAGGTGCAACTGCAGTAAAAGTAACAGGTCATCAATATTTGATGGAGAGAAAGACACTGGGGTGGCTTGTTATAAATTATTATTCAGGTGCCCAATTTATGAACATTTGCTGATTCACACCGGAATCTCTTTGGATACTGTTTGATGAACACCATATGTTACCCAGCCACTCGAATGCATCCCCCATTTTATCACCAGCAGTTTTTCTGGTGGTTGGTGCAAGCTGAAGAGAAGAAATGCATCATTAATGCAGAAAATATTGCAGAGGCAGAAGGGGAATGCTTGGAAATGTTTCTTCATATTCAAAGCTGCCTTTGGAGCAGTGTCATAGGTGTGTTCCCCCACGGAGGGAGAGGAGCCGGGGGCTCCTGTGTTGGTGCACAGGCGTGACAGCAGCTCAGTCCATGGGCTCACAGAACCATGGAATAGCCTGAGCTGGGAGGGACCCACAGGGATCATCCAGTCCAACCCCTGGCCCTGCCCAGACACCCCAACAACCCCACCCTGGGCATCCCTGGCACCCCAACACCCCCCCCCTGGGCATCCCTGGCCCCCCAACAACCCCCCCCTGGACATCCCTGGCAGCGCTGCCCAAACGCTCCTGGAGCTCTGGCAGCCTCGGGGCCGTGCCCATTCCCTGGGGAGCCTGGGCAGTGCCCAGCACCCTCTGGGGGAAGAACCTTTCCCTAAAATCCAACCTAAACCTCCCCTGGCACAACTTCATTCGTCCTTCCTTATCCAAAAAGTGTCATTCAGCTGATCCATCTCTCTATTGAAGAGTGGGTTCCATGCTCCCTATTCTGCTCTGCTCCAGTTTAATAGGATGGGTTATTAAACCTGAGCTTATTTCCTCCCTGTACCACCCGTGGCAAACCAAGAGCTGCTGCAGTACCTGGTGATTATTGCCAAGGAAACAAAGATTTTTCATTCAAGCCTAAATCCCTTCCCCTCTCAGCTGCACACCCCAGTGACAGCGTGCCCAGCACCACATGGTCCTAAACCCACCTTGCCCTGCTCAGGAGCAGATCTTTGGGCAGGGAAAGGTCAGATGAGCGTGGGAGGCACGGAATTGGGGGGATCTAAGCGAGAAGAGCACCAGAAATCCAAGTTTAGTGCTTCTCCTTCCCAGCTGAGAGGCTGGGAGGATGTAACAGAAGCAGGACAAGGTCTGATGTGTGTTCCACTTGCAGCTACAGTTGTAGAAATGCCAGAATGGGGAACAGAAACACACTGTGATGGGTTTTTTTGTGTGTTTAATGGTTCTGATGCTACTGCCAGCTCCAACTTCTGCTCTTGTGATTGTTCGTTGCCTTTAATAATTCAGTACATCACCCAATCTTATGTTGTTAGTAATAAATATTAAATACCCAAGCTGTGATGCATGAATTAGATATTTTCTATTTTATGAAAGGAGCCTTGTATTAGAGTTAAATGTCAATTAAATGAGGGATATAAAAAATGATGCAGTGCTGCTGTGAGTGAATGGAGCCTGGTTTCCTGTGGAGTTGTGCCTTACAGTGGATTTTTTTGAATGTAAGGAAATGCAGCATTTGGGTGCAGATTCTCTGATGCCTATTAAGGACTGTTTAGTGGCAAGAGGAGATGCACATAGAGACCCTGACCCCATTTTTATGAAACTTCCAGGACCTTCACGCCCTAAATTTCTTCTAAACTCAGAAAAAAATTTGTTCAAGAAGTTCCACGTTTACCAGGTGCAGCAGGTGGATGTTGAAGAACTGGGGGGGAAAAAAACCCCAAAATATTACAGAATAATATTTTCTGAGCTGAAGTTCATTGCTAATTCAGCTTTGATATTAAAATCCTCTACTTTTAGATGTGTGTTCTGTGTAATTCTGAAGAAAATCCCCCAAATCCTGAAGTCCTGCCCTTGTGTGTGACAGCAGAAGGGTGCCAGGCACACAGTGACAGCTGATCCAAGGAAATCATATCCAATCCTTGTCCTGACTTACATCCCAAAGCATCTCGTTAACATGAAAAAAAAAAATAAGAACAAGCTTAAAAATTAATTCTGTCCATAAAACCCAGGAGAGGTCCTGAAATTACCATTAAAAGCAACTTTCCCAATGCTCTGTAAGCTGAAATCAACAACTCCGTGACTCCAAGGTGGTTTGAGGGCCCTGTGAGACCGTGGTGGATTTGATTTGGCTCCTTGGCTTGTGAGGTGGCATTTGAGCATCTCAGCCAGCCTGATAATATCTTTTAATAATCCTGACAAAATTCCACGGGCAGCTGGGCTCACACACAGCCTAAGCTTGGCTTAGGAACACCGGGATCTGTTAAAAAAACCCAAAACATGGTAAAACAGAACACAAGTGAGTAGCAAGTTGAGTCTTTCGACTTTTTCTTGAGACTCCAGATTTTGCTGTAAGAAAGTCACCTGCAAAAGTGAGTGATCAACCCCAGTTTGCCAATAAAACATTTCTAATACAGAAATTAATAAGCAGCAGAGGTGAAAATTGGTTGACACACGTTCAACTTGCTGTAGAAGAGAAAAATCACAATGGAAACGTTTAAATATTAAAAGTAGCACTGCATTTCTGCTGCTGCTCCTCTGCCAGAAGTCTTTTTTATTTCTACTTTCCTGTTGTTGCCCAGAAAAGTTGTGGATTCCTCATCCTTGGAAGCGTCCAAGGCCAGGTTGGACAGGGCTTGGAACAACCTAGGACAGTGGAAGGTGTCCCTGCCCGTGGCAGGGGGTGGGATGAGCTTTAAGATCCCATCCAACCCAACCATTCTGGGATTCCGTGATTCCATTTTGTCTGTTTTCCCCCAGGGTGGTGTTCCTGGAGGATGGCAGCCTCAGGATCTCCAACATCTCCAAGGTGGATGCCGGGGTTTACACTTGTGTAGCCACCAACCAGTTTGGAGCTGCCCGAAACTCAGGGAACCTGATTGTGAAAGGTACTTCAGCATTTCCTTCTTTCGTGGAGCGAGATGAGCTTTAAAGTCCCTTCCAACCCCAGATTCTGTGATTTTGTAACTCTTTTGTTTAAAATCTCCTTGTTTTCAGCAGTATCACAATGGTTGCTGGAGCCTGCAGTGTGACCTCCTCCCTAACTTTGCATCTGGCAAAAATCTTTTTAATATTCACCTTCTGACAGAGCAATTAGCACTGGTACGGCTCAGAGTGTGCCCTGAGACGGTGCTGCAGCACAGCCAGCAATGAAAACACCCAAGAACTTCAGGGTTTCAGCAGCTCTGACTTCACTGAGGTTCTGTCCCCTTTCACATGTCCCAAACGTGGCAGCAATACGGGAAAATCCCATTAAAACCTGAAAAAAAACCAGATTATTTTGTTTGGCATTTATGAAGTTTATTAAAACACCGAGTAACAACATGGTATAAAAATGATCTTGTTTGCAGGGAACATTTGTTTTTGTTTCCCCTCTGGAGAAGTTTGGGCTGTTCAATTATAGGCCTCATTGCTTCAGCATTATTTTCAACTGAAATGTCAGAACTTGGGAAAGCACAGCTAATGTGCAAATTAAGTTTATTGCTGCTCATTGAGTTGTTTATTCTTTGTGGGAGAAGCCTTTATTACACCTCACAACATCTTCCCTCTTTTCTCCTCTGGAATGGGATTTGCCATATAATGCATGTTTGCTGTTGCTAAGCGAGATGGATGGGTAAGGCAGAACCAAGAGCTTTTAAGAAGCTTTTAAAAGTATTTGAGGTGGAAGTTTTGAAGACAAGCCCATAAAAGAAGCAGAAAATATCACACAAGTGAACATTCTGCATTAGTGGGAATGAGGAGGATACAACAAGAGTTTCAAGAGGACGGGAATACCATAATAAATTAATTTGTTTTTTGTTCTCACTACTAAAAAACACACCTCATGCCCAAACCCAATGTAATTCCCTAAAGGACAGTTTTCTATATTTATTTGGTGGAGGCAAATAGGATCACGCCAATAATAAAGGAGATTTCTTATGATAACAGCAGTGTCCAAGGCCAGGTTGGACGGGGCTTGGAGCAGCCTGGGACAGTGGAAGGTGTCCCTGCCCACGGCAGGGGTGGCACTGGGTGGGATTTGAGGTCCTTTCCAACCCAAACCTTTCCAGAATTCTGTGATTTAGGAATCGTTTGAATTCTGGAGTCAGGCTGTGATGAGCACCGAACTAACACAGCTCGTGCACGGTTCGTTCTGCTCCTCTCACATCATTTTAAGAACATATTAATATTGTTGAAGAGATTCTGCTCTCGTTTTCTACGTGTGTCTAAATTCTCACCACTTCATAACACTTCCGTGCACAAAAGCTTTATTCAAGGGAATTGCTTACAACAAAGTGGTTGTTATCTCTAATCTCTCTGCCAGTCATATCAACAAAAGTGAAGCCATATAAACCCATTTCTTTCCCCTTCAGCGAGCTGATGCTTCCCTTCATGAGAGCTGCGAGTTTGGGGGTCTCGATCTAATGGGTTAAAAATGATCAAATAAATAATTTTCCTGCCTGGGAACGTCTTTGAAGCTGTAGCAGGAGTAGTGCTGTGAAGTACCACTAACGTTAATACAGATTAAGGATGTCGATGTCTGAAGTAAGTGGAGATGAGCAGCAATTTTGCTTTTGCTGCGGTTTTCGGCCAGAATTCTTCAAGTCTGAAGAGCCACAGGCACGTTTCTAAGACAAGTCTGTACTTTTTGACTGAAATCATAACTATTGATTATGGGCTTTATGAAGCAATATAATTTAGGGGGTTTCTGATATAAATATAAACTAATTTAGGGTTTTCTGCTCACATCTGCTCACTCTGAGGCACACAACGTGCTCGTGGGGCTGGTGCTGCCACAGGAGTGGTCTAAAACCATCACCGTATCAGAGAGAATTCCCTTTATTGCAGAACATTTGGGCCGATTTGAAATCATTTCCCGAATGGTACCAAACTCCCTCAACAACTGCTATTTTTATAAGCATTTTAATAAAAAAGATCTATTTTTTTTTATTTTTTTGCCTCCTCAGAAAGGACCGTCATCACTATTCCACCTTCTGACGCGGACGCAACAGTTGGAGAGAGCATCGTCCTGCCCTGCCAGGTGTCCCACGACCCCTCCCTGGACGTGGCGTTCTCGTGGTCATTCAACGGCCAGAGAATCGAACTGAGCAGAGGAATCCATCACTTTGAAAGGATTGGGAGAGTGAGTTTCCCAAACTCCTCCGTGAAACTCTTTGCCACGGTCTTCACGCGACGCGAATGTTTATCGTAATTCCTCGCCATTTATATGCCTGGCAAATCACTGTTTCTTTACAAGGGCTGCAACCATTTATTTTTCTTCCCTAAATTTCATAAAGGCGCTTGAGTTATTTGTGAAGCCATAATAAAAATGTCCCCATGAAAGAAACTGATGATAGCTATGAATATTTTAATTTAAAAGCTGAATTTTTTATTAATATTGAGCAATTTATAAAAATGCCCAGTGCGGAAAGCATGTTGTGAGTGATTAGTTTACTTTTTCTTTTTTTTCCTTTTTTTTTTTTTTTTTAATCTCTCCAGGAATCTGCTGGGGATTTGATGATAAGAAACATTCAGCTGCATCATTCTGGGAAATACGTGTGCATGGTGCAAACTTCTTTAGACAGTCAATCTGCAAGGGCAGATGTAATTGTGAGAGGTATGTCTGGAAGGGAGACACACACATCTTCCGGAGGAATTAGGGATTCTTAACATCAGCTGTTGTCTAAATGACTCCCAGGATATCAATTCCACATCTCAATAGCGAAATGTTCTCTATCTTGTACTCTTAGCCCCAGAATTGTGGCCAGCATGATCCTGGTGTTCAGCCAACCCAGGGAAACCTCTGCAGTTCTGCCACGGTCTCTTGGCAACATTTTCTGACCTCACAGGTCGGAGGGAAGTCCTCTAATCTCAGCAGTGTTGTCGCTTCCTCCAGGCATCTCTGGGCCACCGTGCAGGCTGGGAAAATCAAAAGACCTCATCCCTGTCCCCTATTTGGAGATAATATGAAATAATATTTTCTAACTCAGTTTTTTTACCACCAGCAGTGAGGGAATGCTGTCATGGGAGCAGATCTGTAAACCCTAAGAGAAATCAGAAATCTGTGTAATGCACCATCCTGCATTCTTCCCGAACCTCAGTTTTGATTAAATTCAGTAGGAATTCTCAGAATGTTCGATGGTTCAACAAAAGACAACATTGGGTGCCTTGTTTTTGTCAGACACAAAAAAGAAATCATTCCTTTGTTTGTAGTTTTCATGTTAGCGACATCAAGACATTAATTTTCCTGACTCATAAAAATGTAATCCAGGCATGGAGCCATCATTTAGGGATTGTGCTGCTTTTATGACAGTGCAGCTTCATGAATAATTCCTATGACTTGAGAAAGTGAGAGTTGCCCAAGCCATTCCAGCGGTGAATCTTCTCTTCCCAATACCTTCCTCTTAAAATGCTGATCGTGTCAGGCCCCCCAGGTCCACCAGAAGATGTTAAAGTTGAACATGTTTCTAGCACGACTGCTGGGTTATCCTGGAAGCCCGGAGTAGATAACAACAGCCCAGTGCAGATCTACAGTGTCCAGACCAGGACTCCCTTCTCGGTGGGATGGCAGGTGGTCGCCACAGGTGAGCAATTCGGGACTTGCCTTGGATTTTTTATTTTGTATGTACCATTAATTGCCTCAAAAATCCGTTGTTGGCGTCACGTTCATTTTGCCTTCAGCTCCCGAGGTCATTAATGGCAGGACTCACAAGGCCACGGTGGTGGATTTAAGCCCCTGGGTTGAGTACGAGTTCCGGGTGGTTGCCAGCAACAGCGTTGGGATTGGGGAGCCGAGCAGGCCGTCGGCTCTCCTGAAAACCAAAGCAGCAGGTAAGGCTCTGCTTTCTGCCTGTTTTTTGCAGTTCCCACGTGTGAGAATTTCACTGCAGCACTGCACTCACTCCTGCAGGGTTATTTACTCAATTCCATAGCAAGGGAATCTTCCACAAGAACACGTTACTGGATGGGGCTTGGAGCAGCCTGGGACAGTGGAAGGTGTCCCTGCCCATGGCAGGGGTGGAACTGGATGGGCTTTAAGGTCCCTTCCAACCCAACCCATTCTGGGATTCCATGATAAAGGCTGGAGCTGGTCCATGCTTCCTCCCTTTGGTATGTCCCAAAATACCTCTAATCCACATGCCTGAACACAACCAACCTTTCACTCCAGCAATTGGGGAGAACAATTTTTCTTCTCCCAATTAAATCCAAGTTTTTACTCTGCTCAGGGACTTGCACAGGAAATGATAACTCCACTCTCTGAATAGCCCTTGGCTGCTGAGGTGTTTGATATCTGAGCATCAGCAGGAACAGGACATTGGCTTAAACTTTGGATATTGGAGGAAATAAATGACAGCATCCAAAGCCCAGTGAAACCAAGAGCTTCCACTGGGTCCAGAGTGGGATCCTTGCTGTCTGTCTGACCTTTACTCATTTATCTTCTGGGACCTGGAACCTCACGGGAAGCTGCCTCGTTCTTGGGTGACCAGCACTGTCAGTCCTTAGACCTGCTCAGTTGGGTGCAATTTATTTGCAGCCCAAACCTATGGTTTGTTTTATGTTCCTCCCAGCCCCCTGCTTATCAACTCTCTCCCACCTATAAAATCAGTATTTATGGGATGGAAAGCAGTGAAATGGAAGCAGCTTTTACAATCCACTTTCTCTATTTATCTCATTTCCCAAGCTCTGAAGTTTGGCAAGCTGCATTTCAGGACAGAACTCAAAATACAGCATTGTACATTATACAGGAGAAAATACATTTCTTTTAGAATGTGGAATCCATTTGTTTCTGGGAATAGAATCCCGGAATGGTTTGGATGGGTAGGGACCTTAGAGACCATCTAGTTCCAACACCCAGCACCTTCCAGAGGAGGTCAGATTTTTAAAATTTCCCAGCAGAGCATCACAAATAAATATTCTCCATTACATGATTGATCACAGATCCCAAATTAATATTGAGAAGGTTTTTGCTGCTGTTACCACCGTGGGGCTTTGTAAAGTGGGATGTTCAAAACCAGACAGTCAGCGAAAGCTTTCATCTTTTAAAGCTTTTATTTATTTATTTGTTAGAGGGATTCACAAGACTGGGGCAACGAGGAGAAAGAAACAATAAAATTATTGTTATTTATTATGGCAATAACACAGGGAAGATTATTTCCTTACAGCGTAGCTCTGAAGTTTAACAAAAGGACAGGAAGACTCATTTCAGGTTTGAGTTGCTTAACCCCTTCACTGCTGCAAAGTCTGCCTCAAAACATTACAGTACAGTGAGAAAATAACAATTTATCCTAATTCTTTTAATCAGGATAAGAAACTGAAATAAGCAGGACAGTGTGGACAGCAAATGCCTGGCCAGGAAAGGGTGAATTTAAGCTCTGCTGTTGTAATAACTATTTTGCCAGCTGAAATCTGAGCATTAGTAGATTTGTGGATGCAAATGAGCCACTGTTCATTTCATTAAAATGGAGCTGAGAATTAATTGAGCCTCTGTTGGTGCACTCAGCTGTAAATTTTCATCTGTTTCTCAACTCTGACCCAGGTGAGGCTCTGCTGAGCGGCAGCACAAAATTTTCCCCGTGCAGAGGTAGCAAGTACTGAACACGTTTAACACATGAGCTAATTGAGCATCAGCTGGTTCATGAAACAGTGAAACACCAGGCTTGAAAGTTTGTTTTGCCATTTCCATGCAGTTCTTGTCAGTCTGAGGTTGTTTGCCTCTGATGTGCCCAAAGACATTGATTGTGAGTGACAAAAACAAACAGCTCTGAGAAACCCTCCAGAAGAGCCCGGGCTGTTGGCACTTGTGCTCACTTTTATGGCTGCACAGCCAAATTATCCTGAAATTCCTCCCATTTCCAGAGGATGAAAGCAGATAAAGATTTGTGCGTGGACTGGAGTCTGAAAATGATAATGGGTTGACATCAATTTCTGTGAACTTAAAGCCCTGCTGCTTTTATTACCACCCCTGGAGCTGGGCTAATGTGTTTGTCAATGGGAAGGACAAGCAAAACTTGCCCAAAATCTCTGACAAAAGCTTCTGAGGTGCAAATACCCACCTAGTTCTCACCCTACACATCAGGTTTTTGGACAGTGAGAGCTGAATGAAAGCAATGACAAAACAATCTTGAAATAGGTGAAGAAAGGGTTTGGAGATGGCAGCAGTCCAAATGTCCTGTAGAGAGTTCCTGTCTCTGCCCATTCCAGAGATGTCCCCTTCTTTTATACTTCTCCAGCAGCTGAAAAAGAACATGATATCACAGAACCATTGAATGGTTTGGGTTGGAAGAGACTTTAAAGAAGAAATATACAGCAAGAGGAAGGAAATGCTGATAGTTTCTTTGCCTCTCCAGCATGAGCCCCTTCAGGCTCAACAAAGTTCCCTGATCTCAATCCTGTACCGCTGGTGCCACACACCTGGGGAATGCTGGAGAAATCCAGCTCTAATCAACCAACTTTTGGACGCTTACATTCTTGGGAGAAGGAGAAAAGCAAATTGCGAGTTTTGAATTTGCTAAGAAAAGCATACGACCAATTAAAAAAATTAATATATTGCTCCAACAACATGTTTACTGAACAAATGCATAATTAGTACATCAGTAGTGTTGCAGCTACAGTCTGAATGGAACATCATTTTGCCAATTAGTTGATGAGGCATAATAATGTCAGATACTTGATGCTCCTAGTTCTTTAATTAATTTTTTGAACCAGGGTACTCATGTATCAAATGCATCTGTGGCTTCAGCCTTAGAAAACGTGTGAACATCGTTTCAGTTCATTTGAAATGGGCTGCTGTGCATTGTAATCCCCGTTCTACCTGTTGAGAGGTGGAATAGCTGCAGGTGAGGTAGGAAATGCTCTGACCATCCATTTGGAATGGTCTCCGAGGTCAGCAAGCCCAACCTTTGGCTGATGACCGCCCTGTCCAGAGCTGGACACGGCACTCGAGGTGTGGCCTCAGCTGTGTCCAGTGCAGAGGGACAATCACTGCCCTGGTCCTGTGGCCACATTATTGCTGATCCAGGCCAGGTGACCTTGGCCTTCATGGCCACCTGGGCACACCCGGGCTGATGTTCAGCCGCTGTCACCAGCAACCCCAGGTCCTTTTCTGCTGGGCCGCTTTCCAACCACTCTTCCCCAGCCTGGAGCTCTCCATGGGGCTGTTGTGACCCAAGAGCAGGACCCTGCACTTCACCTTGTTGAATCTCACACCACTGGCCCCAGCCCGTGGATCCAGCCTGCCCAGATCCCTCTGCAGGGCCTTCCAGCAGATTCACACTCCCACCCCAATCGGTGCCCTCTCCGAACTTCCTGAGGGTGCCCTCGATCCCTTTGTCCAGACCATCCACAAAGACACTAAACAGGACTGGCCCCAGGACTGAGCCTTGGGGAACCAGCTGCGAGCACCAACATCTTTTCTTCTCCAGTTCCTGTGGTGGCACCAACGAACATCAGCGGAGGAGGAGGGAGCCGCTCCGAGCTGGTCATCACGTGGGAGGTAACTCTTAGCTCAATTAACCTCGGCTGCCTAATGGGGAAGAATCCGTGGGTGAAATCACAGCCCTGCTGAAATCCAGAGGCTTTTGGTCACTGGCTTTGGTGGAGCCTGGATTTCACCCTGGATGTGGAGAGCAAGCAGCCTGTAAGATATACAGCAAGTTTGCCGTGTTACAGGGAACAATTTATAAAAATAAACAGTTTAAGAGGCATGTTGTAAAGATGTTTAGAAGTCTGCATAACCCTCTTATCTCCATTGTACAGGAGGTGCTTAACACACTAATCTGCTTGGCCATTTTCTGCATTTACATTTTTCCTACTTTTGTTTACATGTTTTCCATTCTGGAACACTGTGCTGACAAGACATATCCTATTATGCGTTAAAGGAGATGAGCCCTTTAATTCTCCAGCACTCCAGCGAGAGCGGAGAATACACATTTTCAGAGCAGTTAATACCAGACAAGTTGCAAAGGGTGAGTGCAGGTCATTTCAGAGAGTAGGAAGTGAGTGCTGTGGGAAGGAGCCTCCTTTTCCAGCCTCCCAGCAGCTTCCCACAGGCACTGGGATGAAGGCAGGGAGCCTCTGGCAAAGCCTGGGAAGTGATGGGGCAGCTGCTTGGTCAAAATGTCAAAAACCAGATCAAAAGAAATAGGAAAAATCCCCACTAGATAAATAACACTGCTGATGTTTTCCCCTTCCCGGGCTGCAAACAGAGTGAAATTCCACTTTCCCCGAACTGAGTTTTCCTCTATCTTCACCTTTCACTCTTTTGTTTCATTTTCTCTGCTGCTGATCTCCTCTTTGGGAGCAGAAGAACATGAAAATCGAAAACAACCTGAGAGATCTCAATCAGATTTTCCTGTTGGGCTCCATAGTGTGTCCTGAAAACCAGTCAGAAGAAATCCTAATTATGGCCAGCTAACAACGCTGGACACGATTCTGCGGCTTTCTGTGATGAACTCACTAAATGTCTTGATTAAATCTGAGGTCACAGAAGCCTCAAAAACAAATTAAATGCTCTAGAAAGTAGCTTGAACTCTTATAAACCCCCGGTGAGCCGCCGTCCCTCACATTAAACTCTCTCGGGACTGGAAAAGAGATGAAAAGGGGAATATTGCAGAGCTGATGTTTGTGAAACACTGAAGGAAAGGCACGTTAATAAATGCCAGGACAGGCTTAATATTGTTACTTTTTTATTATTAGAATTAGAAGGAATTTATGATGAAAATAACAACATAAGTGCCCTGAAGTCTTCTGAAGTGCTTCCACATTTTCCCCCATCATCTCACACTGTTTGTGCTCCCAAGAGTTTGCAGGAGAAGAGGTTGGAGCCAGGACTCAGGTCCTGACCCTATTTCTCCCTTTTTGCACCGTTTTCCATGCCCGCTTTTCCATGCCCCTTCCTTTGATGCAAGCATCTGAAATAAAAGCAGTTTTACAGAGAAACACCTCCTTCTTCCATTTAATCCTGGTTTTGTTTCATAAATGTCCTCTTGCTTTGAGAAGCCAACGTGGAAGTATTTTTATCTCGTGTGAAACCAAACTTCATGCTGGACACGGTGTTGCTGTAATTGCCTTTTCAGTCTGAGCCTTTCGTACGTATCTTGACACGAGATTTTATTAATAGAAACATTAATTTTGCCATGTTGACTTGCAGGAACATTTCTGTTCTGAAAACTTAAATAAGAATATGTTCATGCACTCGAGGCTTTCTCTTGGCTAAAAAAAAAAATACATCAGTACCGTGCTCACATGCAGGCAATTACACAACTGACACGCGTTTCTTTGTGTACATTTGTTCTTTCCCAGCTCTTTTTTTTCCTTTAAAATCATTTATTTAAAATTAGCGTTCCTATGCCCCTTTGGGAGGAAAAAAAAAATCTACAAGCTGCAACTTGTACCGAGTGAAATGCTTTTAATTTTGCAAACTTCATGCCTGAAAGAGACAACTTTAATGGAGCTGATCAGATCTTTTGTTTCTAAATTGATTGCCCCGATAGATTTATTGTTTTGATTTTTATTTCAATATTACATTGACGGATGGGGCAAACATTATTATCTTCTCCAAGGCCCAGCCAACTAAATCGATACCACTAAAATATAGTCAGGGAATGAAGATTCAATTAAAACGGTGGATACATGCAAACCTTTATTGACTGCCTTGTCACCACAGCCGGTGTCAGAAGAGCTCCAAAACGGGGAAGGTTTTGGCTACATCGTCATGTTCCGTCCCCTCGGCTCGACAACCTGGACCAAAGCAGTGGTGGCCTCGGTGGAATCCAGCAAATACGTTTATAGGAACGAGAGCATCACACCCCTCTCTCCTTTCGAGGTGAAAGTTGGTGTCTACAACAACGAAGGAGAAGGGACCCTGAGCTCCATTTCCATCGTCTACTCGGGAGAGGACGGTAACACAAGTTACTCTCAGTAGTAATGGGTGTGTAGCAGCAACAGGTCCCAGATAGGATCAGGCAGATCTCACAGGGGTATTAAGGACCCTGCTCAAACCTGCTCATTGGATATTTATAACAGACATGAGGCAGGAGATGGGAAACTGAAGTAAAAATAGCAAGGGGTGGATTTTCAGAGTGATTTTCAGTAGAGGACCTGTTTCAACTAATTTGTCCCCAGGGTGCTCCTGCTGAGTGCGTTGGAAGACACTCAGAGGTGTAGCTCTCAGAGGGTTTGGTTTTTCAGACCACTCAGTGCAGCCAATCTCTGAAAATCTGCCCTGCAAGACAGGAAATGACCAGTTTTGAAAACAGGTTTTGCTGACATTCCACCATAAGTGGAGAGCAAAGCTCATGGTTACACCAGGGGCTCTTCCTGCTGCTCCCCCCAGCATCTCCTCCCCTTGCATGGTCTCTGTGATCACACCCATGTCCCAGCAGCTGTGTTTTCCTTTATCCCAGAGCCACAGATGGCCCCGGCGGGAGCCTCGGCGCTGAGCGTGTCAGCGGCGGCCGTGGAGGTGTCCTGGCTGCCCATCCCCTGGAACCGGCACACGGGCAGGGTGCTGGGCTACGAGGTGAGGGGCTGGGCTACGGGGTGAGGGGCTGGGCTACGAGGTGAGGGGCTGGGCTAGGAGGTGAGGAGCTGGGCTACGGGGTGAGGGGCTCTGACACCTTGAACATGTCCCTTTCCTGTCCAGAATCCTGTTGGCGCTCTGGTTCCTCCTCCCAAGTCAACAGACCATGGAGCTCTTCCCCTGACTCTCATTCACAACATCCCACCAGAAATAACTCAGAGGATTTACAGCCCAGAACTGCAGCTCTGTCCCAGACTTCTTGTGCTCAGATTTAGGGACAGGGCCACGTGGCACCGCTTAAAGGACAGGGCAGGATAAATGTCCTCCAGTGCTACCCAGAGCTTGTGCTGTGGTGCATTGAAAGGCTTTTAACTTCTCCCTCCTCTTAGAATCATAAAATCATTTAGGTTGGAAAAGACCTTTAAGACCATCAAATCCAACCATTAGCTCAAACATTTGAAGAGTGCACTGGTGGAGTCCCCATCCCTGGAGGGATTTAAAAGCCGTGTGGATGTGGCACCTGGGGACATGGTTTAGTGCTGGACTTGGCAGTGCTGAGTTAATGGTTGGACTTGATGATCTTAAAGATCTTTTCCAACCTAAAGGATTCTGTGATTTTATGTTTAAGCAGTGTCAGATATGATTCCTGGGTATTTTACTTGCACAGTGAAGCAATTTATTTCTTCTTCTTCTTCTTCTTCTTCTTCTTCTCTTTCTCCTTCTCCTTCTCCTTCTCCTTCTCCTTCTTCTTTCTTTTTTTTTTTTTTAATTTGTAGATAAGAGGAAAACAAGTCAAAAATACTTTAAATTCTGTCCTATCATCGCCATGTATAAATGAAGTTAATAAGAGTCATGTACAGTCCACAAACCTTCCTAAATCAATTATGCACTGAAAAAAAAACCCCAGGTCTAAATAGGTGTCACTGAATCAAAACTAGAGCCAGGGTACAAAAGAATTAAAAGCCTCTCAGATGATTGAGATAAATGTTCTTTTGTATCTCTTCAGGTTTTATTTCATTGTATTCAACCATTAAAACCAACAACGCTTTTATCATTCCTTACCTTATCAAAGGTTTCCTTCTGGACATCTGTAAATTTAAGGATTTCATTTAATTCCTTAATTGGGATTCAGTCTCTGAAATGTTATTGCTTCTCTATATAAATATTCATGCCTGGGTTTACATCCTGCTAGATTGGAGCACAAAAAACCCTGTATTCCTCGAAATCTTCCTCGTCAGCATGTCTGCTTCCCAGCCAAGCCTCTAATTGCTGGAAAACAATGGATTGCCTGTTCTTTGTTCTCGCTTTTCAGGTTTTATATTGGACAGACGATCCCAAGGAAAGCACAGCTGGGAAGGTCAGAGTCAGCGGGAACGTGACAGCCAAAAACATCACGGGGCTGAGAGCGAACACGGTGTATTTTGCAACAGTCCGAGCCTACAACACGGCGGGGACGGGGCCCTCCAGCGCCCCGGTGAACGTCACCACCAAAAAATCCCGTGAGTGTTGGGTTTGGTACAGCTGGTGTCCCATATTCCCAACCGGGACAGGCACATTCCAGCTCGCCCTGACTCATCGCTGCCGAGCGCTTCGGCAGCAAAGAAAACCAAATCCTAAATTTCTTCATAAATCAGGAGACAAAATCTGTGGCTAAGGAGGTTCCTCTCGTCCCAGATCAGTGCCCATGAGGAAGGATTTCTGTTCTCCTTGGAGTAGCTTTCCCCTTGCTTTCAGGGGATTTCAGAGATGCAGAGTCCCACAGGTCAAACAAGAGATTTTGGTGTGAGGATGTGCTGGTTTGGGGGTTTTAAAGAAAACTGTTGAAAGCACCAAATGCAGACGGGTTTTTTGACCTCTAAACTTTGCACTACAGAGGGCAGAATAAGGGATGCATTGCTATAAATGCAATTTAGTCATTAATTTTTTTAATTTAATACTAAAAGTGAAGCCCTCTGCTGTTTTGTTTTCCTTGGACTATATTTTCCCAGCAAATTATTGATCAGCCCTTTAGCATAAAAGGGAAATATTTCTCCTGAGTTTCACCAATTTTCCTCTTTTCTATGTGCTGTTCCATGCCATTACTCCAAGTTCAGGGTAGGAACAACTTGTAGAATGAGTTAATTGATTTTTAATTACCACAAAACCAATATTTAATGTAAATAAAACAATCAAAAATAAAGGCAGAAGATATTTCTTAAGGGCTCAAACAGGACCCATCCCTGGAAGTGTCCAAGACCAGGTTGGACGGGGCTTGGGGAAACCTGAGATGGTGGAAGCTGTCCATGACCGTGGCAGGGGGTGGAACAAAATGACATTTAAGCGCTGTTCCAACCCAAACCATTCTATCATTCTATGACTTTTCTCACAGTCCATTTTTCAATGGAAAACAGATTCATCTCTGGGAATTTTTTCCCTCTATTCCTATGTTCATCTGTATGAAAGACAAGTTAAAGACATGGCAGTCAAATGACAAAACACAGAAGGAATAAATTTGCTTTTGTTTTACATCGACTTTATCTTCTGTCAAATTCAGGGTTGTGCTAATGGCTCATTTAAAAATTAAAGTCAAAATAACCTTTTTAATATTTAAATATATCGATTAAATTTTCAAGCTCTGTCTGTGGAAGATGCAAGCACTTGCAATATGAGAAGAGATAATATGTCAAGAGAATATAAACAATGTGCATCTGGAGCAGGAGATGGAGCTCCAAAGTAACAGCTCTGTCTTCCTGCTCAGCATCCAGGATTCCTGCAGCGTCCTGCTCATCCCATTATTGCAGGGACTCAGCAAAGCTGGGATGGTCCTTCTGCCAAAGGGGTGATATTCTGATTGAAATGTTCTCTAAGATCGATGCAAGGTCTAAGGCGACATCCTGGTTTAAGTTAAAAGCACTTAGGGAGGTGGAATTGGTGTCCTCAAACCATGGACACGGCTCCATGAGGAGCTGTTCTGCTTCTTTAATTATATGGCATGGATTTCAGGAATTTGTTTTCCTGTTCCCCTTCCCCTTCTTCATCTTCCTCTTCCCTTTCCTCTTCTCCTCCCTCTTCCATTTCCTTCCCCCTTCCTTTTCTTATTCATCTTCCTCTTCCATTTTCCTCTTCCATTTTCCTTTTCCTTTTCCTTTTCTTTTCCTTTTCCTTTTTCCCTCCTCTTCCTTTTCCCTTACAAATACATACACATACACATGAAATCTATCAATATTACAGCTAGATATTAGGAATACTTGCATGGATAAAGCTCAGCTCAGTAGAGCAACAAAGCCAGGTGTCACCTAAACCACGACAAGAACATCAGTACCTCAATAAACCTGAGCAGATATTTGAGATTTCTATTATTCTTGACAGTGTTGATTACAAGAAATTAATTGAGGAAATAATCTGTCAGTCTTAGACCTGGAACTGTCTCTTTTTGCTTGCAGATATTCCTATGGATTTGGGAAAGTGCTGTTACCACTTATTCCAGTTACTGGCTGAAGAAAAAAAAAACAGATAATTTTGTTTTACAAATCCTCCTGTGGTGTTTTTCCAGCCCCAAGATCATGAATTAAGATGGCTTTAAGTTTCTATGTCAAAAAGCTTTGGACAAGGCAGTAATTCACCCATTTTTGAGTGATTTCAAACCTCTTCAGAGTGCACAGCCAATGAAGTATTTGACATCCTTCGCCTCTTGTGACTATTTTGTTATCCAATTCCTTATATAAAATATTTCCTGAAAGCAACAAAGAGCTTTCAAGCCATATTTAAATAAATTTGCAGTTTGATGTATGTGAGAGTAGATCAATGTCTTCCTAATGAAATGAATCTTTTCCAACACTGCCAGTGTGGCTGATGGAAGGACGTCCTTGGATATTCACCTGGGAGCTCCTCCACCACCTCGTTCCCCACCAGTGGGATGGATTAAACTTCTCCAAAGTCATGAGGCAGATGGAAATGAAACAGTAGGGCCCATCGATTCATTTCATCTCTGTGGGAAATGAATGAAATTGTCACCAAATCCACTGTTCCTTCCAAGTGACATCCATTAATCACCAGCATATAGGGGGAAAGAGAAGGATCCCGGAGTTAAACATTTTAAAGTCAGGGCTGGAATGTGTTTCTCCAAATCTCTCCTCTTTTTCACTTCTGTTCCAATCCTCCTTCCCTGTGCCACCACCCAGCAGGGCCCTGGAGGACGTGCCATGGAACAGGAGAGAACGCGTTGGCCTAAATCCGGCTCCAGTTCAAAGGCACCGTTCCACCCTCACATGTTCACACGGGATTCAATTCCAGCCACTTGTAGGCAAATTTTCAAAGTCCTCGCACTTAGGCATAAAAAGCCTTTGAAAAAGCTGCTCCCGGCCTATTGTGCTGAGAGTTTCTAAAATCCTACAACGTTTCATGGTGGATCACATGGAAACTTTCATGTGCAGCTCTTTGTAACCTGTCCTGGCCGATGGAAATTTTGGTTTCTGTAGTTTGCTCTCAGTTTTAGCTTCTTCTGAGATCCAGACAGCAAAACATCCTCTTGGACATGGAAATACAGAGAGGAGCAACATTTTCCTTCCACAAAACCTCTCAAATATCACTTGAACTGTCAGACACTGTCAGGCTGTGCCTAATTTTGCAAATGAAGTCTCACAGTTAGAGGTTCCGTGCTATGAATAGATCTTTATTCTGACTAATACCAGAGCAATGATGGACTGGAAAATGGTTTTTTAATCTTTTAGGTTTGAATCACCCAAACATTTGCTACTCCCATATCAGCAGCTCATTCAGATACTCCATGAAAATTAATGTTCAGTTGTATCTCGTTATTATCATCATCTTTTCTTTTTTTAAAGCACCAAGTCAACCTCCAGCAAATATTGCCTGGAAGCTGACAAATTCCAAAATCTGCCTGAACTGGGAGCACGTGAAAACAATGGAGAACGAATCAGAGGTGTTGGGCTACAAAGTAAGTGATTTCTTTATCTCAGTAATCAGATATTTTGGTTATACCAGAGGTACAAACAGAGCTTGGAGAAAGGCAGGTGTTCATTACCTGGAAAATGGGGATTTGTCTGGATTTATTGGGATGGTTGGCTGATGTTTATACAAATATTCTTTCAGAGTAGGACTTCGTTATCCCAACACAGGGACTTTCTGTCCCCAGTCCTGGATTTCTCTTGTCCCCTTGTATTCTTACTTACCTAAAGTTTCTTGCGTTCACATCTCCAGGGAAGGAGTTTCACATGGATAGAAGAAGTACAGAACAGCCTTTTAAGCATTAAAGGCAGTCACAAACCACATTTAAACATTCTCACTCTCTGGCAATTCATAAATGTACCTTTAAAAAAGGGACTGGAAGATGCTCACACAAAGATCTGTGTGAAAGAACTAAAAAGCACTCCCATAAATCCACTTTTAAAGGAAATTAAAATTTATTTTAAAGTTCGGTTGCAGTTCAGGATTCTTTGATTGTCCTTGGGTCTTAGGAAACCACCTGCTGTGGCACCCACCCCAAAATCCTGCAGAATTTATTCCCCTGTTTTAAAGTGCTTTTAACACCCTGCAGGATGCTGAGAGCGCACGGAAAACTTTGGGGCACAACAGAAGAATATCTCGGCCCCTCAAAAAATCCATTCAAACTTAAAACTAAACAAAACAACTCTTGTTTCCCGATTCCTTTCTGCTTAGATTCTGTACAGGCAGAACAGGCACAGCAAAGCCCATATCCTGGAGACAAACAACACTTCGGCTGAACTTCTGGTCCCGTTCGAAGAAGATTATCTCATCGAGATAAGAACCGTCAGCGATGGTGGCGATGGCAGCAGCAGTGAGGAAATTAGGATTCCAAAAATATCGAGTAAGTGAGAGAATTTTTTTTCCCCCCTCTGAATGCTGTTGCGTAAGAAGAAATCTGTGCCTCTAAGCACAACAGATTCCCAGCCTTTCCCTTGCCATAGGTGTCCTCCCTCCCGGCACATTTTGGTGCTGGCTGCCATAAATTCATCCCTGATACTCTCACGTTCATTAAAGGAGAAAGTATTTTGCTCCACACTTTGTTTTTAGTGCAGGTCTCCACTCCCCTGGCCTGCAGAGCTCAGGGAAGGACACAGGAATCGGATTTCTTGTGGAAGTCGAAGTTCTCACACAGAACGTGGCCCTAAAGCTGCCCTGGAGCTGCTGCTGGGACAGAGAAACTCAGCCCTGAGCCATGGCTGGGGTGGGGTGGCCCAGGTTGCAGCCTCTGCTCTCCTAAATAACTTATCATTCATGGAAAAGGGAGCATTTTTATATCATAAATATATTATACTAGATCTATTTATAATAGTTTTGCAACAAAATAGTCAAAACCCCCTTAAGGGAAATATTCACAGGAAGGGTGGGAATCTGATCCAAAATCCTACTCCACGGAAAGGCTCCTACAACTTCACAAACAAATAAATAGAAATAACATTTGTGGGTAATGTTTCATTTTGAAAATAGAACAGAGATTGCAGTTAAGCTAAAATGCAAAGAAAAACTAATTTTTGACCCAGGTTTAGCTCTGTCTGTTTATGTTTTTACAGGTCTAAGCTCTGGAGCAATAAAATTATCCCAAAGGATAAATCATCCATTGACATCTGGGATGCTGCTGTTGAGTTCTGTTCTTCTAAACCCTTTTCCTTGCTGGTTCAAGCAATGCTCAGCTGTGGACTTTTAAAAATAAAAAAAAAAATGTAGATTTTCTCTAAATTGTTCACCATAACCAACATTCCTGCTAAAGAGCAGCGCTGGGGAGGGGGAGGGAGCTAGAAGTGGTCCATCATTAAGGAAATATTAGGTATCAATATTCCATGAATTTTTAAAAATAGGCTTGGAAATGAAATCAACGTGCATTAATTAAATGGAGCGGTGCCAAACCTAATTTGGGATTGACACGTGAGTGGGCTCCGATTTTTTCCCAAGGAGTTGTTATTGGAACAGCAGTTTAATGGAATGTCAACCTGTGCTAAGCTGATATCACCGAGGGAAGAAGAGATTTACACCTCTTGTGATGTGGATATTATTTATCTCATGTTCTTCAATGTAACCTGTTAAAAAACCCCCCACTTTCAATTAAATAAAAGCTATTTGTTTACTTTTCGCACTTGTCTGCATTAGAGGAGGTGCCATAAAATGCATTACTTGAAGTGTCTTGTGCTGTTTTCTACAAAAAAAAGGGAAACTTAAATAAAAGGAGTGCAGTGGACCAACCCAAAGCCCAGTGAATTCCATAGGAAAACTTTCCCTGGCATCAGCAGGCCTTGAACCAGAGCTGAAAAAGCAGCACCTTTTACACCATCAGATACTTTACATATTCTCAAATCCATTTTAAAGGACTTTTCCACGCACAGACTCTTCTGATCAACAAAACTTCCAGAGAAGCTGAATATTTTGAGGGAGATTGAAATAAATCTGTCATTAGCCAGATCAGTCGGTCCCTCCTGATTTTGTTATTCTTTGCTGTGACTTGAAAGTGGAGATTCATCTTCGGGTTGGGCGTGAAGGTAAATGAGAAGAACATTGATTTTCATCATCTTGAAATATAAATAAAAGCAGCTAATTAAGCCCTTCAATCTCCCAAGTCCCCAGAATGACAAATTAAACTCCAGAGTTTGGCTTTCAAGTCAGGAGATGCAGCTCAGCACTTGAAGCCACGCTCCTGCCAGCTTGAACTACAGCTGATAAAAGGTGTTTTTTGCCTGATGTCATAACTGGGAAATCTTTTCTTCCTTCTCTCTTTGCTCTGAAGTTTATTTTCTTTTCTCCACTGTCAGATCCATGTTGTGTCTTCTTTGTAAACATTTATAACTACAAGATAACCAAATACCCCCAATATTTTTTAAAAAGAGGGCTGCTGGAATGGGGGTGAGGATGTGTCAGCACATGAAAGAGTAAAAGAAGCTCATGTGTGCATGAAAACCCTTCCAAGAACACGTTCACCGTGTTTGTTACCCATGGGCACGGGAATATGGATTCATGGAGGAAGCTCCAAAGCTTTGGCTCCTCCTCGAGGTCTCATCCAAGCCAAACTTTTTTCTGATTCTCTGATTCCTCACAGAGCCCATGGGCTGGGCTGGCAAAAAATAAACTCAAAAATGATAAAATCATTGCAAAGCCACACGGTAGAGAATGATGTCCAGGCAAATAACTCTTCACGGGATCATGGAATGTTTTGGGTTGGAAGGGACGTTGAAGATCGCTTACAGCTGGTGATGTTCAATAACCCCAATGCTGAATTCAATAAAATATTTTATAGAGGTCACTCCTATTTGGTTTTGAAAGAGCTTTTTGCATCATCCCTTCCCAGCAGGACCTCTGGTCACTCCCAGACCTTCTCGTGTCCATTAAGCAACGGGTACTTTTTATTTCCCTTCATGAAACTGAATCTAAAAGTCTCATACTTCATAACATAAATGGAATTCTTTGCTAAGTTTACCCAAACCATCTTTTTATTCAAGTGAAAAGAGATTTTCCGCAGAGCAGTTACAGCTCAATAGAAGGTCTGAGAGATGCTTAATTACAGGGAGGCTCTGGAAATAAAATGCCACTTTTAGAAGTCTGTCCTCTGGGATTTCTACAAAGTTCCTAATCACAGGAGTTATTAGGAAGAGGTTTAACACAGCTTTCAAAAGAGGAGAATGGTTTAGAAAGAAGTGAATGTGCTATTAAAAATCCTGATAATGCCTTAATGAAGTAAAAACATTTCTCTTTGCAGTGGAAGCAAGCAAGGAATCCCTTACTCAGGTATCTTCTCATTTCTGTGCAGCACCCATGTCCTTTCCTCACTGCAGAAGATCCAAATTGGACTCTGTAACCTCAGCATTTCTCCAGTCTGTCCCTCCCATGGGAGCAGCCCTTTTTAAAAAAGAGACAACTGAGGAATCCCAGGAATATCAGTGAATCTGTTCCCTTGCTGAGCTCCCTTGGAGCTGCAGCTTCCAGGGTGAATATTTTGCCTCGGGAGCAGAACTAAGCAGCTTTAAGGAGGAAAAACTTTAAATACAGCTCCTCCCATCCTCCCTAAATCACTGCAGAACTTGTGCAGGTTCATTTTCTCCTCTTCAGCTCCCCAGTCCCTTTTTTTTGTGGTGTTTCACCAGGACAAATTGAGTCTGAGCTGCCCAAAGCACCGAAAGTTCAGCTCTTTTTATGTGAAAATGTTATTAAAGCAGCTGATGCTGAAATGGAAAGAGTTCACATGGCTGGCAGCTTTCATTAAAAAGAAAAGAGAAAGGGTCAAAAAAGAGTTTTGTCACTCAGAGTTGCAGGAAAAACTTTGGAAATAGGAACAGCATAAATCCCCTAAAACCAGAAGTTGAAATGAAAACAACAGGAAAAACTCTGCAGTGCTCCTGATTTCTAACAGCCGAGAACCTGAATTAAAAACCCCATTTAAAGGTGCCCAGTAAAGGGAATTTTGGGCCCAGACTTAGCAGATTTTAGAGAAAATCACAGACCAGCCAAAGTTTTCAGATAGCTGGAAAAATAATACCTATTTTCTTTTGATAACCTAAGCAAAGTACCAAAACATGAAAGAGACTCGCAGTCAGGGATTTTCATTTCGAATTTAGCACATCAACAAAATATTTCTCCATGAAAAAAGCAATTTTGAGCCTCTCCAAATGTTTCCGCTCACTCCAAGCACAATGTTTCTTTGTGATTTACGAGCCTTTAAACTTTATTTAACATCTTCTCCCTTCTTTATAGGGCAATTTTTGAATAGGAATGCCAAGGAACGAAATAAAAGAGCCCATGTGTGTTATTGTACCAGCCCCTAAATCAACATTATCCTGGAGTGCAGAAACTCCCTGTTTTCTGCGGGTCGTTGGAATGCAGCCCTGCTGACGCCTTGACACCGAGCTCTAAATCACACTCGTGAACAAATGTGTTGTAAATGTGCAAAAAAGATTTTATTAATATCTGCCTGTGCCTCAGTCGCAGAGAATTTCCCCCAGTGATTTGCTGGGCCCGTGTGGAGGAGGGGATGGATCTGCTCACGGAGGTTTGGGGACTCACTGGGGCGTTTGTGGGTGGTGGCAGGGGATCCTGGCTCCCTCTGTACCCCCCTCCATGGATTTTTGTCTGCTCAGGGAGCACACAAGATGTCAGAACTTGAATAAAGCCCTTTTTTTTTTTGCTTTCCCTGCTCAAAAGATATCAGAACTTGAATAAACCAATGTGTTTATTCCCCTCCAGCACTGATCTTTCCAAGATACCATCATCCAAAACTGCCCTGGATGTGCCCAAGGATTGCTGCATCTCAGTGCTCCTAAAAATGAGGTTCCGGGTGCCTCTGCAGGTGTAGCCACAATGTCATGGAAGCACAGAATCCTGGAACAGTTTGGGTTGGAAGGGACCTTAAAGCCCATCCAGTGCCACCCCTGCCACTGGGACACCTGCCACTGTCCCAGGGTGCTCCAAGCCCCGTCCAACCTGGCCTTGGACACTGCCAGGGATGTGCTGGCCTCGGGATGGAGTGGACTGAGGGCGGGTGGCACCCACAGAGGATTGCTGAGCTGTTCCCACAAGGCTGAGGAGCTCTCCCAGGTACAGGCAGAGCAGGACCCACTCCCTCTGTCCATGCATTATTCCTGCCAAGGGGTGGCCCAGCCTCCCTCCACTGAGCTGAGTTATTTTCCATCTGCTCTTTCTGCTCCTCACTGCATTTATGGAAGGGACAGCACTTCCAGGATCGCTCCGAAGTGAAAATGTAAAATAATGGCTAACGATGCATTCAGAAATATCCACCTAAAAATTTAAATGAGGTTCCACAGACTTCACACAGAGTGCCCCTGGCCAAATCCAGAGTCTAGGTAAGGATTTGACATTTCTCTTTCTCTGACCATGATCTAATCCCAAAACTGAGGGAGAGGGTGGGGAATCAGCACTATTAAAATAGCCCATATAAAATCTTCCTTGGAAAAATCTACCATGAGGAAAAGGTCAGTTGGACATTTTGACAGCACAGTACAATGAGGGCCTCTAAATAGCTTCACTCATTCAGGCTTTTTTTATTAGGAACTTCTTTTGTCAGTTCCTAGCACTTAATGCTGGAAAATATGTCTGAGGTAGCAATTAAAATGTCATATTAATCATACCGCTGTGCATTGTTTCTTTACTTAGCCCATTTCATAGACACCGATATATTTCTGTGCTGAAAACCAGCTGCAAATGTTTGTCATCTTTATGGAGTGAGCTGGAATGATCCTGAAGTGCTAAAGGGTACCAGAAGAGCAGGAGGTTTTTGTAAGATGTGGTCAGCAATATACGTGGAATCGTTGCGCTTGAGTCAAAACCTCCCAACAATTGTTTTTTCCAGATCACCTTCAGTGCAATGTCCAACACGGATTTTCCTCATTTATGTACCTGTTTGTGTCCTTGTGCTGGTTTTCCAGCCACATTCCCAGCCACACCCCTCTGCTCCAACCCCTCTGCTGCCGTGGGTCCCGTCTCCTCAGGCACAATCCCATTTCTCCCTCACAAACCATCCGTAGGCTCTGCCAGTAGCCTTGCACTGGGTCACTATTATGATGAGAAGTAAAATAAAAATTGAGATGCTTGAATGCAGGGCTTTATAAAAAAAAATGGAGGTGTCTGGAGAGGCCAAACCTCCTACAGCTCTTGGGGCTGTAAAAGAAGCAGGTGGCAGAGGAGCCTTCCCTTCTCTGGGCAGCCCTTGCTGTTCTTAGAATCACAGAAATGGGAATCGTGGAAATCATGGAATGGCTTGGGTGGGAAGGGACCTCAAAGCCCATCCAGTGCCACCCCTGCCATGGGCAGGGACACCTCCCACTGTCCCAGGCAGCTCCAAGCCCCGTCCAACCTGGCCTTGGACACCGCCAGGGATCCAGGGGCAGCCCCAGCTGCTCTGGGCACCCTGTGCCAGGGCCTCCCCACCCTATTCACCCTGAAATCCCCTTTTCCTGGCAAATTTGAGCAAAGGGATCTTTTCCGGAGCTCTCACTGCAGCAGTCTGTGGGAGCCCTGCTACCATGATTTAATTACATTATTCTGCAGCCCTGCTGTCCCAGGGATTCTAAAGAGAAACAGCACAAATCTTGCCCGGGTCCCAGTGCCCTCAGCAGATTTAAAGCCTGTGCAGTTTGAGTGGGTTTAGAATTTATTTGAAAGCCTTCTTACACCAGTACAATTTATCCACAGAGATCAGCAGTTTACATCGTATTGATTAATGCAGTTATTGATTTATTCTGCAATTGTACTGGCCAGGTTTATACAGCACTGGAAAGTGCTATTTTCCAGGAGTGATTGACTTCTTTCTTTATTGACTAAAATGAGCTGATAAAAATCATCCACTGGCTGAGCTAGAAGTGCTTTTTTTTTGTATTCCTGCTTCCAGCAGGGAAAAGTAGGGGACAAACGCTGCTGCAGAGCAGAGGAAAGAAGTTCCAAGGCTTAACCCCTCTGGAATTACCCTGCCCGGGCTAAGAGCAGCCCCAGCCTTAACCAGGTAAGAAATTGGAAGGCTGGGATGGTGAAAAGGCAGGCAGGCATTTGGGTTTGGAGGAGGAGGATTACCCTGCTCTTCCTTCTCCTCACTTCACTGCCTGAGTGGGTTTTTCAGAGCTGCTCCTGAAGCTGATGTCACTGTCCCCTTCCCCAAACACGGGAGCTCCAGGTGGGCTCCTAGGAAGGGCTCAAGGTGTCCCCTCAAAGGATGGAATGGTGCTTCTCCTGTTATTTTAGGGAGGGTGCTCTCTGCTGCTGGAGTTTTTTGAGGCACCTCGTGGCTTTGCAGTGCCATGAAGTGGAGACAGCAGCCACTGCTCCCGGCTGTTCCAAGGTTTTCCCAGCGTGAGGGAAGAGCCCTGTGCTCCTGAGACATTTGGCTGTTAATCACACCAGCTCTGAGCTGCTCTCCTGGCGGAACTGCTCCCTCAGGCCAAGGAAATTCCACTTTTCAACGAGTATTGGGGTGCAGAGCTGCATCCTCCCCACAGCCCTTCAAACATCCCAGCTCCCTGTCTAGGGGGGAGGGAAGCACTTTTATTTCATATTATCTGTGCTGCTTTCCGTTTACACGTCACTATTACTACATTTAAATATAGTAATATTATATTACTATAAATATATATATTTAAATATATATTTATATATTCATATATATTTACATGTTTCTATATTTGTATTTAGTGAAATAAATAAAATTAGCACAGATTGATAAAGAGCTCCTATAGAAAACATCCATGAAAACCCACACCACTGCAGTTCAGAAACACTCTCTAACAGAAAAGATCTTCCAGGCCATTGAGTTTCACAAGGCTTTTAAAATTTCTCCTAAAATCTGACTCGTAAAACATATCTCTGCTCCTATTTAATATGCACACACCTCTCTCACAACATCCAAGCATCACAATTATCTGTTAGAGGAGAGAGCTGTGCTCTGTTGTTGTAATTTTGGCAAAAAGATGAAGTTTATTCCATCAAGCAATGGATTTAAGGCAGGGAATGATCTGGGTTTATAGATTTACACTGACACCGTTCTGCTCAGGAGGAATTTCTGTCCCCAAGGAAGGAATGCCCAGCTCTGGGCTGCCCGGGGCCACCTGGGGCACTGTGTGGGGCACAACCCCCTCCAAGGCTGGCCCACACAGGGGAGCCCAGTGCGCTCAGCAAAAAGGAAATTCAGGATAAAAATTATAAAACTAAAAATAAAAGGTAGCAAATAAGTTATCTTTCATACATAAATTTGAAATAGAGACACGTGCAAACTCACAAATGTGCGTGTATTTACGAGTTGCCTTTTCCTGGTCTTAAAATGGAGAGCCAGACACGGTGAAAGGGAAAGGGGTTTTTCCCTCGGTGTTTATTCAGGATCCTTGGTGCCCCACACCGTCCCAGTGGAGCGCGCCCAAGTGCCCCCGGAATGCCCCCACCCCATAAATCGTGTGTACAACTCCCAGGCCTTGCCAATGAGCACATCTATCAAAGATTGCCCAGGGAGAGACTCGAATGGATCCCCCATGCTGAGGAGTCTCCCCCCTGGCTGGGCCTGTCTCAGTTCCCAGGGTGTGTTCCAGAGAGGCCCTTGGTGTCTGGGGCTGTCTGACCCTCAGCCGCGGCTCCCAGGGTGTTTGGGCTCCTGGCTGAGCGGGACACGGGGTGTGAGACTGAGGGAGTTACAGGTGTGGGGGCTGAAAGCACTGAGGGGATAGAAAAGCTGTAAAAAAGGCTGTAGAAAGGGGTATAAAAGGGGTATATAAAAAGGCAAAAAATCATCCTGGCATCATAAGAGGAGCAGGAAATGGAGAGCTGGGGAATGAGAACAGCACCACATTTGTGATTTTCCCTCGCTGCCTGAGAGAGGGAATCGCAGGAGTGCTCCTGCACTGGCACTTGCTGTCTAGGGCCCAGAATAATTTGTCTAATTCAGCTCTGGCACCACATTCCCAAGCAGGAGCTCCCAATCATCCCTCTCAATTAGGAGATGTGTGTTCCTTCCTCCAGCTACTGCAAGATTTTCCTCCATAAACACATCCTGCTATAAATACAGCCCTGGCTCTCTCACTTATTGCTTGTTGCAGGAAATAAAATAACATGCCTTGCACTTTAAAACCTTGTTTATAAAACATCTTCATAAAGCCACTCAAAGGCACATCTGAAATAAAATCATGGCCGTTGCTCCCCATCACGCCAGCCCCACAAATTGATTATTTTTTTTCAAATTAAAGCCATCAACTACAGCAGGGCTGCTTTGTGGCACTTCACAACTTGGAGTAAAATAAGCCTGCCAGCATTTATTGATTCATGGGCACTCCGGGCTCTGCTGGTTCCTACCTGGGCATTTCATACAATTAAAGAGCCCAGCCCAAATTACACCAGTGGGTTTTGATCACTGCAATGTCCAGTGGCTGACAAGGCTTTCAGCATCATTCAAGGTGGGCAGGGTGCTGACTGCATATCCATGGGCTTTTCCCAGCCAGGCAGGCCCTGGCAGTGCCATCTCTGTCCTGGTCCCCTTTGTCAGAGAGACTGGATTTTTATGGCTTTGCTTTTGAGGTCTATGGACGCTAAAACACCCTCAGATTTTCCTACTTTTCCATGCAAGGCCTTCATCAAAGGTATTTGCTGGTAACCAAAGAGCTGCAGTGGTTTACAGAGACTTTCAGGCAGAAATCTGGGTGCCTTCATGGTTTTAAAGAGCTGGCAAGATGGAGGTGCTCAAAAAATTTGGGGTTTAGTCCTTTGCAGCTTTCCTTTTTTGTTAGGTTTTTGGTTTGGGGTTTTTTTTTCTGGTTGGGAATAACCTAAAGAGTGCTCATTTTTTAGCCAAGAGTGTTTTCCCATTTTAACATTTATTTAATTATGGAATCCCAGAATGGTTTGAGTTGGAAGGGACCTCAAAGCCCATCCAGTGCCACCCCCTGCCATGGGCAGGGACACCTTCCACTGGCCCAGGCTGCTCCAAGCCCCGTCCAGCCTGGCCTTGGACACTGCCAGGGATCCAGGGGCAGTCACAGCTTCTCTGGATATTCCATCCCAGCCCCTTCCCACCCTCACAGGGGAAGTTTTTCCCCAATATCCCATCTATCCCTTCCCTCTGTCAATTTAAAGCCACTCCCCCTTGTCCTGGCACTACCCTCTTTAATTAATTAATTAACTAATGACTGGTTTTGAATAATATTTTTCATTTAGCTAACTCAAGATAGACTTTTTAAACAAAACACAATTTTAAACAGAAAAATTGGAGCTTTTCTTTAGTTGGATACTAAAACATGAGGGTTTTTCTCCAAAAAACCCACATTTCCTTCTGTTTTTCCCCTTGCAATACATCTATTTTTGCAGAGAATGGGTGCTGCCAAATCCTTCTAACCACATGTCCCCAGATCTGTGTTTTCCAGAGCTGCTTAAGCCAAAAGAGGCACCAAAATGCTCCTGGTGTGATGCTGTGGTTGTGCTTCGTCCCTCAGGATTGTTGGGCTCTGGACTTGTCCCCTCAGGGTGGGAAAGACCCAGGAACAACCCCCCCAAAAACACCCCCTCTTCTGGGAGCCAAAATTTGGCTGATTGCCCCGAGCTGTTGTTCCCTCCCTCTACACGACAACTGTTGAGTGGAAATAATTTGAAATTAGAGAATGAAATTAGCTCGAAAAATACCCACAAATATCTGCTACATAATTTTTTAATTCTTTAAAGATTAATGGATGAGGAGAAGTGATTAATTCAAGCTTTGCTTTGCAGATGATCTCTCAGGCCTCACAGCGTACGCGCACAGTCAATATTTTGCAAATGTTTTGATTAATAAATCTTTATATAGCCCACTGCAACTTTGTAGATTTAAATTGATGCTTGCACTCCGCATACTGATTTTCCCTGCATGGTTTCCTGACTCAGGCTCGTTAGTCCAAAGGAAAGAAAACAAAATAAACCCTGCTGAGCACCAAATATTTCACTTTCATCACAAAAAGGTATAAAACCCTTTGGAAGCCACCGCGTTCTAGGCAGAAGAAGTTGCCACCACTGCACCAGGCACTGTCCCCACCTCCAGCCCAGTCTCCCCAACGCTGTCCCTGGATTTTTTTCTGGGATTTCTGTTGCTCTCACAGCAAGAAAAAATGAAAGAAGGTGGGGATCCGTCTCTTCTCACGGGGAACAGGGACAGGACAAGGGGAAATGGCCTCAAGCTGCACCAGGGAAGGCTCAGGTTGGACATCAGCAGGAATTTCTCCATGGAAAGGGTGGTCAGGCCTTGGAAGGGGCTGCTCAGGGAGGTTTGGAGTGCCCACCCCTGGAGGTGTCCAAGGAACACCTGGACGTGGCACTCAGTGGTCAAGGTGCATCAGGGCACAGGGTTGGACTTGATGATCCTGGAGGGCTTTTCCAGCCTCAGTGATTCTGGGATTCTGAGATTCTCTTCACACTCTCAGGCTGAAGCAGCTCACCTTTAATGCTGGAGCAGAAGTTTGTTCTTGCTTTGCTATTTGCTTTGAGTTTTGTTTAATGCCACAAGCACGGAGCGATTCACAGCCTGGCTGGAAGAGCTTCCAAATAATCCTGGAGCGTGAAGGGCCCCATGGAGGAACCATGGGCTGAGCTCACCCTGCAGGGAGCTGGGCTCCTGATCCCATCTTCTCCACCTGGTCTGCACAGGTCCAACACCTCCCAGCTCCACCTGGACACTGTCAGAGCTACATTGAGATAAAACCCCAAGATTGCAGTAAAACTCATTAAGAAACGTGATCTGAGCCGAGGAACAGTGAAAGTCTCGTGAGTTGCTCTCTGTTAGGGAGAGAAACCAAGCACAAGATCTCTTTGGCAATGCCCTAGCACTCACAGGAAATAGAAAAGACAACATGAATAAAATAAAACAGGAAATAAAAAGGGTTTTATTTGGTTTTTGATGCACAACAGGATCGCTGGAAGCCACTTTTTCTCTTCACATGTGCTTCCCACATTCTCTTCACTTCCTTTCCTGATCACATGTTCAATCCCCTCGTGCACTCCTCTGCTTCTCAGCTCTTGTCCTGGCATTTCTGCAAACACTCCTGCAGATCCATGTAAACCCTCAGCCCATAATCCAGGGAATTTCTGGGACAGAGAGAGTGGGTGCTGCCATTGAGCTGCACGGAGGCTTCATTGTGGACCCCTGTTCTTTCCAATTTTTATCATTCAGGAGGAAGGATAAAACTATCAATGAGTTCAACAACTCCTTTTCTCTCTCCAGGCTGAACTTTGGAGTCACATCCAGTGACTTCTCCAAAGTTTTATCTTATCCTGACACCGGATTATGGAAATACAACAGGGACCTTAATTCTACACTTAAAGCATTCCCAAAAGATTGAAGCATGCTCGGGCTGCGCTGATCCTGCAAAAGGAGCTATCTTTGATAAAGAAGCCCCCAGAAAAGCACTCAAGTGCCAGAGAGGATGCTCAGTACCATTTTTTTAATAGTAATGGAGTAGATTAATGAGAAAAAATTTGGACCCCAGCATTATAACTCTTGCAGCAGATATTATCATTACGTGCATTTCACATTATCACTAATTTTGTATTCAGCGTGCCAGGACCATTAATTCAGACCCAGTCTGCAGCTGAATGAGGCAGATTGCTTAAGAAAATAAACGTCTCCATTACTTTTTATAGTGTTGAAATTAATTTACAGTTCCAGTTTGTGAGAACTAAAATTGAGAATTAAAACTATATTTGGTACCTGAGATTTCTCCGGCATTAGCATTCACGAGGCAGTAAAAATATTAACTACTTTAAATAATGCCTGCAATATTTCCAGGGTTATGAAGCATCTTCTCTTAGCTCATTTTAATTTATTTAGCATCCATCTCTCTGAGCATATTCACACCACTGGAAGATTAGAACGAGATCGTTGCATTAAGAGAAATGCTATTTACAATGATGTGTGGTATCTGTATTTCCAGGGGCTTTGGAAGGCATGAAAATAGAGATTTTCATGATGCCTTTAAGGGCTCTCCCGCTGCCTTTGTGCTGCAAGAAAAGTCAAAGTTGAGGAGAATTTCTGAAGCAAAGTGGCACCGAGTCAGGAGTGGAGTAAATAAAACCTTTGTGGGAGAAGGTGAACTCGATAAAACAGATAAAGAGACAATGCTAGTTCTGGATTTGTCTCTGAGAATCCAGAGGGTAGAGGAGAGGAGTGGGGGAGCCAGAGTCTTCAAGCTAGGCCAGTGGACACTGTAAAATTATGGAATTGTGGCATTGTTTGGGTTGGGAGGGACTTTAGAGCTCAATTCATTCCACCCCTGCCATGGGCAGGGACACCTCCCACTATCCCAGGCTGCTCCAAGCCCCGTCCAACCTGGCCTTGGACACTGCCAGGGATCCAGGGGCAGCCACAGCTTCTCTGGGCACCCTGTGCCAGGGCCTCCCCACCCTCCCAGGGAAGGATTCCTTCCCAATATCCCATCTAAACACCCCGTCTGTCAGTTTGAAGCCATTCCCCCTTGTCCTGTCACTCCAGGCCCTTGTCAATTGTCTCTCTACATCTTTCTTGTAGCTCCTTCAGGAACTGGAAGGCCTCAGTGAGGTCACTCCAAAGCTTCTCTTCTCCAGTGTCTTGGGGTGACTTTGTGATGTGTATCCCCTATCGCCTGCTCTATGCCCAGCCATGATTCCTGTGCCTTTCTGTATCTTTTAAACTGGGTGCAAGGGAAAGGAAAAACAGCCAGACGAGCTTTGCAAAAACTGTTTTGCTCCAAGGACATTCACTGCCCTGCGTTCCTGCTGCTGCAGAGCAGAGGCACCTTCCTGCTTCCCCCGGCTCTGGGCTCCTTTTCTCGGGAGAGACACACGGAGAGTTCAACTCCTTTGTTTCCCTGGGACTTTGGATTTTTTCTTCTTCTCTCCTGGACTGTTCAGAGCAGCAGAACATCAGAACCTCCCTGGGAGCCCTCACACCTCGGGCCCCTCAGACAGAGAGAGAGAGAGCCCACAGCCACGGAAAGGACTCTCAAATCTTCCCAGGTTTTCTGTCCACAGCAAGAGGTTTTATTATTCAGCATTTTTCTTTTCCTGTGTGTTTGTTAAATAAATAGTTTTTTTCTCCTTTCATTTTCCTTCGAGGAATTTTTTCCCGACCCTGGTGGGGGAGGGGTGGCTGTACCCTGCCTTCTGTGGAGGGGACGTTCCTCCCAGAGTGTTTCCTCTGAAAATTTGCCTCAAACCAGGACATCTAGGCTGAACAATCCCAATTCTCCTGGCCTTTCCTCATTGGAGAGATGCTCCATCATGATTTTCTGGTTGTTGTTTCAGTCTCCTCCAAGAATTAACACCCATCTTTGGCTGTCAGGGCTGTGCTGCTCTGCCTCACCCTCCCTGCAGCCCCATCCAGCCGGCACTGAACACACCCCGTTACTTCTGGATTAAAGCATTAAAAAATCACAATTACTACCCAAAACAGGCAATAATTTTGATGTTTGGATATGTGGGGCTTTTTAAACCTTCGGTGTGAACTCAAGCCCTCAATGCTGCCTGTCAGAAATCCCCTTGGAATGAATGAAAGGCTGAGCTCCTTAAACAAGTGGTTGATACAAGCAGCTGAAGCTTAAAGAAAGCCATCAAATTTCATAAGAAAATGGGATGAGTTGGCCACAGTGTCATTGTAGGATTAGGATCTCAGTCAACAACATCTGTTTTATTATGTCCCTTGCAGAAGGAAGAAAATAGGATTTAAATTTAAATCCATAGATTGAACAAGAGGCAGAGTGGCAGATTCAGAGCTAACAAGGTGCAATACTTCCTGTGAGACTTTGGCGAATTCTGGTTTGATTTGGCTATTTAATGATTTAATGAAATATCAGCTTAATTGTGTCTGTCTGCAGAAAGCTCTGAGCAGCTGATCCAACCTTTTCCTGGATCCTTAAACTTTGAGTTTGATCTGAGAGGCACAGTTGGAATAATTGGAAGGATATTTTGGGGAGGGAGCTGCTACAAAAACCTCCAAGCGCTGTTAGGACCACGTGTGATGGGAAATTGTTTTGCAGATCTCCTGCAGCAACAATTTAAACAAAAAAAAATCATTGCTTGACCATTCTTCCATACAAACATCATTTCCTTTGGGTACCATTGGAGAAGAGATGATGTTCCCAAAGACTTCTGCGTTGCTTACATTAATAGTAATTTTTATTATTTCAAATTGGAGGGGTTCCTATTAGGGATTTTAGGCTGAAAGCATCTCAAGCTGAGATTTTAACAGCTGAGTTCAGACTCCGAAGCGCAGAAATGGCACTGCCTCAAGTTTTCATTAAAAAAAAAAAGAAAAAAAAGGAAAAAAGAAAAGAAAATATACCGTTCTTAATTCTGAAGGCTAAACCCCAAATGCCTGAGTGTCATTTTATGAAAATCTCCCTTACATCAGGAGCGAGTCTCCAGCGTTCCACGGCGGTGCCTTTGCAATAATGGTTTCAAATGGGAACATTTATTTTTCCCTGGTTTTTAGTAGCTACGGGAGAAGCAGGGGGCTAATTACCAATGCTGAGCTGCAAGGGTCAGATGGAGAGGAAAAAATAAAACTAAATGCTTCTGAAAATAGGTGAAGGATCCTGCTGTGGCAAATTTGGATGATGTAGCCTGATGCTGTGGGGTTTTTACCCTGTAGTCTATAAGTTATAGCAGAGTTGGTGGTTTTTTGAGTTGGAACTGGCAACTGCTTGCAAAGAGACACAATCAGACCTGGGAAAAACAAGTTATTTAAAGATCGAAGGGTGATTTTTCCCATTAAAAACAAAGCTCATTGAGGTTTGAATATATATTATAAACATCATCTGAGAACGCAGAGGTCTCTTCACCACAGAAATCAGCAATTCAGCAGCACTGAGATACCTTCAATGCTCTTCTTGCAGGTGGGTTGGCTGCTGCAAGAGGAGTATCCAAAATAGGTCATTGAGAGAAGAAAAGACTGAGTTTAAAATTATTTTCTTACTCAGTTATGCTTCCATGTCATCCTAAGATCTTGGCAGGGGAAACTATGTGGGGCTTGTCCCTGGCTTTTGAAGATGGCCTCGTTGTCACATCACTGTCTGGTAAAAAGGGCAAAATGAAGAAAAAAAAAAAGCCCAAATTTATGGGTGAGTCAGAGTGAGCTATTGGCCCTGAAAAACAGAGGTATAAAATTGTTGGAAAGGAATGTGGGATGTTGGAGATGATTTATAGCCCAGGCCTGGCCTGGTCTGCCTCCCCGAGACCACTGTCACTTCTGCCAGTGGGAGATCTGACAGAAAACCCCAAACTGCCTGATTAGGTGGGTTCTGACAGAGCCCAGAGCAGCAGGAGGAGACCAGCAGACTCATTTCAGGACATCCAAAAGCTTGGTTATCCCTTCCCTGTTTCCTGTAGGAGAGCGAGAGCAAGAGCAGGCGGGCTTTAGCTCCAACTCCCCCGGGAGCCTTTCCTCTGCCGGGGTGAGCTGACGACACTGGCACAACCTGCCAGACATTTGTGGATATTTGGGTTTAACATCTTGCAGAAAGCTTTAGGACCCTTCCAGACTCCAAAAGACAGAGTTGAGCCCCTGCAGGAGCACCCTCCATCCTCCCAGCCAGGGATCTGCTCTTTTCCACGGGTGTCACAGCAAGATCCATTTCATCAGACACCAGAAAGCCATGGGCAATTACTGAGCAGAGCCCTGTTGGCATAAATGAGATTAAACACCCACCCACATGTACCAAGCCAAAGCAAATGGAAAAGGGGAGGAAATCAGCCCTCAGGGCACACTGGAATACAGATTATTTTTTGTTCTTCCTTTCTGGAAAGCACTGAGTAAAAGGTCTCCTTGGTTCTGATCAGTTCAGATGTAGCATCTCACCACAGCCAGAGAAAGGCAGGCACTAAGAAGTTCTCAGAAGAAATAAAGAAGTTGAGAAAATCATTTTATTGCCTGACAGAAGGGGAGGCTGCCTTAATTTTGTTGTCACTGGGAGTCTAAATGTATAAGGACAGCTGCTGTGCTCAAGCAACAATGCAATCAGTTAATGCTTTCAGCAGGGAGACATTAGCTGCTTCTGCCTCCTGCCAGGCAGGGAGAAACAAAGTTTACCAAAAAAAGGGAAAAAAGGAAACTTTTAGACATTTTTTCCTATTTTTTTCCCCTGCTTTTTGTGCAAAGAGAGAGTGAGGCCCACAGCAGAAGAGGGGGCGCTTTCCAGGAGGTTCCCCTTACCCCGTTTTGGTGGTTGGGGCTCTGAATGTGCCTCGTCCATCACATTTTCTGCAGCAAAGCCACATAATTCCAATTATTAAACAGCACATGATGAGGAACAGAGAGAAGGTCACCAAAGCTACTTTCGTTATTGACCGAAAAAAAGATCAAACAGCAGAATGTTGACTGAGATATAAAATGAAGCCACAAAACCAGGAAGGATTTGCCCTACATGGATCCAGAATTGGCATCAACGAAATGAAGACATTTGCTGTTTTTACAGCCCCAATTTGAAGTGAAGGTAAAGGAGAACAAACAAGGAACCAGAACTCAACGTGTAAACTCAACGATGTGTTTCTGCCTCGGAGCTGGAATGAGGAAGGCTCCTGCTGAAGGAACAACCCACACGTCTTACCTGTAAAAAGTTTTGTGGTGATAAAAAGGAGAATCAAAGGAGGCTTATCTTGGAATAATGATGTGTTTGCAGGCAGTTCCTGAAG
>VZTA01019429.1:121085-179588 GCA_013398855.1 Mohoua ochrocephala
AGGGAGGGAGGGAGGGAGGGAGGAAGGGAGGAAGGGAGGAAGGCAGGAAGGCAGGAAGGCAGGAAGGAAGGAAGGAAGGAAGGAAGGAGATGAAAGCCATTCCTGTTAGGCACAACCATCAGTCCATTTCAACTTAGGGACAAAGAATTACAGATTTTTTTAAGCTGGAGAGGACCCTTAAGGTTCTTGAGTCCAACTCAGCACTGCCAAATCCATGGACAGGATTACGAGAGGGATGCACTGGGATTTTGAGGACTTCAGTTCCATTTTCAGCAACAGAATTTTCTGTGCCTTTCACAATCCCATTAGAACTTGACTGAGAAATCCAAAGACCTTAGGTCCCACCTAAACCCAGATCTCAGAAAAAACAACTGAAAGAATCATGTCTCAGAGGCAAATTGAGCAGGTAGAATTTGGCTCCTTCGGTCGGCAAGTCTGAAACATGATGAGAACACTGAAACAAGAGAGGCAGCGACAATATTGCCTCAAAGAAAACAAGAGAATGTGGATTTTGTAGCTCTTGAACACTCTCAGGCCATCCCCAGCTGAAATGAAAGAATTTACCTTAGGTAGATGTAAGATCCAGTCTTGATCTTATTCATAATTATTACATGCTGAAAGTTTAAATATTTCATATAGAAGAGATTAAAAGATTGCAAGAGAAACAGAATAATCTCCACAGACTTCAGAAAGCATAAAGGCCAAACCCAGCCTGAAAGGAAAAGAACGCTAAAACTCTGTTGTTAATTAAATCCCTTATTTATCACATTTGTCTTAATTTCAAATATTTATTGATAAAGGATCTAAATAAGAAATGACAGATTAATCCTTTCTTTGGGACCAGTGGTTATTTGAAGGTGTGCTGAAAGCAGAAGAGAGAATGCCAGGCAGGCTGGACAGAAAGCACAGCTCAGTTTAGATATTAATCTGCAAAAGTGGATTATAAAAGTCATGGTTAGACACTTTCAGGGTTTTATGTGGTCTGGGGAACAGCATGGACAAAGAATTCACTGATGTCGAATAGCTCAGAGAAACCACCAGGGAAGGAGATGGAAAACAAACCTCAAATCATTTGAAAAGATTAAACACCGCCATAAAATAATTTAATTAGTTGTAATTTTTGTTATTTTGAGGACATCTTCGGAGCTGTTTTATCCTTCTCTTGCTTTTCTCCTTGGCCCCCGTGGAAAGGGCTCGATGTGGACGTGAGAGCCCCAGGAAAGGCAGCACCACATCAAATAAAGCCACATGCAGACTCATCTCTAAACTGTCTTGTTAATTAAAAGACAAAAATCAGAGCCTGGTGGTGTTTCCAGTCAGGAAAAAAAACAAAAGGGAGAAAGTTTTGCTGTGGTTTCAATGACAACCAGATCAGGTTTCTCATAATATTGATCAAACATCAAGTGCAAGAGGGTGACATGGAAAGTGAGGGTCAGGAAAGCAATAATAGTGAGGTCTCTAAGCAGAAACACTTCTTGGACATTGTTCAGCTGAAAAAATTCAGTAAAATGATCTTTGAAAAATGGAATTCTTAAATAGCAATAAAGATCATCATCATAAACTGCACAAATTTTTGTCAAAGGCACTTCCAGCCCTCGTTGCCTTTAACAACTTAGCCCAAAGAGGGTCTGGTTTGATCCAGGCTGTTGGACAAGAGGTACTTGATGTGCAGGCAGGAGAAGATTGGCTTAGAGAGGTCTAAAATGAGCTGTCAAACCCTTGCCTTGAGTGTTCTGGAGAGGATTCTCAAGTCACTGAGCCCTAAATATGTTGGGCAGAAAAGTGGAGCTCAACGAAGACACAAATAAATGAAATTGAGAGACTATCTTGGCTTTATAGACCATGGAGTAACAAAGATATTCCTGTGGTAATCAAGAAAATATGGCCAAGACAGAAAAAAAATTAACTGTGATCAAGCAGAAAATGCAGCTGCTTCCTGTGAAAAACAGATATTGGATCTGATGGAAAAATCATCTCCAGAATTCTTTCTCAGGAATGAAGCTGACACACCATTTTGTCTGATAATCTGTCTTCCCGTGATGCCACCGAATCCTAAATGAGATAATGTAATCACTTCATCCTCTCTGAAATTATTGTGTCATGTTGGGAGCAGTTCAGGAGGTGCCACAGATGAGGGAACTGTAAACATGCCGGCGGTAAATGAAAGGCAATCAATTTATTTTAATTAACTCGAGCTTTTTCTTCTTTTTGCGAGTTCAACGTGATATAACAATTTAAGACGATGTTCTAAGCAGAAATTATCAGAAAGGCCTCTTGCAGGCTGTTTATAAAGTCTCTCGCTGCTGCTGCAGGTGAATTAAATAAACATTTTTCGGGAAAGGTGGAGCCTTTTCGCAGTATTTGTTTCTAAACAGAGCCCTGAAGAGAAGCAGCAGCCTCTCAGACAGGGTCTGCTCCAAAGGTCAAGTGATTCCTGGGGAAAGGGAATGAGCAGGATGCTCCTTCCCGCTTCTTCTGTTCCAGAAGTGTTATTTGTACATTAAAAAAGCAAATTACGAGTAGAAATTATCCCTCGATTCCAGGAAATCTCCCAGATGTTATCAGGCATTCCCAGCACCTTCCAAAAAAAAATAAAAGAGAGAAATCATGTCAGAGGAGTGTTTTGAACACAGATGGGGAGGTACAATGAAAACTGCTGAGAAAGTTAAGAAAATTACACTTTCCCACCGTTTTCCATAAATATTTCAGCCTTGTTTGATGTTTCCCCAAGAGATTTTATTCCAATGCCTCCTCTTGAATTGAATCTTTGATAGAGACTTGATGAGGTTGCAGAGGTTTCACCATTGTATTCGTCCTTTAACCTCCGCTCGCAATTCCATTTGTGTGGGATTTACATCCAGATGACAGAAAAAAAAAACTCTTCCTTCCTTCAGAGCTGATTTATTTTCTTGGCAATTTCAGTTCTTCTGTCTCTACAAAACAAGGAGACTTTTCCTTCCTTCAAATCAGAGCTGAGGAATACACAAATGAGAAGATGTGCCAACTTCGGCTCCTCTCCTCTGAGCTCCTTTGAAATCATTTCCCTTGAACTTCCATCTTTAAAAACAGCAGATGACTTTAAACAACCCTCAGAACTCTCTAGAGGCATCTGTAAAATGTTTTCTCCCAGGAAATCAAAGGCAGGAGACCTTTGTTTCTCAAATCCTATGATAAATAAGGAACTCTGACTTAAAAAATATATATATTTAAACATAGGAATCATGTTAAAATCTTGTCATGCTGTAGAGAGCCGCGCTTGACTTGCAGTTGGGAGAGGATTTCAGGGTGTACTTCAAAACCTGTTTATTTTCCCCTTCTTGCCAGAAAAAAGGCTCTGAGGGGAGGTTTTGTGTACAGGAGAGCAGCATCTCCCAGGGTGGTTGGAGTGGGGATGGTGAGATGTTGGTCTGGCTGCTGACCCCCTGTCCCTGATAACTGCTCTGGGTTAATCATCCCAAGCAGGGAAATGGATCATCCACCGAGAGTTAAGAGTCAGAGTTAAAGCCAAGCTAAATCTTGGTCTCTGGTTGAAATTATTTGGGGAATTCACACCCTCAGTTACGGCTCGCTGGCGTTGCTGAAGAGCTGACCTCAAAATAAATTAAAATAAAAATAAATAAGGGGTTTTTAGCAAAGAATTTGAGAGGGGATAAATCCCAGCACAGTTGAGAAAACTGGCAGAGAAAGAACAAGGAGTTCAGGATTCCTAAAACAGACCATAAAGGCGACATTCAGCACTCTGCTCCACCCTCTCGGATAAATTCAAATTACTCACAAAGTTTATGCTGATTTGTTTGTGCCTCACCCTTGGTAAGAATCCTTGCCCTGCATGGAGAACTAAATGAATGCCACTTAAAGTTTTGCCTTCTTGATTTGCATTTTCTATGAGACAGTAAATTAAATTTATGCTAATCTGATACATATATTCTTCCCTGAACCATTAAAGGGGAGGTGGGGCTACACAGTGCAATAGTTTAAATAATTATGGCTGTCACTCACAATTACTCCAACTGTTGTATGCTCAGAACCAAGTTGCAACTAGAAATTATCCTCCAGTTCCAGCAATTCTCCCAGATGTCGTTGTGCTGATCAAAGTTCTTCAAATGTTGGATATAAGATGCAAGCTCCCCAGGAATGGAATATCAGAAGAAGCTAAAAGTGGAATCTTTAAGTTTTAAGTGATTGGCTTTGTTTTCATGCTTTCCCAATAAGGTGCAGCATGGAACTGGAGATGACAAAATATCGTTTTGACTTGTTTAATCCTCCTTTAAATATGATCTTGTAGAATCCCACATTAATATCCAGGAGAATTTGGGGAACTAATGGCACCCAGGTAACAAAGCTGCTCTGCCACTTCCAGGCTTGGCTGTACACATTTTATATAGATTCATATTTATAAATATATATATGTAAAATCAAGTGACCTCTAACTGACATATTCTACAGTGTATCCCTGGACTGGAGAGTATCTCGTTCACCTCTATTTTCACTCCAATTCAGTTAAAAAATCAATAATTTTTTGGTGTGAATAGAATCCTGTCTCTGGTCTAGGTGGCATTATCTCTAAAAACATGTGGCTCTTTGAGTGATGTGACAGATCCTTTGAAATGCAAAGGCAGGACCAAGTTATTAAAGCTCATTTCTTTCTGCTCGAGTATTTTTAGGCTGCGCTTTTCTTTGATTTCCAGCACTGAAGGAACAATATGGGCATCACAATAGAGGTCATAGGGAAGAAGAGACAAAAATCAGGTCTTAAACTGTACCCAGGCAGATCCTCGGGTTCCCAATCCATCAGTCCCAAGCAGTGACCTCTGGAGAGTGCCAGTCAGAGATCTCTGCCTCCCGTTCGCTGCGGGGAGGGTGGCTCGCTCTGATGACAATTGCTTGTGCGAATAAGGCTCGGCTCAGCTCTCAGCCTCAACTTTTTGTGTGCTGAAGGCAAGTCAGGATGGATTTCTGCAGTGCTTTGCAGCATTATGGTAATGCATGAATTTTAAAAAATAGCAGGAGACGGGGAATGGAAATGGGGCCGATGCCAGCACAGAATTCCCGAGTCTGAGGCGCTTCCAGCCGGTGCCTCTGCTCTCTCCTCAAGCTGCTCTAATGCTGGTCTGGGTAGCCAAAAGCGGTTTTAAGCCAAACTTTTAGTCTGAATCCACTGGGAGTAATGGGCTAATGGGAAAGGAGACAATACCCTGGAGTGGTTATGAGCGGATGCACTTCCAGCTGGTGGGGAAGGCTGAACGAGAGCTGCAAAGCTCCACCAAGCACTGCCCTGGGTGATGCAGAGCTCCAGCTCTGCCGAGAGAGAGCTCAGCCCTTAAAGCCGGAGATTTGGAGGGGAATGAGGAAGCAATGAGGTATCTGGGTATAATATTGCAGATTGCGTTGGGATTTAACCAAGCCCCTGCACTCCACGGTGGCCACGTTTTGCATGTCAGCTCTGGAAATTGCAGCTAAATCTTTGTTCTGTGACATTTAGCATCACTCTGCTTCAGCAAAAGGTTGTTGCTTTTTTTTTTCCCCGGTGCCTTCCTGACCTGTCTTTAAAGTCAGCACTGCCATCCGTCTGGGCTGACACACAGAAAATGGTGACATATCGACTTTTACAAGGGGTGCCACAACATGAATAGATGAGAACTCGGCGCTGGGTTTTCCATATGAAAGGAAGTGTCAACAAAACAGAGGAAAGTCCCCACACTTCGCCCAGTTAATGAATCCCCACTGTCCGTGTACTTGCATATATTCAATGCTCCATGGAGTGCATCTCCTGAGAGGAAAGAGGTGAACTTTGAAGCTAAATTAAAACTTTTAACCCAAAATTCCAAAATTTTTTGGAATGTGAAATCTCATTTCTTACAATTCTGAAGGAATGAAGTTAATTGGTTTGTGCTGTGTGCTGCTCAGGAAGGGGAGACTTGAGATGAACCACAATAGTTTGCATTTTCTTGAAGAGTCAACACAGTGTTTCTTCTCAGAGCTTCTTGGAGTGCCAAAAAGTCATGAATTGTCCTTCTCCTGCCACTTTTTTGGGAGCACAGGATAAGTGAGGCTGGATTGGGCCTCAGGAGGCCTCAAGTCCAATCTTGGGCCCAAAGGAGTTCATCCTAGAGCTCGGACAAGTTTACTCCACACAGCATTTTTCTCCTCACAAAATGGAGGAATTTCTTGCCCTTCTTCCACATTATCCATGATGTTGGAGTCCCTTCATGTTCCCCAGTAGCCGCTGGGCACAAATGATCCTGGGTCCAACAGATGACCACACAAAAATCCTGTTGAGACAAAGGTGCGGCCGTAGGGTGACCCCACACTCACCTGCTGGGCAATCCCTCATCCAGGAGGTTCCTCTGAGGGGAAAAACTCCGGGTGACCATTCCTAGGACAAACCAACTGGTCCTGTTGGCCAGAAGCTTTAGAATTCTAAATAAAATGGCTCATCGAGACTGGTTAAAACTTAAAACTTTAAGGTAAAACTTTGATCCAAATTTGCATAACTGTCCTAAGTTTGTGGTGCAGAACCAAGGAAATTCTAGAAATGTCTCTTTCCCCTTTCTCAGCTGCTTTGTAGTCCCACAGAGCCACTCAGGGCTGTCATACCCTGAACAAATCCATAGTGAGAGCACTAATTGACTTCAGCTGATTAACAACTGACAAGTGCTCAGTGGTGCACTGAGCAGAGCCGGCGCTGGCTCCAAAACTGCGAATGCTCAAATCTACCAGAACTGTCACTAACTGGAATTTTTCTCTGGCAGTTCCAATGCAGAGGTCAGAAAGGGAGCCGGCGCAGCAGCGTGAGGAACAGCTCGGCCTTGCTGCACCGTTGATGTCTGGCCCCTGGGAACACGTTTCCTGCGGTGCCGACAGACACATTTTCCTAGCAGCACATATTAATTCCATAGCTGATCCCAGCCATGCCACATGCAAGTCGTTTCCTCTCAAGAGTTATCATGCATGGAATTATTTATTACGGCATGGAAGTGTTCTAATGAAGCAATGGTTGTCTCGATGCCCTAAAGCTGTAGGGTCATTTAAATGCGAGCGTCGGATGAAAAGAAAAGCCACACGCTGCTTGTAAAACTGCAGGACTTGCCAGATTAACATTTCAGCCTTCTGAAGTAAGTGTGTTTGAGCAATGAATCCAATATAGAAAATTGGATGTTGAGAACAGCATAGTTGAGTATTTATGAAATGTCACTTCCCCCATAGAAATATAGACAAGTGGAGCTGAATATTCGCTTTCTTATCCCATTTCCCAGGATGGGTTTGACACCAAGTAGAGCAGAACTGCTGCAGCTCAGCAGCTCAGTGGGAAAATAAAGCTCGGGGGCATTTCTGTTCTGTACCAGCACGGCAGAAATAGAATCGCAAAATCACAGGATCATTAAGGTTGGGTAAGACCTCCAAGATCATTAAATCCAAGATTTGGCCAATACCCCAATGCCCACTAAACCATAATTTGAAGTGGCAAGTTTTTTGAATACCTTCAAGGATGGTGACCCTGGCACAACCTGAGGCCATTTATTCCCATCCCATCCTTGTTCCCTGGCAGCAGAGCCTGACCCCACCTGGCAGAGCTCAACCCCACCCTCGTGTCAGGGACTTGTGCAGAGCCAGAAGGTCCCTCTGAGCCTCCTTTTCTCCAGGCTGAGCCCCTTTCCCAGCTCCCTCAGCCGCTCCTGGTGCTCCAGACCCTTCCCCAGCTTCATTGCTCTTCTCCGGACATCCATTTGGCCAGGGGAGATCCACCAGTTTTAATCCGGGAAGAAAAAAATTGTTCCAAGGCGTCGGAATTGGGAAAAATGCTGATACAGGTCAAAAAAGGAGTTTATAACAACCAGCTCCTAAGCCGGGGGCGGTGCTGCAGGTGTCTGAAGGTGGAGGCACTAAACATAGTCCAAAACCTTGGAAATATTACCACGCCCACAGATTCCTTCTCCCTGCTAACCCCCAGCAGTGACTGCTAGGAACAAGCCACAGTCTAGCTTGCCATTAAAAAAATTAGAAATAAATTGCTGTTTCCATTGCATGAGCACAAATCCACCTGAAAATGCCTGGCGATCCCTCACCATCCCAGCTCCTCGGGAACGTGGCTGGTAACTACTCGCGAGCTTCATTTCCATCCCAAAGCAAACTGGGAACAGCAGTCGGTGGTTTCCTGTTAACAAACAAACACACAAGACAAGATCAATTAGTCAAAATGATGTGACTCATTTGTCATTTGCAGAGGAGCTCATCCACACAAGGATTGTGCTCGTCATCCGAGGATTTGGCATTGTTCTGCTCACAGCTCTTGAAAAAAGACGTTTAAAATCAAAAACGCAACGACCTGTGCACCCACAGAGTCCTGAGAGAAAGAATCAAGGTTTTGGCTGCTTGCTGTCTATGGGACGTATTTTCCTTCATCAGAAATAGCTGCATTACTCATCTCCACATTGTCCACATCCCTGAGAGAAATTCCAAATCCTCCCTCAGCAATCCCCCTCTCTCCGATCTCTCTGGCACCTCCAGAAGAAGCAAAGCAATAAAATGAAAACCTTGAAGTGGTGGGTGAGCCACAGCGAATATTCAGGTGTTTCACTAAAGTGCTCCCCCAGCTTCAGGATCCATCACAGTTTGGTCTGATGAATCCATGGCAATCAGCAAAATCTCCCTTTGGATTGTCTTCCCAATACCTGCAAATCTGGGATTCGAGGTGCTTCAGCCAGCAGCACCCAAACAGATTTTGCCAAAAAAAAAAAAAGTTTAAACTTATATTAATGATGCAGGAAAAGAGCAAGATCAGGAACTGGGTCAGGTGGGTGAACAAACTGAAATGAAATCGATCCATTTGTTGGGATGTGCAGCAGCACAGGCACAGATTTGGCCTTGGAATACCATCCTTGATGTCCTCCACATCCATGGAATTGAAAATGAAGGGCAACCACAGGGTCACACCCATAGTGTTTATGTTGGTTTGAATATTATTAGTAGTATTAGTATCAGTATTCATTAGTATTAGTATTATTCCTGAGGAATCAACCTGTCTTTTCAATCCTGCCAAGACACAGATCCCAAACACATCCATTTTCACTTTCTCCCGTCTCCCAGGATTCTAGGGAGAACAGAAATTTCATTTCCCAAAAGTCAGAATTTTACATGCTGGAAAACCTGACACATTTTTCAGGAAATCTTCCTGAATGCCCTAAATCTTTAGAAAACATGAAATGCCCAGAATCCTCCTGTCCACGGCTCTCTTTCTGCTTCGGGCTATGGCTCTGGGATGTCATTAAACCACGGAATCCCAGGATAGCTTGCACAGGAGCCTCGGAGTCTGGCAAACAATTCCCTCAGAGCTGAAAGCTTCAGTGCCATCAGCCCGAGGCTCCCTGCTAATGGAGAGAGCGGAATTGCAAATGCAGTGCGGGTCAGGGGAAAGGGGAGTTTGCTCGGAGCCTCCTTGGATTCCTCCTTAGATTCCTCCAAAGTTCTCAGAGCAGCCAGAAGACAAAGGCACAGATTGCAAGGTTAAGCTTTAAGATACATCTTATGTGTTCCTCAGCCAAAATTCCAGCCAAGAAGGGACTGGGCAGTGCTGTAGGAACGCATCTGAAGAAAGCTTCAGGGGTGGCATCACCTCTGTTCCCTATCCTTGAACCACCTGTAGTTACAGTCAGCAATTCCTAAGGAATTCCAAGAGTCACAGACAGTCCCATGCTGTCCCATCCTAAGCAGGAGCGTTTAATCTGCCCGGCTGATCCCCCTTGGAAATCAAATTAAAGTCCTGTTAATGTGAAGGAGTTTAGAGAAAAATCTCCTGTTGGTGTTTACAGACTAAAGAGCAGAACTTAATTATAGACGACAGCCTGACTAAGGGCATTATATAATGAGGGAAAGACATTTATAGAGCCCATCTTACAACTCCAGCAGCACGAACTTGATGATAGAGAAAATTTAAAAGGCCAGAAAATGCTTTAGGAAGGTGGAAAAAAACAAGTGAAAAATCAATACACTGAGATGTCCTCTCAGTTCCACTTCCCTTGTGCTCCCAAACAACAGGAACGAGGTTCTCTCACTGTCACATCCAGAGCAGGATGGCAGCAAACATGGCAGAAATTTCACTTCAGGACCCACCTTGAATTACACAACTGTTAAAAAAAATCATTTTATCTCCTTAGAAACACTTGCCAACCACATGGAGCCATCAATGGCATCACTGTTCCACCATCACAAGGCACTTTGCTGGCTTTGAGATATCAAATAAAGAACAGGAATCCTGCTAGCAGCATCATCTAGCAGTGGATTAATTAAACAGCTGAAACCACAGAGAAAGCTGCTGGGATATGGTATTTGTTGTGATGATTCCCATTCCCCTTTTAGCCATTGACGTGTCTGGATTGGGATTCCAGGTACAAATACTTGTCAGAGAAATTCCTGACCTTATCTATCCACATTTTCACCTCTTCCCTGATAACACAGAGCTCCTTCCTATGGCCAAATTGTGAATTAAAGAAAAGTGATCAATCAGCAATTAGAGCAGGATTATTCATTCTGGCCGTCGGTGACATGAAAATGTAAAAGAAAAAACCCAAACCAGCTGTGGTGTAATGAAGATAATTAGGATATCATCCATGGTATTCATATCTTTGCATCATTAATGCAATGAAATGGCTGGATTTAGGTTTGGAAGAGCTCTGCTGGCTGCAGGAAGTGTTGGCTTTGTGATTAAGTCAACAGAGGTAGAAAGGAGTTCAATTCTTGGCCTTGTTAGAGGGCTCATTTGTGAGCCTGGGCTGATCTCTGCAGGCTGGACCCCGTCAGCAGCTCCTGCCTCCCTGCTGCCACCAGGAGCAGCCCAGGGAATTATTCAAAAGAGTCGAATTTATAAATGTCTTTTGGGGTAAGCCAACGTGGGGATAAACCCCTTGAACCTGCCCACAAATCGGGGAGCTCCTACTGTCACTGGGGTTTTCCTGCAGGATCTGGACTCTGTTCTCGCTTGTGGTGCTGAGGGAGATGCTTCATTCCACTTCTGGAGCTTCAGCTTCTCTCTTCTCTTGAATATTTGGTCTTACAGGGAGGTGAGTTTTTCCAGCCCAAGCTTTGTTCCCATCTCTCTGTTTCCATCTCTCCCACACAAGAGCTCCAATCCCTTTTATTCCATTATCCCAGCCCCTCCATGGCTGTAGTAACAGCGCCGGGAATTCGAGGACCATCTGTCCAAGTGTAACTTATTCCCTGCCCACTCAGCTCCACAGTCTGTCAAAAACACCCAGCTCAAAAAAGGAAACCAGAAACCTCTACTATTAAAAGCGCTCGAATTAACTGGATCTCCTTGACAGAATTGGGTTGAGGAACGACTGCACCAGGAAGATCTGGAGGGGCAGAAATTCCTGCCAAGGCGACAGTGACGGACACTCGGGGTGGTGGGGAGACAGGGAAGGCTCTTCACTGGTGTTGGAACCCCATCCCAGTACCAGCAGCTCTGGGGATCTGGTAAGAGAAGGTTCCCTTGGTGAAGAGCTGGGATGGTGAAAACTCTCTTTGCCCAATCCTTCCATTTTCGTGTTTCTCTGCAGCATGAAGAGAACGTTTGGTCTTCTGGACGTGGATTGAACATTGTCCAAGCATTCTTACTTTGAGGCTTCAAGTGAAAAAAAATAAAACATTAAAAAAAGTTCTCTCCCCGCAATATTTGAAGGGATAATAACTGTTAAGAGGAAAACAAAGCAAGGAAACAGGCAGATCCATCAACAGGGAGCCCAGATCAGAGCTCTGAGCCAGCTCATCTTTTCTATTTTTGAGAACAAATATTCAGGGCTTTCAATACTTTCTGTTATAATGGGTATTCTCTTCATGCTTTTTCGCCTTGCTAGGGACACACAGCTTTCTTTCAGCTTTCATTTCCAATTTTATTAAAAAATAATTTATTTTTCCGTTTTCTGTTCAACAATGTCAATCAGGTTTTGCAGTTCTGCTCCCTTGCTCTCATAATTCACTCAGCAGCGGGAATTCCAGAAGTGCCCAAGCCCCACTGGCAGCTCCCAGTGGTAATGTTTGATCTGTTTCAGGTGGACTGAAAACTCATTTGTAATCAAAAAACCAACAGACACCTGGAATGGAAACTTATTCATTCTGAGCTCTTTGAAACAATCCTCCAGTGGGTTTGAATAGACTGGAAACAGAAGAATCTGAGACATCCAAAGCTGTTTTCCATTTCCTGTGAGCCACACGACAGGATTACCCTGGAAATCATATTTTCCCAGGACAAATTCTGGTTGAATGCAGGCTCTGGTGCTCGGTGCCCACAGTTCCTTCAGTGCTGTGGTGGTGGCAAAGGTCCCCCACCTCACTCATCCCTTGCTCCCCCAAATCCCCAGTGGTTTCTGCTTCCACAGGGGTGGAATTTGGACTCAATCAATTGTTGCCTGTGGCTGCGTTGAAGGGTTCAGCTGGAAACAAAAAGCCCACATTGCATTTAGGAATCACGGAAAGGTTTGGCTTGGAAAGGAACTTAAAATTCATTTATTTCCAGCCCCCTGCCGTGGACAGCTTCCACTGCCCAGGTTGCTCAGATCTCCATCCAACCTGACCTTGAAGAGACAGACTCGGTCTGGATATTGAGAAGTTTTGTTCTTTGACATTCTCTAAACCCACTCACAGAAAAAAACCCCTCATATCCTTAATATCTATGTCCTACTGACCGAGTTTAAGATGAGGTTTGGGTGGAATCTCACCAGGCAGCACAAAACAGCTGTGGGTAGCAGAGCATTTTCTCAGGCTGGAGCACCAGAATTCCTGGTCCTTCCTCCTCCCCCATCGCCTGGTTCCTCACTCTCGCTGCAACTCCAGGGCTGCCCTGTAAATTGGATCAGCAAATGATCCGAGTTTAAAAAAAAAATATAACCTGAAGGTTTGTTGTGCTTTGAGTTCCTTAATCCGGATAATTCCATCTGTCCTGCTCACAGCAAACCCCCAAACACTGGGATCTGCACCCTGGAGGCTGCAGCAGGACGGGAGGCAGGGCAGGAGCCAACGGGAAAGACTCGAAGCAGCTTTGCTGGTGGGAGAAATGTTTGTGCAGCCTCCCCCTGCATTTTGAAGAGCCATTAAAGCCCTGTGATCAATGCAATTCTTAATTATTTGCACTTCAGTGCTTTATGCAGATAAACTCATCAGCACTTGAGACACTCCTGTCATCTGCTCACTTGGAAATCGGGGTTTGTGACACTGAAGTTGTCTCTCACACCGAACCCGGTGACTTGTGAACAACATTTAGTCTCCTCCTACAGAATTCAGCTGCTGCTGGCCTTGGATGTTCCTGCAAGATGGTTTTTGGCTGCTTACAGATGCTCAGTTTGGGTACCCACAGGGAGCTTTGCTTTATTTCCATCTCTGGAAGTGTCCAAGGCCAGGTTGGACGGGGCTTGGAGCAACCTGGGACAGTGGGAGGTGTCCCTGCCCATGGCAGGGGGTGGAATGAGGTGATCCTTAAGGTCCTTCTCAACCCAACCCATTCTAAGGTTCTCTGAATACATGCAAGAATGAAAAATAATATTCCTTAGCAGTTCATGCTGTTTCATCAATAAAATAAACTCTGATGAAGACTTCTGGAAAAAGAAAAAGTCTCCCATGATGCTGCAGCCCAGTTTTCATCCATACATATGGACACCAACAGAAGTCATCCTTCCCCACAGACAATTATCACACAAATCCAGAGTTAATTAAACTATTTCTGTGGTCCTGCTCTGCACCGTGGTACCTCAGGTCACAGACAGCATTGCCTCTTTTTCCTCTTTAAATCAGCCCAAAATCATCACTGAACTGAGCCTTTGGCCACTCCTGGGAATTCCCATGTGGCAGGGGAGGGATGGAGCTGCTGAGGAAGCACCTCACGGGGTAAAAATTGCTCTAAACCACATGAAAATGGTTTTATTTAGGGTTCATGCTGATAGCAGGGCCTGAAATCTTGCAAGAATTCTGTTCCCAGTTTACCATCAAGATCACTTTTTATGCCAATCCAGCCAAATTAAATCGTTCCTGTTATCACACAGGAAGAGCCTCTTCAGCAATCATCACTTAAATTTTCATTTCTCCCTAACTGTATTTATCTTCAGGGTGATCCTCCAGTATTGACCTGTTGTGAGACATACTCGCTTTGCGTCAGGACAATTATTTGCAATTACAAATTTAAAAAAAATTGAAAAAAAAATAAAAAAAAGGCAAGACCCATCCTGTACCGTGCTCGCCTCTCTCATTTAACTTGTAATTGCTTTTATTGACAATTTCCCCTTCCTTCCCCCGGAGCAGTGAGGTCATTAAGCAAATCTGCCTTTTTTTCTGTACAAAATGATAATTTAACTGATTAAACCACTTGCAGGGTCAATACACTTCCACAAGAGATTCCCATCCCACACGCCACACTGAGATTTTGTTTCCATCTGAAGACGTTTCAGAGTGCTTGATGACAAACACAACACCATTGGCTTTTTCCCTGTCTCGGGTTTTGTATCCACCTCTTTGGAAAACTACACTCGTTGTCATTAAAAATGCAGCACAGCTCTGTCACATCAGTCATTTTTCCAAGCAGGTGTCATCAGTTTTACACTGTCACTTGCACATTGCACAAACATTGGCACGTCCAAGTGACAGGACGAAAGGAAGTGGCCTCAAGTTGTGCCAGGGAGGGTTTGGATTGGATATCAGGGGAAAATCCTTCATGGAGAGGGTTATCAAGCACTGAAACATTTCATTTCATTATCTCAGGAATGGTTTCTGCCCTGAAACAGGGGGACAGAGGCAGTTGGGGGCTCCTTGGGGCAGGCACAAAACTCAGTTTCCTTCCCGTTTTCTGCTTTGCACCAGGCAGGGAAAGAGCAGCGAGCCTCTGATGGGCTTTTTAACACAGGCTGGAAAAACAGAGAGTTTCCAAGCAATCCTGTCGTCACCTTGCGACAGCGAGCCCAGAATATTCTGAAGTTGCCTAAAGAGAAGCTGCTTCACACACAGTTTTATCCTGCAGTCGCCTTTCACTCATCCTGTGCTGTGCTCACAACTGAGGAATGAGCCAAGATTGAAGGAGTTTGGGGTAAATTGGAGAAAATCCCATGACATTCCATGAGAACTCCATGATTTCCTTCACCCCATCCGTGTCACCCCAGCCCATTTCCCCAGCACACCCTTTATTTTTATGTCCCATTCAATTTGACCTTCAGCACCTGGAACAGATATTTTGGAAACATCTGCTCAGAAACCTCTTTTATTGCTGCAGCTGGGAAGTTCTCCTCAACTTTGCTACCTTTTCTTAATCCCCAAATCTTTATTTCTGTAGTTCTTAAAGAATAGATTGTATGACTCGAGTTCCTTTTTTTTTTTTTTTTTACTTCTATTTATGGTCTTTAAAAAAAATAAAATAAATTACTCATCCATTTTCAAACAAAGCATTTAATGGAAGAGTGAAGTGAGCTCCTGTTCAGCTACTCCAGGAGCTCTGGCAAAGCTCTCAAACAAGAGGGAGGCTTGTTAGATACTAAATGAGTTTCATTTCAAATTGAAAACATTTTCTGTCTTGTTGTTTTAATTCAAGTCATTAGCTGTACCTGAGTCTAAATTAGCTGCATTTGCCTGAACTTCTGAAGTATTTTTAAACACTCTTTCAGACTCCTCTTGCTTTATCTGAGTGTATCTCGTGTCCCATTTGTAATGGCCTGCTGTATTCATTAGGTACTGGGAACCATCTGTTAGAAATTTGCCCAGAACAAATCCAGTTTGAGAAGATAAGGAGGCATCACTGTGACTTTCTCTGAGCTAATAGCTCAGATTTTGGTGAAAGGGTTCCCATCAGCTGCACTTGAGATTTTCACCCTGTTTTGAGAAGACAGCAATGGCGGTTAATTAAAATAAGAAGACATTTCTTTAGTCTCCAAAGAATATTTGTAAATCACAGATGAAATTGGAAGTAATTTATCACTGATGCTCTATGAAATTCAGCTGTAGATCCATCTGGCCATGGTGTTTTAGGAGGCAATATTGCTTGCAGGGCACTTTTTATTGCTTATCTCTCCTGGGGGTTATCTAAGTATTGCCTCGATAATGCTGGCAGCTCTATTTCAGCCACAAAATAATAAATGGCTCCTATTTCTACTGTATGTAATTCAGAATGAGGAAAAAAACATCTTTATTCATTCGTCTCCTTTAACTTTTTGCATATAACCTCTTCCAAGCTGGGTTTGTTATCCTCTGCGTGGCTGTGGGAGATGTGGGCTCTGGGACATTCACCTGCCTTTTGTGCAGAGCCAAAAGGAAATAAAGGCAGAGTGGAGCTCGTTTAAGAAATGAACCAGACAAATTTTTGGTCTGATACAACCTTGAGCTGCATTTCTTAAGCTCAGAGTTGAATGGAAGGATTGATTCTGGAAATATCGATTTTAGCACATTGAAATACATTCAGGAATAGAGGCCATATTTAGTGCTGTCGATGAACACAAATAAATGACCCAGAAACATTTAGGTTTGTATTTCTTTAACAGATAGACATCTAATCAGATGAGTTTGAAGTCCAATTAAGGGTTGCACAGAAGTGGTAGCTTGGAAAAATACACATTTTCAAATTAAACCTTATTTTGATGCCAAACAAGTCTGGATCACAGAATCCCAGAATGGTTTCGGTTAGGAGGGACCTTAAAGCCCATCCAGTGCCACCCCTGCCGTGGGCAGGGACACCTCCCACTGTCCCAGGCTGCTCCAAGCCCCGTCCAACCTGGCCTGGGACACTGCCAGGAATCCAGGGGCAGCCACAGCTTCTCTGGGCACCCTGTGCCAGGGCCTCCCCACCCTCCCAGGGAAGGATTCCTTCCCAATATCCCATCTAAAGCTGCTCTCTTGCAGTTCAAGGCCATTCCCTGTTGTCCTAACACTACATTCCCCTGAAAAAGTCCTTCTCCAGCTCTCCTGTACCGAAACCAGTTGAGATTTGACCAGGAGGGCTCTGCCACGAGCTGCAAGCGGCCCAGTTTTACCCAAAATTCTGTCCCTGCCTTTTCCTCCCATTCTGCCCAGACGAGCTCTGTAGCAAATGTAAAAAAAAAGGAAGAATTTCACAGTAAAGGAGCATTTTGATCCAAGATACCAGCAGGGAAACACTGCTGAGGTGAGCGCTCAGGGAGATTTAAGCCGGGCTTATCTCACACCCCAGTGAGAGCCTCTCTCACTGTGACCCTGTGATGGCACCTGGCCCCGGGCGCCCTCTGCTCCGGGCTCGGTGATTCCAAGATGTGGTCCTGGTGTTCACCTGGACCTGGTTTCCATAGAAAACTCGCTCTGAAACGTAGCTCAGGTAAAGATTTTTCCCCTGCCTGCAGTTCAGGGGAAGGAATTGTTCCCAGAGGTCCTGAGTGCTGTTTACTGTTTTTCCTGCTTTTTGATGAGATGTATCTGACAACCCCTGTTGCCAGGGTTTCCTCCCACTATGAGCCAGACACCAGGGCTGCTCACTGGGGTATAAAACACATTTTCCAGGGCCAGCCTCTGACCCACTGCTGTCAATGAGATCTTCCAGTAAAAACCTCAGAAAAATCCAAGCCCTCGATTTCAAGGGAAGTTATTTGATTTTTAATTTCTAGCAGTTTTCAAGTATTACTAAAACAATCACTCACCTGCTTCCCTATCCCTCCCCAACAGAGGAAAACAAATCCCAGCCAAATCTGGTTTTTTCAGGTATTAATGCAGTGTAACTGCGTTGAAATCCCAGAGCAAGCCCAGGAGGGAATATCGGGAGACCTGAGGTCAGATTTGCTCCCTCTCAGGCCATTCACTTCCAGCTCAATGCAGGAGAATCAGATGAAAAATAGAGGTGGGATTTGTGTGTTCAACTTAAAATAAATACAAGGATGTGCTGGAATATTAAACTCCAGAGGCTGGAGGCCCATGGCAGTGACAGGGATCCACGGCAGCTGAGCAGAGCAGAGGGGAAGAGCTCGGGAATGAGCTTTGGGGGGAGTGGGGAAGCACTGGGACTGCTGGTGGGAGTTCCCCCTCTCATCCTGGTGTGCTGCCTGCTGATAAAGTGCCATTCCCTCGGAAAAGTCACGGAACAGCAAATCAGAGAATGAGAGGAACTCACTCGGGACTCGGTCTCTCCTCCGGATGCACACGAGCTCACATTTGCAGTAACTAATTTTACAAGGGGTGTTACACACTGGAGAAGCCTCGAGTAGCTCTTGGATTGCTGCAAACCAATTCTGAATGCGCTCCTTTGAATTCCAGAGACCGATTTGGGTTTGGTTATATTCCAGCCCTTTAATCTTTCAATATTCATTAATATTTTCATGAATAATTTTTCCTACAATCACTGAGATGTGGGTGCTCTTCCTTCATCTGTCTCGACTCCCGTGCAAGCAGAGATATTTCCTATTTTTTAGTTATTTTTCTACGTTGTCTGTCATAAAACAAAAACAACCCGTGTCACTCAGATGACCAATTCCTCACAGTAAACAGCAAATAGTCAATAATTTCAGGAGTCTGCTGCCAGCAGCCATGTGCAGGGAGAGGTCGGGCCTGGTAATTAACATCTTATTAACAACTATTAATAATAAATACACCTGCAGCAATCCTGAGCAGATCGCAGAAATCAGAAGCAGAAAAATTACTCAGTTACTTCAATAATTTGTTTCCAAAGATTCAATCGGTGAGTACAGCTGACTGTTTATGATTTAGATAAGAGGAGGGGGGAAAAAAAGATATTTGGGGTTCAAATGGATCTTGCAAATGGGTTGAAACACCATTTTATAAAAGATTCCTGTGAATGGGAAAACACTGTAATGTTACCGTAGTTTTAATGATTTCAAGTGATTTTGCCTTTGCAGTTGGAACCACTGATTTTTAATGTTAGGTCCCAGTTTTGAACTAAAAAAAACCCAACTGTTTTCCTATCCCCTCTGATATAGAAAAGAAAAATTGCAGTGTAGAACAGGAGAAATTGAATCCGGAAAAGCAGGAAGCAAATCAAAATAATCACAAATGTATTCTTTTTCAAAAACGAGATTTATTAGCCAATCTCTCGGTGTTATTAAGCTGGATGGAGAGCAGCAGGATTATTATGTTTTGCAGCACTGTTCAGGGGAGCTGGAAATCTACAGCTATGCAGAAATGGAAAAGCACACGGAGGAATAGCCACTTGAAATAATTCAGTGGGATAGGGAAGGGCTCGACTGCACGGGGGCTTTGTGTCATCAGCAGTTGTGGGAAGGGATTGGTTTTCCTGCAGAGAGAGCAGGGGAAGGATTGGGCTGGGTGTTCCTTGTGATTACAGATGTCCCTCCACGTCTCTCCTGGGTGCTTTGGGTGACAGCAGAGACACCAAAGTGTCCGTGGATTCCAGGGTCAGGGGATGGACACGGCCTCTGCTCCTCTGGTGGCACCTGTGGAATTCAATCTGCTGCAACATGAGTGTCAGAGAACAGGGCTGTGATAAAGATTCAGCAAAGGTGTTTGAGGGGAAAAGTTTCTCCTGCAAACAGTGGGCAGGGAGAAGTGCTGAGAGATGATATTGGGGCTCCCGGCTATCCCATTAAATTTATTCATACGGTCTTGCTATGATGGGAGCAAGTGAAAAATGCAAGTTCTATTAAATTCTGCCCTAGAAAATGAGAAATTTCGGCTGGGTAAGAACTGGTGTCATTTGTGCAGGCTTTAAAGAGGGAACGGGCAATAGGACAAGAGGAAACGGCCTCCGGCTGCACCAGGGGGAAATTAGGATGGATATCAGGAAAAATTTCTTCACCAAAACAGTTGGAAAAGGTTTTCCAAGGAAGCTCTGGAGCCACCAGCCCTGCGGGTATCCAAACGGATTAGCCTGGGCTTGGCAGTGCCCAGGAATGGTTGGACTTGATGATCTTAAAGGTGTTTTCCAAACGGAGCCATCCCGTGCTAATGTCAGTGCTGATGATCCCATCCATCTCTAAACTCCCAGGGCTTTTGCACTTCCTCCAAAAAAATCTCAGTGTCCTGAGAGGTTTGGTTTCAATGTTTTAGGGACGGATTCCTCTCCTGTCAGCAGATTTTCCTGCCTGTAATGAAGGTGAAGGTGAAATTGTCTGATCAGAGAGATCCCCCACAGACAGATCCCATCCAATCGATGCCATATCAACGTGTTTGATCTCCTGCAGGAGAGTCTGGCACTTGGAAGGGATGGGCCATCAAATCCAACTGCACTGGAGAGGCCCCTGGGAGTGGCCCAAAAGCCCCTGCTGGGATTTATAGGATGTTGTGTAGGACTCCAAGTCCTCGGGGCAGATTTCTGCCCAAACTGAACGTGGAAATGTGGGATTGCTCCAACAAAACCCCCGTGGAGATCAGAGGAATCAGCAGGGCTCCGGGCAGAGCCACAGATGGATTAAAACTGGAAAATTTCCCTTGATTAAAGAATCCCAAAAGGCGTCCAGGAGAGAAACGCTGCCCAGCAGAACAAGGGGGATGTGAAGCTGCCGATGGATGGTGGGAGGTGTTGGCCAGAGGAGCAGAGCTGCCAAAGGCAGCTTTCCCTCAGCTCAGTCCTTATTCCCCAGGGTGGAGCACGAGATGGATGGATGTAGGAATTTCTTGACAGAAACTCATCCAGAAATACCGGCTACCGTAACCTGGAGTGAAAAAAATAAGGAAAATAATTGTGCTTCGGGCTCCTCGCTAGGGCAGAGGCACTGGTGAGAATGTCCTTGCTGCCTTGGAGAAGGATGGGAACGGGAAGGATCTACCTCAAATTCCAATTTTCTCAGTGGACTTAAATCATTCAGCCCATGGAGCGAGGCAGAAAATCCCAGAGGAACTCCAAGCAGGTGTTTGGGGTGCAGTTTTCTTCCAGCCTTGGCCACGTGTGACCCTTTTGTCCCTTCGAGGCCCCGCAGTTGAGAGAGGTGTGATTTGCACACCTCTCACCAATATCCTTCATCTCATCCCGATGATTGCTCCAGCAAAACCGCAGCATTAAATTGCAAATGGGAGGTTTAATTAAAACGCTCCCCTTTCTAAGATCGATAATCGAGGTAAAATAGTTTCACTTTCCATTGATATATCTGGGTTTCCCCTCATTTGAAACAAACTGTGAATTACACTTTCTAACATATTGCTTGCAAAAGTGCTCCGAAAGCAAATTAAACCTTCTGGCAACCTTTGATTCATTTTACATATTACATAGAATAACTTAACAGACATATTAGAATACAGCACAAAGTGGCATAATTAGGCACAGTCTCGTGTCTAGAGTTTGAAAGTGTGGAAGAAACTTTTCGGGCATTTAACTCATTTAGTAAAGCTCAAGTGCTACAGAGCAAATTGTGAGTGTTTTGATCTACATCGAGTTTGATTCCAAACTCTCAGCTCTCAGTAGAGCTCACTTTATAAAGTGACTTCTAATTTATATTCTGTGTTAATGTCAGGAAACTGAATCAGAAATCTAGAAGCAATTATACATAATAAGGTGGAAACAGTGGAATAAAATCTGTCAGATGATTTCAATCGAAATCCATAACACTGGTGCTATCTGAGCGCTCTTCTCTCTGCACAGAGAACTTACAGCAGTCTTGCATTTCATTTATTTAAATTTTAATAATGCCGGATCACATGAGAGTTTTTTGAATCTCAGAATTAGTACAAGACCTTCAATTCAATTTTGTGGTTGTGGGTCTTAACTAGGAATGTTTTCATTTCTATGGGATTGTGCAAGTCCAGAGCTGGCCTAGAACCCCTCTGGCACTTAATTCCCATAAATCAGATCCTGGCTTTAGGAAAGTTCTCAGTGAAACTCTGTCAATTTATCTATGTACAAAGATTCCATCTACAAGAATTCTACTAAGAATTTTTCAATATTTGGGGCATTTCATTATGAAAAATAAGTACTGCCTGCTTAATGCACGAGAGTGTTTCTCATACTGAGGGCAAAGAAAAGAGCTGGGAATATTGTTTATCATACAGGACTGTCTCAGTCAGGGTTCCTGCACTGATTCTTCTCTGTGTTTGCCTTTGAGAAGTGTCAAGGGAGGGTTTGGGTGTCTCCAAGACAGGAGAAAGTGTTTATTCTCCTCTGAATTGCGAATTCACCAAGTGAGGAGTGTTTGAGGCCTTACCATGTTTGAATTGGGCCTGGACTGACAGGACACAGGGAATGGCTTTAAACTGTCAGAGGGCAGGGTTAGATGGGATATTGGGAAGGAATTGTTCCCTGGGAGGATGGGGAGGCCCTGGCACAGGGTGCCCAGAGCAGCTGTGGCTGCCCCTGGATCCCTGGCAGTGCCCGAGGCCAGGTTGGACGGGGCTTGGAGCAGCCTGGGACAGTGGGAGGTGTCCCTGCCCATGGCAGGGGGTGGGAATGGATGATTTTTATGTTCCCTTCCAATCCAAACCCTTTTGTGTTCTATGATTCCATTCATTTGAAACGTGCAGCTCAGTTTTACCCCATGCCCCAGGATGTCAGTTCAGTTTGCACCTCAGGGCCCACCATTTTTCCTGTGCTTTGCAGACCTGTGCTCTTCTCTTGAATCATGCACTGACCAAATCACGTTTTTCCAGAGGCAGGAGCCACTCTGAGGTGCTGAAGTGATCCAAAAGTCATTACAAAGATCCATAATCACGTTTCCCTCCACTACAGAGCAGATGCAGTTTGCTTCTCCTCTCTAAAACTCTGATGGGTGAAAAAAAAGAAAGAAAAACAAGGTGAAGAGCACAACAATCAACCATGGCAAGTCTCCACGTTGTTACTTCAATGATGCACAATCTGTTTGCTATCTGAGCACTGTAAACAGACTAATATTTCCCGAAGTATGGGATAAATCAGCCATTTAGAAGCAGCGAAGAGAAAATGATGAAGCTCCGAGTGAGTTGTGAAGCAGTGAATAAGGATGTATTACACCACGGGAAACCATCAATATTTGTTTATTATGTCAGTGTGAGGAACAAATCCGTGGGCTAATTTGTATTCTCTTCAGTTAATTCCACTGTTCCGGGCCGAGTTTTTGTGTTTGTGCTTGAGCCTGCACAGCTGCCCGATGGTGCAGTCAGGTATTCCCTGGTGGTGCAGTCAGGTATTCCTGGATGGTGCCATGAGGTATTCCTGGATGGTGCAGTCAGGTATTCCTGGGTGGTGCAGTCAGGTATTCCTGGATGGTGCCATGAGGTATTCCTGGGTGGTGCAGTCAGGTATTCCTGGATGGTGCTATCAGATATTCCTGGATGGTGATATCAGGTATTCCTGGATGGTGCTATCAGGTATTCCCTGGTGGTGCAGTCAGGTATTCTTGGATGGTGCTATCAGGTATTCCCAGATGGTGCCATGAGGTATTCCTGGATGGTGCCATCAGGTATTCCTGGATGGTGCCATCAGGTATTCCTGGATGGTGCCATCAGGTATTCCCAGGTGGTACCATCAGGTGTTCCCAGGTGGTGCTATGAGGTATTTCTGGGTGGTGCCATCAGGTATTCTTGGATGGTGCTATGGGGTATTTCCGGATGATGATATCAGGTGTTCCTGGATGGTGCAGTCAGGTATTCCCTGGTGGTGCAGTCAGGTATTCCTGGATGGTGCTATCAGATATTCCTGGGTGGTGCTATCGGGTATTTCTGGATGATGATATCAGGTATTCCTGAGTGGTGCTATCAGGTATTCCTGGATGGTGCTATCAGGTATTCCCAGATGGTGCCATGAGGTATTCCTGAGTGGTGCCATCAGGTATTCCTGGATGGTGCAGTCAGGTATTCCCAGGTGGTACCATCAGGTACTCCCAGGTGGTGCCATCAGGAATTCCTGGATGATGCCCTCAGGTATTCCCAGGTGGTACCATCAGGTATTCCCAGGTGGTGCTATCGGGTATTCCTGAGCCATGGGCTCCTGGGGACAGGCAGACACTGTCTGGTTCATGGCTCTGACCCAGGCACTATCAAAGGACCCTTCTCGAGGTCTCACTGCCACACTCGGCACCTCTTTGTCTCCCTAAGCAGGGGATTTAGCTGATAACGTCAAGATTCTGGGCGTTATCACTGAATCCCAGAACGGGCTGGGTTGGAACGGACCTTAATGATCATCTCCTTCCAACCCCAAATTAGTTAAGCTGCCATTAACAAATTGGCTCAATAAGTGTCTAATTGCCCTCGATGGAGCTGCCTCCTTTCACCCAGCTGCTGTTTCGACTCATGATGGATGTTTTTAAAAGTTGATTAGAGCTACATGAGCTTATCTCCAGACAGACCAAATTCCCACCGATCCTTGGTGGAGATGTTGGAGGCACAGTCACTCAGCACCACTAAAACTGAGCTTTGCAGGGCGACCACTCTGCCACTGAGTTCTTGAAGCTCTTTGGTCCTTTTATTTTGCCTCCTGTATCTATTTTTGTTTTTTCTTGGTGAGATTTCCAGTTCCATTTTTGAGCTCCTGAGCTGATCTGCATAAAAGCTGTTGGCTCCCATTCCGATGGCTATTGGAAGGCAAAATCTGGGTGGCTGAGCCCTTGGAAAGAGAAAAGGTAGAATTTTGGAGTTTAGAAGTTTTATAGCTCTAACGAGCTGAAAAGGAAAGGATCTTACAGGTATTCATGCAACCAGCATGAGAGCAGAGTTAATTTTTCTTTGGTTATTTGGGAGAAATGACCATTTTATGAAAGCTGGGGGAGGAATCAGAGATTCATTTAGCGTTCCGCTTCTCTCAAATTCTTCTGCCAACAAATATTATCTGATTTGTTCGTTCATGAAAGGTCTTTATAAAGGTCTTTTTAAAACACTCATTTCAATATCCCGTTGTAAAGGGCTGCAAAGGTTAGGAGGGTTTGCTTTGAATCCCACCATCATTTCTTCATTAATCATCCAAATTTTGGCATTTAATAAATGTCTGTTTGCGGGGAAAAAAATTAAAAGTTGGATTGGTTCTAATCAAATTGGACTAAAGGTATTTCAGGGAAGCAAAGCAAACAAACACTGGTGTGACATGAAATAAACATGGAGGCAAACTTGATCTCTATTAAATATGTTATAGGAATCTTTGGAATAAATGGGGGGAAAAGGAAATAAAATGCTCTCATTTTATTAGTCATTTATTAAATTGCAAATTTCTTGGTTAGTGACATTCAGCTGTGGGTAAAGGCTTTCAATTCATATCCAAAATCCTTTGAGCTCCAAACTGCAAAATATTCCTCTTTCAATCCAAGTACAGGTAATTAAGTAGGGTGTGGAAAAGTGAAGAGTTATGAGTAAATTTAATTAAGTCATAGATAGGTGATTTTACCCTTCAAGGAGATAATTCAGAATGAAGATGCTCTCTTCAATCAAATATTGATGGACACTGAGCTTTGCTTTTAAACCATAAATGATGCCCATTTCTGAGAAGGCAGCAAACAAGAAATGCTTCAAGATGGAGCTGCCTCCAAGGAAGCCTTTAAATGTAAAAAGCCAACCCCAATGAACAATTTGCAATAAATAATGTGTTATTTAGTGCTTTTTTTCTTTGTGACCCACGTGTCAATGAAGTGGGTTTTCCAATTGTTTTGGTGGTTGCAACTGTTTAATTAATGGATTTTACAAAAAAACAACACCCACATGGTCCCTGCATTGTAAATGATTCAGTGCAGATAATTTTTTGCCTAATTAGCACAATTCACTGTTTGAACTTACTGATAATACCGTGATAATTTCATAGTTTTTCTGTCTCCTTTGAAGAAGGATGTTTTAATACAATGAAGTTTTGTTTCTTCATGGAAAGGGCGGAGGCATTTTTATTAATACATGCACATTGTAAAATCAATCCCATGAGGAGCTCAGTACTTTTAAACCTAAATTCACCTTCTAAAGAACTCTTGGCCTCTTTGAAAACATCTTCCAACAAATCTTCCAACAAGAACTCTTGGTCTCTTTGAAAACATCTTCCAATAATTTTGTTTTGGTGGCAAATGCCAAATTTAGCCCTTCACACCTTCCACTGTCCCAGGGTGCTCCAAGCCCCGTCCAGCCTGGCCTGGGACATTTCCAGGGATCCAGGGGCAGCCACAGCTGCTCTGCGCACCCTGTGCCAGGGCCTCCCCACCCTCACAGGGAGGAATTTCTTCTCTAAATCTCTCCTCTCACAGTTTAAAACACTTTCTCCTTCTCCTATCACCACCTGCCTGTGTAATAAATTGCTTTTCCTCTTTTTTAGTATCTAAAGTCGTGTTTCAGAGCCTGTTTTGTAGAGTGTTTCCCAAAACCACAACCAACGTTCCCAGCTTCTGCTTCCCTCATTGCTTTTGCACGGAGTAACTCAGATTTGAACCAACCCAAAAATTTCTTTCCGAACTGTTTGGAAATCCTTCATTTCAGAAAAGTTGAGTAAAACGCAGTACCTGGGGATATCCATCTTTTCCCAGGGTTCAGCAGAGCTGGAGAGAGGCTTCCAGTGACCTCTGCGCTGCCGACACAGCCTGGCGAGGCGTGGAGCATCCACACTTCGCAGAGAAAGCTGCCAACAGCTCCTCTCATCCTCTGGCCTTCCACGCTCCAAACAAAGACGTGCCAAGGATGCTTCCCTCAAAATTGCCTGGAGACCCCAAGGAGCAGTGCAAGAACCACTCCCCAGGTTTCTTGGCCACCAGTTTTTGATTTCCAGCTCAGCAGGGAGGAGCAGCTCTGTCACAAGGATTGCACACCCTTCAAGGAGATTCGGATGTGCTGTACTGTGCTGTTCTTTGTCCACCCCGGGGCTGGACAAAGAACATGAGCAGGCTCCTCCACTCCTCTCATTTCCATATTGCACCGAGGCAATGCATTGAATCACAACACTTAAAATGCCAGAGACCTCTTTGTTTTAATTGCATTTCTCCACAAAAGGAAAAAAAAACCACCAACCAAAAAAACCCCCTCCCACATTCAGCCCTTCAGAGCTCAGAATATCCTTGACCTCTAGATGCCTTTCTGAATAAAATCATTTCAAATTTCATTACTTGTTTTCAGATAATCAAGTGCATTATGTGTTCATTGGTTCATTTAAACCTCTGCACATTCCACAGAGTCATTTTCATGTCAGTTGATTTAGCAGCAGTTAAATCTCACATAAAGGGAGGGAGACAAGGACAGCTCTGTTTGCTCTACCTGCACAATAAATGCACAGAACCTATGGAGGAGTTAAACAATAACTCAGAATTACATCTAAACAGACAAAAGCAAATTCTCAAGGTCTTATCCTCTCCTTGTGGAAATCTCTAAAGGACTCAGTAAGAAATATAAACCAGAAGATAACAAGGAGTAAACAATGAAACACAAGGCAAATAACAAAGTGGGAAGAGGGAGCTGCCATCCTAGCACAGCCTGGAAAGAGGGATTACAGCATGGACTAGGCAGTGGGAGGTTTTTATCAAATATCCCTCAGTGACAGACAGGTCTGTTGGGTACAAAACCTTGTGTACAATACAAGAAAATAAATCAATTCCAAATTCAACCACTTGGAATAAAAATACTCCAGTGACGTTGTCTCATAATCTTTTAATCAGGTGCCACAGTTAACAAGGGGTGAGGAAAAATGGCTACAAATACTCTTGATCCTCTCTTTCCCCTGGGACATATTAATGGAATCCTTTTTGGATGGATGGGATGCAAAGAACCGAAAAGTGCTCCCTCTTCCACAAGGGCAGGGAAGTCCATGGTAATGGGTCAGAGAGGAGTTCTCTGTGGACAGTGGATGGACCAGGACATTCCCAATTGAAAATGAAATGGAATTTAACAGAGGTCTGCAGACCCCTCGAGCGCCTCAGAGAAACATTTGGTAGCAGAGGCATTGATTGGAAACCTGTCTGCAAACTTCAGTTTGGGAAAATAAAAGCTCCATCAGGAGTAATCAGTTACCTTGAGTTTTTCTCAATACACATCTTCAGGAAAACTTCCCCAGCAATGTTTGGAAGGAAAATTAACATTGTTTGCAAAAGAAACTTGTATGAAACTTTGGCTAAACCGTATTTCCTCTTTATCTGATTTAATTGGTGTCATCAAGACGTAGACTCCATACTTTGAGACTTTTTGGGAACGTCGAGGTGATTTGGCAGCCACTAAAATCAAATGTAGATTTCTTTCGTATTTGTGATGGAAATGCATCCCTGCAGAGTCTCACCCAGGCATTTATTCATGGGAATAGAGGTCCAGGTTCACAGCTAGAGACACCCAAGCTGGAAAACGAGGTCATGGGGCTTGTGGCCTTTGGAGCAAAGATCCAGCACAGAATCCTGCTGAGCCAAAGCTGTTATGGATCCGAGGGGTTTCTCCATGGATTCGCTCTCTGAGCCTGATCTGATTCCTGCCTGCAAGGAAACCTCGAGTAAAGGGAGATTTGGAAGGAAGGTGAGCAAATGTCAAAGAACTGCGTGCAGCAGTTCCATAACCTTTCAACATTGATCTTTGAGGGATACGTGAGACACAGGAGAAGGCTCCGAGGCAAAATTCACTCCTAGAAGGGCATTTGAAAAGAACCTATTGATGAGTTAATTAGGCCGTTCTCTTCCATCTGGTAGAAAAAAGTGTATGCCTGCAATCTACCTCACCAGGCAGACACTGTTCCACCTTCAGTCCACTTTAATTAATACCAGCAAATCATTCCTTCCTTTCCTGAGTGGGCGTGGAAGCTCATCCTGAGTGCGATAATCAAAAAAACTGTGAACAAAGCACTGGAGTTTGATGGGCAGTGAGGTGAGAGTTTACAAAAACTAAAAGCAATTTATTTCTAAGGGAATCACCAGTGAGAGAAGGGGGTTGATGGTTTCTCTTTAAGCAGGGACAATAATTTTTTAAAAAATTGGAAACCCAAACATTTTTTTGCACAAGTGAGCAGCTTTTATCCAACCCCACATGAAAATCACCCTTGAGGAGCCATGAGCCACAGTATTTCATCAACAGTTCCTGGACCTAAAAATCTGCAAAGCTCTTGTGTGCTCCTATCTATTTTCATGTATTTTATTAAATATGTCTTCAAGCGCTGCTCAGTAACCATTGGGCCCTCACACTGAGGTGCCTTTTGAGCAGCAACGGTAGAGAAAAACCAATGTGGGCACAACATATTTGCCTGAATAAATATAATTATGTTTCCTTGTCGTTGCTTGATGTGGTGACTATTACAATTTCCCACTTAGCTGGAGAGCTTGCTTTAAAACCAAGAATAAAGAATAAAGGCTTGTCTGCCTCAAAGTGATGCTCAGTTCTGTCTGAATGCATCCATTCTCTTCCCATCTTTGTGCAACAAACGCCTCTCTCCTCTCTGTAATAACAGCTACAATTACGTGGATTTTAGTCTCATGATAAACTTGTACAGAGGTGATAACAGCTGCATAGAGGGAGTTGTAGCAGCTTTTTCTGGCACTGGAAGCTTTTTCTCCCGGGGTGGTTTCTCTCCTGGGATTGGTGGTTGGAGTTTGGTGGCAGCAGATCCCTCGGTGTTCTCAGTCATACATTGAAGTATTTCTTATCTACGCACAGGGAACCATTTTCCTAACCATTAACTGTATCTCCAAGCTCTCTGAAGGTCGAATTTTGGTACCACTGGCTTGGGGGAGTTGAGTTTTGTTTTGTTTTATGCAATTCAGCAGGACAGGAAGATGAGAAAATGGACTGAAATAATCTTTGGGGCTCCAACTGCAAACTCTTTTTTAGTGGTGTTTATACTGAAAGCAACTCCAAAATACATTTTGCTTGTAATCAATTTTCATCCATCTTATTTCAGCCTCACTGAGTCCCAAACCTGTCTCACTTTCTTTTACTTCCTGTGCTTTGTTCACGGCAGAAACATTGTGAAGTCTCACTCGGGGTAGGTCATGTTGCACCGAGACAAATATCTTGTCTTCCCCGTTGTGAAGCTGAGAATATCTTAAGCTTTTTTATTTTTCATGAAACAGAAGTTCAAAAGTTCATCTTGCATAGGCTTCAGCTGTGGTGAGGAAGAAAGGGAAAAGTCCTCAAGAGATAAGTGGTGTAACAATGAGAAACTCAAAGTCAGCCTCGTCTAGGGGATGGTTCCTTTTAATTGGGCCACGATTAAAGCTTTGCTTCTCTCTGTCTTTGGAGGCGGGGCTGTGCCAGCTTCTGGAGTAATCTTAAAAAGCAGGCAGTGGAGGGGACAGATCTGGACTCTGTGTGTTTAATTTGGGACAGGGTTTGGGAAGTTTATTTCAGCCCAAATTGTCACAGAATTTGAGGTGTAAACTTGCGTTCTGCGTTGCTGATAGGGACATAAAATAATTTATAAAACAATGTAATTTGGAATAAATGTAGGAGGAAAACCTTGCATTCAGTTGGCCTACACTCCAAAATCTTCGTTTTTTCACACAAATTGATTACCTGTTTGGAGCCATCCTTGAATCTGAGCATGTCTGAGGGGCAGCCCTGGATCTTTTCTGAGGAACTTTTGAGCTCCAGTTGCAAGAAAAGCTTGGGGGCTTCCCTTGATTCTTTCAACAAGTTTTTATTGGTATGAAAAAATATTTCTTATTGACTCAATCTGTGTTTGGGACAGGTGAATCTTCATGTGACCTGTATTCAGTGTTGGTAGAATAAAGTGAACATACGTGACTCATTAAATTACAACAAAAATAATATTCCTGATATTCTATTAATTATACCACGTTCTTCATCAGAACTATCCTGCTCCAAGAGCTTGTGCCCACAGTTAATGACTCCACAGTTGGAATAACTGGCTTTGCACACAAATTAGATATTTTACCTTGGTTATCTTAACAAAGAAACAGCAAAAAAGTCGTATTTCTTCCAAATGTCCCACAGTTTTGCCTAACTTTGAGAGAGTAACTCAAAACCCAGTAAAAGTATTATTATTTTTATTCATATTCCATGGCACACAAAGATCGAATGATAAAACATTGATGCTCACCGGTTACAGTGCAGGAACATAATTCGAGCCGTGTTCTGACCACACAGACACAGAACACACAAATCCTCATTCCAAGCAATGCATTAAATCGAAAACAATCCCAAGTTTATCGATAAAACTGTGCTGGAACAGTGAGCCATGGAAAGAAGGAGACAGTGATAATAAAAGTTATTGGAAAGGATGGTTCTGTTGGAGAAAACCCTACACAAAGTGAGGCTTTTATTCACTGTTTCCTTCATTTCAGAGCAGAGGTGCAAACTCCTCATTACTCACTTGGGTATTTATTGTGTACCTGACAACAACTAATGCTTAACTCCTTTTTTTTTCTCAAGAACATCAGGATTCCTTTTTTCCCCGAAAACCCACAGTTTTCACACGAGTAGATCAGCAATCAGAAGGGATTGTGAATCCAGTCTCAGTGCTGGGCCACGCAATTCCAGTTTTGGAGTCTTCTGTAATTACAGTAATTAGTCTCCCTCGTTTTCCTCTCAGCAGATATCATTGCTTGGCGTTTCTTGTCCTTCATGTATCTCCTGTTGTTCATTACTTCTGTCCAAAGCAGTAATTTCATCCTCAGCCACATCCTTCTGGTTTTGCTCCATCGTGGCTTCAATCGAGTGGTACTACCATAGAGGGAAAAGGATCCAGTCCCAAATTATGGGGTTTTTCCTGGCCAAATATGACAATATGTAAATATCTGAGGGCAGTGGAGCAAGGGAGATTGAAAATGATAAAAACTAGTGAATTTAGGAGTGAAATGGAAATCTGTGCAGGACATAGGAGGGGGAGGAAAGAAAGATCTGTTTGTAGGGAAAGACGATTCGTTGTTCTTCTCTTGACCTAACTTAAAGGAATCTTTTGTAGATACTGTTTGTGCTGTAGATCTTCCTTATCTCACTCTACTCAGTTTTGTTTGTCTAATATCTGCTCAGCAAGTGCCTGACTTTATTTGTCTTCATTCCCCTCTACAGTCTCTGCAATAATCCTCTGCTATTATAGATCTTTGTTTGACTTACATTTCCTTAGGAGTTTTCCTCCGACGTTGTTCATCTTCATTCCCCGAATCTCTGCCAAGCAGCAGCTGCCTGACGCTGCTCAGCCTGGATCTCCTCCCTCGGAGTCAGCAGCAGTTCCCTGCACCTGTCCTTCTTCATTTTCCACCTCCCAAAAGCCACCTCCACTTATGTCCATTAGAAACCATCAGCCAACAGAGCTCAACTCCTTCTCACTTCCCAGGACATCCAGCAGCCATCATCCGGCACCACTGGCTCCAGTCCTCGGGATTATTTGTTTTTGTTCCAGATCCTTCAGTGGATGTTCACCAAGAGCCCTGCCCCAGGCTGTCCCACCACGCTGGGGAAATTCCTGCTCTGGATGTGCCACCTTGGGTTTCATCAGCACAGAATCCCAGAATGGTTTGGGTTGGAAGAGACCTTAAGGATTGTCTCATTCCACCCCCTGCCATGGGCAGGGACACCTTCCACTGTCCCAGGCTGCTCCAAGCCCCAATATCCAATGTGGCCTTGGACACTGCCAGGGATCCAGGGGCAGCCACAGCTTCTCTGGGCACCCTGTGCCAGGGCCTCCCCACCCTCACAGGGAACAATCCCTCCCCAATGTCCCATCCAAACCTATCTTTCGGTCCTTAAGATCCTCTTAAACAAACTCCAGGCCCTTATAATTTGTCTCTCTCCATCTTTCCTGTGGGCTCCCTTCAGGCACTGCAAGGCCACATTGAGGTCACCCCAAAGCTTCTCCTCTCCAGGCTGGACAATCCCACCTCTCCTGAATTTTCTGTTGTGAAACCTGCAGGCCTAAATTCATTAGATGGGCTCTTTGAAAGGTGTATCGTTCCTATAAACCACCCTACATGTGGAATAAGGAATCAGGCAGCTACAAAATGAGATTAATTCAGCTGTTAACTACCATTCCCCAATATCTCTATGGCACATCTGAGGGATTGGTGAGGAAAGTCTTAAGGAGACCTTGGATCTTTGTTGTGTTTCTCACACAGCTTGAACATAAGGAAAAGGAAAATGGGTGTAAACCTTTCCAAACTCAAAAGGGAGTAGTTGCAAATTCTTCTGTGATATTTCATGATGGGTTTTGTTTATGTCCACAATTTGGTGAAAGAATATGGGAAACATGGCCTTTATACCAGGTAGCTCTGAATTACAAGCAGGAAAAGTTGGTATTTTCTTTCCCACATGCCATGAGAAAACCGAAATATTTAATCTGCAGGAAGGTTTTTTTAGGATAAGAAACCCAACTGAAAGAATTTCTGGATTCTCAGATTTAAACCCCAAGAATGAAGAATTATTTTCAAATCAAACTCTTCATTTAACAAAAGCATTTTGGAGAGGTGTTATAAACAGATGTGTGGTTAATGAGATCCAGCATCATCAGCTTTACATATTCAATCTGTTGTTTTTTCAAATTTTCATTGCTCTCTTGAACTCAGACTAAGAAAATACATTAGATTAAAAATCTGAATTGCTCTTGAAGTGTAACTGAGCTCTGCAATTTCAGCAGTCGTATATTCATTAGGATAAAGAACCCACGTTTTCTAATTCATGGCACTAAAAATGAAATAATATTTTAATGGGGAAAAAGAGCCCTTCTGAAAAACAGCTGTTATCTTTTTGTTTTATCCAGCCAGGAGCAATATTTCCTGTCCAAGTCTCCAGTGGCTCTGTTTGGATGAACATGACTAAAATGCATCTTTTTGAAAATTTTAAATTTTATATCCTATTGTAGCCAAGAGCCCAATTTCACACGTTGAAGTTCTCTAAGTCAAAAACCTGTTTTCCCTTTTTCATTTCTTCTTCTGCTTTCAGCCTAACACATTGTTTCTAAATTAATCACAAGCTGGGGGAAAGAGCTTTATTGAGAGCTCACAAAAGGTGGCTGCGAGCTGGAGAATGCGCAGAGGCACAAAGAGGTTTTCTGTGAAATTCCTGATATTGTGGAGGTCACCAACTGGCCAAGGGTCACCCCGGGAAGAGGAGAGGAGCAGAGTTCATGGATCCCTGCACAGGCTCTTCTCAGCTCGAGGATGCAGCTCCCCACGTTCAGCTTTGCATGGATCAGGGGCAGGAAAGGAAGAGCTGTCTTTATTAAATGATGGGAAATGTGCTGCAGCGAAAGCCTGCAAATGTGCACATCCATGGCAGGAGGGATCGGGAGAAATTGGCTTTTTTCCCCTTTTTTTAGTCTTTTTTTTATTCTTCTATTTTTATTTTTTTTAAAATGAGAACAGACCTACTCAACACAACCTAAGCTACACTCAAAGCCTATTGAATCAATGAGGTGATACCCAGGCTGAAATTATCTTGATATTCGGAGATGGAAACAACACCATTAAATAAATAAATAAATAAACAAACCAGCATTATCAGCTCCACCTGAAAATGGATCCTGAACTGAACGTTTATGAGAAAAGTTGGGGTTTGAGGAGGATGTTTAAGTTCAAATCAAACTCTGGATCCAGGCTTCATAAATATTCTGTTTTTTAGATGATACAAAGTGTATGGGGCTTTATATGTTCAGTGGCTTCCAGACCGCATTTTCCCCACTTCCAAGGTCCTGAATTGTAAATTACTTCCCAATTAGGCATCACTGGGATTGCTCCTGAAGCAATGCCACTTCCATGGACGTTTTATTCTCTGTTTTATTCTCTGTTTTATTCTCTGTTTTATTCTCTGTTCTCATGGTCTTTATTTCCATTTGAAAAAATAACCTCCTATGTGTTTATCATTATTTATCCTTAATAAGGGTCAGCCCTCAGCTGGCAGAAACCACAAGAAATATATTAGAGGTTTTTTTCCAATTAAGTTTATAAATAGGTAAATAAGTGAGAAAGAAGTAAATAAACAATAATTTTGTGTGTGTTTGCAATGCTTTTGTCACTGAAAGTCTGCTCAAATGAATGCACTCCCACCAGCACAAATAAATGTTCCACTGGGTTACAACAATAAAATAAAACTCAGCATTTCAACACTGCCGTGGTTTACCAAATGCAGGATCTGTGTCCCACCCTGTTATTATCAATTTTTACTTGGTAAGGATATTTGTAAATATTGAACTAGGAATCCATATGTCTGTATTGGCTGAGCTCTTTGCTTTAGGGTGCTCCAGCACAGTAGGGCTGCGTTTATGGCAGCCAAAAACAAAAGGGCCTTTCTGCAGGAATCTCCCCCGGAGAAGATTTGGGGTTTTATTGTCTTACCACATGTAAATGTATTTTATAAAACTATCAACAATTCCTGTAGGGTTTTATGTGCATGAGCAGCAGTCTTCAATCCATCACCTGCTCCTCCCTGAGCAGGGAAATAAGCAGGGGGACTGTGGGAAGTTGGAGAGCGGCGCACGAGGCTCCGCGGCATCAGGGGCAGCGCCGGGGTCCGGCTGTGCCGCGGGAGCCGGCGCTATCCAGGAGGCTCCCAACCTGCCAAGGAGTCGTGGAGCTAAAAGTAGCTGGTGGCAGATGGAAAATGAGGGCGACTCCGTGCCCTGCTCCATCTGCTTCCAGTCATCCCCGGGACGACGTGGTGAAGCCGCCGGCTGCTGGCGGCATGGGAGAGGCGGGGATCGGGAAAGAAATGTGTGTGGCGCTGCTCTAGAGAGCAAAACTCGGGGTCTGCAGGAAGGTTTGAGGTAGAACTGTGTGAAATTCATTGATTTTGGCTGTGTCCAGCTGGGAGTGAAGTCCTGGGGGATAGTCCCAGGTGGGGTCATACCTTGGTGAGCCTTTACCGCCTAAAAATGTGTGTGGCATCAAGAGACAGCAAACAGCTGCTCACAGCTGTCCCACCAATGTCAAATCCCTCAGGGATGGGGTTGGAATGCTCCTGGGCAAGGATGAATCTACAGAGGTCAGGGCCGTGTCGTTCACTGAGCCCCCCGGACTGTGTGAAATCCCTTGGGGATGGGTTACGAGGTTGGAATTCTCCTGGGCAAGGAAGAATCCACAGGGGTCACGGCTGTGTCACTCACTGAGCCCCCCAGCCCAGCCAGAGGTGATGTTTGGCTCCACTCCCAGCAGCTTTTACACAAAAGCAGCTTTTATCCAAGAACCAGGGCCAGAACAAGAGGAAAACAAAAAGGACCTGGATGTAGCCCTAAAGGCCTGGATGTAAAGAGCTGCTCTGGGGCCAATGTCTCCGTGAAATCCTGCCCTGGGATGAGCTTGGCAGCCTGGGATAAACTCACCATGAAATCCTGCCCTGCGTGTGCTCTGGGATGAGCTTGGGATGAGCTGCCAGTGCTGCTTTTGCCACGCAGGTCGTTCAGCAGCTGAGGAGCACTCAGACACCAAGGGCTGTGGGCACATTCCTCCTCTTCCCATTCCTGGGATTGCCTCCCGTGCTGGCCGTGTGTGCACGCCGTGGATGAAACAAAGGAGCACAGCATCCAGCTCTAAAAGCTGCCCCTGTTCACCCAGTGATTCCCAGTTTCCCTGGAAGCACACGGGACGTGATCACCCATTTACATTCCAGGGCTTCAATCTGAGTGGCAAAAATAAGTTCCCTTTTATTTGCTGGTGTTTGTGTATCCATCAAAGAGGGAAAGGCACGGCGTCTGAGCTGGGCAGAGCAGGCACAAAGGAGCTCAGGTCAAGAAGGAGGCAGCAATATTCTTGGAATGCTCCATTTCATTTATCCACACGCGTTTCTTACCGGCTCCTGCTTCCCAAGGACTTTTCTAGCAAGTTTCATTTTGCAAGCTTGGCTTTATTTTATTTCTCTTAAGAAAAAGCCAGGCTAAGAGGTCACCCACTGGGATCTTTTGAACCGCCGCTTCCCAAACTGCGAGTGCCTTGAAAATGGTTCTCCAAATATTTTCTGCAGTTCTTCATACCCAGAAAAATAGTAATGCTGGAAATATTTGAAACATAAATAAAAATCTTTTTTTAGATACAGACAAATTTCTGCTTTTTTGCAGGAGTCTGCTGTATTGTGATAAATATTCTTTAGTCCTTGTTCAAGGAGCACATCATCATCTGAAATGTTCTCTGTTTCCATCTGTGAATTATGGCATTTAAAGGCCCTTTTTAGCATTCAGAAGGCACATTGCTATTCCCTGCATTCTGTTGACCTCCGTTGAGTGGTGATTTAATGGGTGGAAAACCATTTCCCTCTGGATATCCTTCCCTTTCCCACCTGCCCAACGGAGCAGCTGAGCCACATCTGTGCTGATTCAGAGGATCCTGGAACCCCAGAAAGGTTTGGAAAGGATTTTAAAGCCCATCTCATTCCACCCCCCTGCCACGGGCAGGGACATCTCCCACTGGACCAGGTTGCTCCAAGCCCCATCCAGCCTGGCCTTTATGAGTCTTTATCCCACCGGTCTCCAGCAGTGCCATGAAAAATGATGGACCCCATCATTCCCCGAATTCCCTGAATTTCCATCCCGGAGCCCAGCGTTCACTTCTCTGCTTTGTGCTGTGTTTATTCTCTCTGCAGTTGGCAAAATGTTCTCCTCCCCACCAAATATTTTCCCATATGTCTGGAAATCTCTGCCGAAGGCTGGGAGCTAATAACGGATCCCTGACTGCCAGCCACAGCGTGAGGCTTTCGGGATTTTTGGTAGGGAACAGATTGAGAACTCGCCAACACTGTTTTTTTAAAAAAAAATAGAAGTGCCAATTCATCAAAAATCTCTGTAGGCCACAAAAAAAAAAACAACCACAGAAAAACCTCCCCGTTCCAGAAAAAAAATGGGTTTGAAGTTGTTACATCATCCCACTCCACACTCTGAGTAAAATGTTTCATTTTTTTTCTAATTTAATTTGAATTTTAAATTGCCTTTTCTGTTGAAATTTGAGAAGACCAGATGAGTAGAGAAAACTTGAAATTAAAGATGGCCACATGCTTGACATGACCCAATTTTATTCCAGGCCATCGTTTAATTAAAATTTGGTTTTGCCACAATCCAGTACAGAAAAGAACATCATTAAAGCATTGTTTTTCCATGCGGCTCCGAGGCCATGTAGGACAAATCCTGATCACTGTGCACCTTCGATCAGAATCCAGAGGCATTCCAAACTTATGGCAAACACAATTAAAAAGGAAATTCATTGATTTTTTTTTAAAGTTTGTTGCTATATTTTGGATTTTGGAGGGTTTGTGTCTCCCCTTCCACACCCCTGGCCACTGTGGCTGTGCTGAAGGCAGCCACTGCCTCTCCCCCGGCTGGGAGGAGGGCTCTGGGAAGTGGCAGCTGCTTCAAATGTTTCTGACTCTGCTTTCACACTTCCCCGAGCTCCCAGGATAAGCCTTTCCTAATGTCTTTATGAAAACCTGAACATTTGGTCCTTGCAACCCCCAGGGCAATTCATGCTTTTGAAGAATTTGCAAAACCTACTGAAGCCTGACCTTTCTTTTCTGAAATCTTGTTGACTGTATTTAATTCTGTAGACTTTCCCCTGCATTTTTTCCCCCCCTTCCCTATGTGATCTTCAAATAACTTTTGGCGACTTTCTCTCCAAAATGATGCGAAGTTTTCTGATCTTTTTTTAGCACACACCTAAGATGGATTTTTTTTTTTCTTTTTTTTTTTCTTTTTTTAAATAATGGGGTCAGGCAGCTCCTCTCCAGTCTGCAGGGAGTTATTTATTTTGTGAATTTAGAGATTTGTCAACGTACATTTTGTTCTTACTTAGTGGTTTTTTTTAACTTTTCCCTTTTAGGTTATTTGTTTTGACAGAAGTTTCTGGCCAGAAGCTCAGCTTCAAGCATTTCCCCATCCCTGGAGGTGTCCAAGGAAGGCCTGGACGTGCTCTGGGTTGGGTGACAAGGTGGGGATTGGGCACAGCTTGGAATTGATGACCTTGGAAATCTTTTCCAACCGCAATAATTTTGGAATTCTGTGATTCCATGGCTTTAGACACCCGTATGAGAAGTATCTTATTGTCTCTGCTTGTGGTTTTGTATCATTTAATTAAAAAATAACCCAAAAAATCCCCAAACAAACAAACCCAAACCACAATGAGAAACGATTTCTTTAACTCTGGCAAATGAGTAGCAATAATGTGAATCTTCCAGGAGTAAGGGGAAAAGTTGCTTTAAGAGATATTCCATTTCAAATCCCAGAAATCTCCCCATCCACTTGGTTTTTTGATACGAGAATCAGCCACCCCTTCATTCAGACACTCTGGGAACTGAGCCTTGGTTCCTTCCAGCGCTGCAGAAACCCCACCTGTCTCTGGCATTTTCAGACACTCTGAGCACCGAGACTTTTCCCAGGAACAAACACCTTTCCTGAAACCATTCCATTCTATTCTATAAGTGTCAAAATCATTGCAATCCTCCCCCAGCATTTAAGATTTTTTTTCCAGTCCTGCATCTGCCTCAGCCTGTCCCAGAGGTGTGTCAGAGTTCCCACTCCAAAACCAGGAGTTTACACTGATATTTTTTCCCCACCATTCTTTCTTTTCCCACCGTATCCCAAATATAAAATTGCTTTGCTTCCTTTTAACTCTGTCTAGACTGCTTTACTGGATTGAGGGGCATTGACATGATGGGCTCTTCATTGCTTCTGAGAAGATATTTTTATTAAGTTCTCATCTCTTCTGCCTCTTGCACATCCTTCTAAATTTGCATTTTGTGTTTGACAAGAGCAGGAATACATCAGAAATTGTGCTGCTGGGCACAGGCACGCCAGTAGCATATATTTCACTTTTTATTATTTTTCTCCCTATATACTTCTACCTTTCCACAGAGTTCCTGGAACGGAGGAAACGAATGCTCAAAGGTGCTGATTAACTGCTGCTCAGGGAGGGAAGAGGAAGAGGAGGGAAATTGGAAAGAATAATTGAAAAATGAATGAAAAATCACAGTACCTTGCTTCCACTCACTGAGTTTTTCCCTTGTCCTCCCTTTTGACTTGCCCAGTTCACACCTGAACCCGCCCAGACAGGATCTGCTGCCCATTTAGGGTGGAGAAAACTGATTTAAATGGGATTTCACTGCACCTATGAAATCCCAGTTAACTCTAATAATGATGTATTTAATGTGATCAGACAACTTCCATGTGTCCAGGGATATTTTTTTAGCCTCCCTCAAACATATTTACACCACAAATGGTCTCATCTGGAATCAGGTAGAGTCTGAAATGTGATAAGAGAGGATGGGCTGCTGAGGTAGAAGGTCACCTTTGCTCAGCTGTGTTTCATGGCTTTCCCTGCCAGGCTGCTCCGAGAGTGGCACATTCCCAGTCCCCCCAGGCACAGGGACAAACAGCGGGAGCAGAAGTGCAGGACAGAGTGCTCAGAGGATGCTCGCTGAGAGGAGAGAGGCAGGAGTGTGCCCGTGGGAGGCTGGCACAGCAGCAGGAGCTGCAGGTGGGGAGGAGATGAGCAAGTCCAGCCCCTGGAATGAGTCCCTGCAGGAGGTGGCTGTCCCAGCACCCTCAGCAGTGTGGGAGCACTGGATGCTCAGGAATAAACTGGGATTCAGTGAGTGGAGGATGCTGTGAGGCAGCAGCTCCCATGGCAAGTCCCACTCCACTGAGCAGCCCCTTCGTTAAGGGTGTGTGGGAAAGCTCTGGAAACACTCTGGATTTGTGATTTGAATTTTTTTTTCCCCTGAATCAGGGTATTTCTAGTTTGCTCCTGTGTATTCTCACGAACAAAGCAGAGCTGGCACAGGGTACAGCTGGACAAAATAGGAGGGCAAGGGAGCACTGCCACTGGGGACTGTGCCCTTGGACATTCAATTCACCTGCTCCTGAAGTTTCAGCCCTCTCACTTCCACAGGACTGGAATAATGGCACGGAATTGTGCTGTGAGACCTGATATTTTCATTTCACAGCCATTTATATCCAGCCCTTCACAAGGCAAAACCCACCTGAAAACTCAGAGCAAGGCATTCACAGCCCCACACTGCTCCGACCACATCAGACAGGTGTAAGCTGCCCCGTCCCTTCCCATCTGGATTTGGCAAACACGAGGATTCTGCATAATTCTTGGAGAAGAATAAATAATTTTGCTGCCATGAGTGAAGAGCATTTTCCTTTTTCCCTTTCCCACCTGCCTGCTGTTGGGTGCTGCTGTGGGGAGCTCTCCACCCGGACCTGGTGGCCCTTCCCAGAATGGCAACTGGAATTTCAGAGCCATCCGTGGCAGCCCGGTGCCTCGGCCATCACACGGGTGATGGACACGGTGGCCACCATCCAGGGGGTGGGGACAGCCACGGCTGCCACCCCAGGCCCTGGGGAACAGCTCCTGCTCAGCAGCTGCTCCACAGGAGGGAGCAGTTCCCATGAATTTCTCCGCAATTTCCATGAATTTCAAAAGCATTGAATCCTTTCAGCCCGGAGCAGCAGCTGTCTGTGCCTGAATGCGGGAAGGGAGAGTCAGGAATTCAAAAGCGTTTCATGGAGACTGAATTTGGGGCTGATTTTTTTTTGTCCGTGCTCATTAATATATTTGGGTAATTGATGAGAAGCCTAAAAGGCTCATAAACAGAAAAGATACAAACACTCCTTTTCCCAGGGTTACAAAAACTTCTCTGTTTGGTCTGATCCCAGAGTTAAAGGGGATGTCTTCCCAAGAAAACCAGAACCCACCAGTTCTCTTTTCTGCTTAAGCTTCTCTTTCTTTCTGAGCATCTCTGCTGGACTCTGCAGGCTCCCTGAATTTACGGCACGACAGCAATCACTGATCTCTGTGCATGGCCATGGTGAAATTAGGGGCTCTCAGCTCTCAGAACCCTTCAGAGAGCTCAGAGCAAAGCAGCAATACCGACAACTCCCTATTGCTTTTGTTTTCCCCAAATTAAGTCTATTCCACGCCACGTCCTTAAAACCAGACTTATTCCCAGTAGACTCGTGGGTGCTGTCCCCAGCTGGACTCCAGTGCCAGCGTCAGGTTGGACATGTAAATATTCAGGTCATTGTAACCTGGACTGCAAAAATCAGCCTTGAATTCCTGAGTGATGCATGGGCTGATTGCCCAAATTGTCCCGTCTTGCTGGAGCTCGAGTAGAATTTATTGGCTGGATGAAAAAATTGCTGGCGCAGTTCTGCAACTTGTGCTTCTCACAGAGCCCTCACAGGTAACCAAAACAGCCCAAAATCCATCAGAGGGGAATCCTGCAGGATGTGAGACACCCTCATCCCACACTTCACAGGATCATTGGTATTCTGCACCCTTTTCCTTTTTGCTGGAAGGATGAAAATGAAAATTCCAGTGCCAGCAGAAAAGCCAGAACATCCCTGGATTTCACCAGGGGAGGCACGTGGGGAGAGAGCCGTGATTTCTGTGACACCGCAGCAGTTATGGCAGGTCCTGGGTCACCTGCACGGCGTGGTCACACCCCATACCTGACAGAAACAGGGGTCCTGCGTAAATTCTTATTATTTTCCTCATTCCTGTATATTTTCCCCATTCATCATCATCTCCCACTCCGGGTGCCTTTTCCATCTGGTTGGGTGTCACGTGTGGGACCCAACAGCTCCAGAACATTCGTTTCCAACTGGTGGCTACCAGTGGCTGGCCAACGAGGAGGTTCCTTGGTGAGTCTTTATCAGCTGTTAATTGTTTGACAGCTCGTTACTGACTGTAGTCCCAGGCATGGCAGATGGCCAGTAAAAGGCAAACTGTGGCTCGCTGTCTTTTTTGTGGCATCTTGATGGCTCTCATATTTTAAAGAGGAAAAAAAGCATTTTCACTGTAGAACGTATCTGCTATCAGTCAGGAGAAAATGAGATAAATTATTGCATTCTAGTTTTAGTTTTAATGGAACCTTCCAGTGGAAGGTGGCCCTGCCCATGGCAGGGGGTTAGAACTAAATGCTCTTTAAAGTCCCTTCCAACCCAAACCATTCCATGATTCCATGAATTATGCAGGAAGATGGGAGCTGTGGCTGTAGGTCTGAATCCTTCAGACATCTGGAGATCTTTTTTTTCCAGTGAAAAAAGTATCAAAGGATATAAAAAAAAAAAAAAAGCAATGAGGACCAATCCATACTGTGAGGAATGTATCGCAAAAGTTTTCTTTTTTTGGCCTGAGCAGAATCTTTTTTCAATGTGAAATGTGGTTTCTGTGAGAATTCGATTTTCCATGGAGATGTTTGGGATGCCAGCACTCATCCTGCTGCTGCTGAAACCAAACCAGAGCATTGCTTTGTATGATCCCGAGCCAAACCAGCCCTGTCCCCAGGTGAAGTGGGTAAAGCTCTTCTCCACCCTTCCATTGGGAAGATCCGTGACAAGACTGACCTTAATCCAACAGAGATTTTCTGTTCCTGCCTCACCTGCGCTCCAGAGGTGCCACCAGAAGCTGTTTATTTCAATTTGCTGGAGCACCTGGAGTGCCACTTCACACCCCCACCTTTTCCCCCAGTTTTTGTCATGGTTTAGCTTCTCAGCAGCGAGATTATGACTAAGCCTGATAAATGTGTGGAAACTTGGTAATTCTCCACCCACTTCCTCCAACTCTCCTGCTCTGAGTCATTCTCTGCTGAGCTTTTGACATTTATTTTGAGTTTCTTCATTGTCGTGTGGCTCCCATAACACCACACAGAGCTGAGGCACCAGAATCCTCCAGGTACCACACGGGGGTTGGAACTGGATGAGCTTGAAGGTTTCTTCCAACCCAAACCATGCTATGAAGTGGAGAAAGGGTATCCCTTGGGAGAGAAAAGGGAGGCTCAGGTTTCATCCTGAAAAATAACAATTTCTGTGCACTGCTGTGCCTGGACATTCCTGTTTGGGACCAAATGGGCCTGAGAGGTGGTTTTGGTATAGGAACTTCAACAGCTTCTGGGAGTGAGTTTGTCACTTAGAGAATGTCCATAGAGGTGACCAGGAGCTGGCCAGAAAAACCAGATTTATTCTCCCAACTCACCTGGGAACATAACGGACAGGAGGGAGAAAATGAGCACCACAGAATCATGGAATACCCTGAGTTGGAAGGGTCCCTGAGGATCATCAAGTCCAAATCGTGGCCCTGTGCAGACATCCCAACCATCCCACCCTGTGCCAGCAGGAGCAGGATTTGCTGTGTGTAAACCAGGAGAAAACCCCTGCCAGCCCACATCCCTCATAAGGGAGATGAGGCATTATGTGTCCTCAATATGGGACCTTCTTCTCTTATTGAGATCTGTGCCAAAAGCCACGCTGGATTCCCAAAGGATTTCCGGCTGTGAGGATCCAGCACTGCTTGAGCAGCTCCTCAGCAGTGGGAAATCAGGTATATTCCCAATGCAGCTTGGCTCTAAGAGGTTATGGAATATTCTTGGAAGAGACCTGAGCACGTGGTGACCAAGGACAGCGGCCACTTGATCCATGAAATGAGTCCCAGCTGGTATCAAGCAGCCAGGAGATCCCGTGCTGCAGGGATGACTGCTGGGCAGGGATAAGTGCTGGGCAGGGATATCGCCTGGAGAGGGTGGAGTGAGGTAAAGGCTACAGCATTCCCAAAAATGGCTCCTCAGCAGGCTTGGTTGGAATAATCACTGAAAGAGGAGCTCTTGCTGCTCCATGGCTCTGGTTCGTTGTCCATCAGGTTCAGCCAGAACACCCCTGAGGTTGTGTTTCCTTCTCTCAACACACACCAACTCCTGAACTACGTGCTCTGTGTCAATGGCACCTTTCATTTGGGGTGTTTCTGTAGCAATTGCCTGAGCTTTGGCCTGCATTTTCCTTCATTCAGTGCGTTTCCCATCCTGAAACCAGTTATTTGGCAGTGTTCTTCCATGGACCTGGTGCCCTGTATCACAGGATTATGTGCTCTGACTCAGGTTTCTGCTATTGCAATTTTGATTTCTTTTCACCTTCGAAAATGCAAGTACTTAACTCTGCCAGGGCTGTACAAAGACCATTGAAGAGCGAGGGCAATTGTTGAAAATGCAAAAGAAGACAACTCAAAATAGCAGCAGTGCTGTGGGGAACTTACCCACCTTTTTTCCCTGAGATTTAAAATTCAAAGAGGGATGATGGTATTAACATACGCTGAACTGCTGAGGAGGGAGGCTGCATAAGAAGGCTGCTGTAGCATAAATGCATCGCGCGGAATACTTTTATTCCTGCATTTTACAGTGATTTTCATGACTGGCAAGGTATTGTTTAAAATGCAGTTTGATTAAATTCAGTCAGAGGAGAAGCACTATATTAAATCTTTCAGAAAGCGCTTTGTATCGCGCTGAGTTGCATCAGTCACACTCCGCTATGACTGCAACAAAAGCCAAGACTAAAATTGTTTAATTTTAGATGGTATATGTTTACAGTCTATAATAAGATATCAAATGTTCTCTCTCCAAACAGTTGTCTTTATCACAAAAAAAAAAAATCATCTTTTCAGACAGTACATGAATCTCTGTGCTTTTCCTTTTCCCCCTCAGATCTCGAGAACGCGAGGAGTGCACTTAGTCGTTAATCAGCGACAGGGACGATCCGACCAATGCAATTAACTGCACTTGTTCTATTAATAATCAAGCACGCCACAAACGCTGCTGCACTCAGGTGTTAATCAGGACACCGTGTAGCTCTGCGTTAACTTCCCCCAAAGTGCGAGAGGAAATGCAGATTAATGGGAAATCAATGTGAGATATGGAAGTGTGACACGCACTTGTCAGTAAAATTCCGCTTTCTGGAAAAGACATGAAGATAATGCAGCTGTACAAAAGGCAACTCAATTCATCAGGCACTGTTACAGACCCGACTGGTTAATGAACCCAGAAATCCTTTAATATCAGCAACTGGAGAAATTATCGTGGCTGCTGCCTTGCGTTTCACAGTTACGCGCAGAAATGCGTCGGGGTGATGAAGTAGCATCCAACTCCTCCAACATCTCACTTTTAATTCTCTGAGAGGTTTAGTGCTGGCAAGGTTCAGAGGCAGGTTCAGTGTGTGCCGTGGTGTCTCTGGTGTGAGCACTCCTCATTCCTCTCGCTCCCAGCTCTGCCGTGCCAAGCTGGGGAAGGCGTGGGAGCAGGGCCGAGAGGGCTCTGCAGCACATCCATCAGCAAATTAAGCTCCCATGCACTAACGAGCCCGTGCCTGCTCCACTGAACAGGCTCTCCTGATTTGCCATGAAAGTGGCAGCATTTTAACATCTGCTGAGGAGCCAGGCCTTTGACTCCTCCGGTGGCAGATTCGTTGGAAATGTATTTCCCAGTTGCACACCAACTTTTTTTCCTGTTTTCAGTTAAACAACCCATCCAAACCCTCCCTGAGCTCTGTTAAAGTGGCAAATGTTTAACAGCAGTGAGAAAGCTGAGCCCTGGAACTCCATCTGTGCTCCTGCACAGTGAACAGTGTCACTCCCACCACGGAGGTGACAGAAGGGGACAAGGACTCGGCCTGGTGTCTGCCAGGCTGGCAGGTTGATTTTGGCTTCTCTCAAAAGGAGGAGGGACCTTCAATCATTTAGGATCAGGAGTGATTTACTGGGTCACTTCAGGGTTTCATGGAAGCAAGTACCTAACAAAGTATATACCTCAATACTATCAATCCATTAATCAGAGCCCTCCTCTTCTCCCTCCCCAAATTAACCCACTAATTTCAGTGTTAATTAACCTATCAGTCAAAGCAGATAACAACTGTCTTCCACGGAGATAGTTCAACATCCACTTCCCTCTTTATTTATTTATCTCCCTGTTGCAAAGAACATGCTGGGACACCACTGGCAATTCTGGCTGCAGCCCCCCAGGGTCAAGGGGATCCCCAGTGACCTGAGTCCTTATCAGGATCGAGGAGCTTAATTTCTGGAGATGCTCATCCTCCTGTCCCTGTGTGCTGTCATATTGATGGGAATGATTCATGTCTGTAGGCTCATGCAACACAAAGGTGTTTGTTCAGTTGGCAGAGGGCAGGGTTAGATTAAATTTTGGGAAGAATTTCTTCCCTGGGAGGGGGGGGAGGCCCGGGCACAGGGTGCCCAGAGCAGCTGTGGCTGCCCCTGGATCCCTGGCAGTGCCCAAGGTCGGGTTGGACAGGGCTTGGAGCAACTTGGGACAGTGGGAGGTGTCCCTGCCCATGGCAGGGGTGGCTTTGGATGAGCTTCCACCCTGTGTCATTCCATGATCCTATGAAAAGCATTGATTCCAAGGCATTGTGCCATTTACAGTCAGTTACTCACAGGACACAGGAAGCTCCTCTTCAGGCATCTCTGGGGCTGTGAGCCAGCAGCAGAGGGGTGCTGCAGCACCGTGTGACATGGGAAAAGCAGTGTTATTATACCCCTAAAGTTGCAGGAGAGACTTGGCCCCACCTGAATGACACAGATTTGGCACTCGTGGCTCACCCAGCCCGTGGGCCTGGAGAGGTTATTCTCACAACTGAACAGCTGAGCAGGAGGGCCACAAGGTAGGACCTGACCTTTACAAAACCACCTCATCCTACACTGCTCTCATCCTGAGCTGAAATGATGAAGTGCCAATTTGTACCACAACATCATCCATTAATTCCTGCCTCCAATGGACTTTCTTCCATTTACTACATTTTCTCTGTTTTGCCCTAACTCTTTTACTATCTCGGAACAATTTATCCAGAGAGAAAGATGAATTTGGCCTTTTAGATCAAATTTAACTAACTTTTATTTCAGTAATCTATTTTAGATGTTTGCATTTAAAAAAAAAAAAGAAAAACCATGTTTCCTCCTTTATAGCCCATTATAGTCTAATGATTTCAGGGAAATATCAAATTAAAAAGCTGACAAAAACATATATAGAACCTGGCAATCCCCTCTGGAGTTTTAAAGCTTATGATCACACGGAGCTTGCCAGAGAAGTTTTTATCTCCCCCAAATCACTGAGCCATTACAAAGCATCCTGTGATTATGTAATTAGGTGATACATCATCTGTATTAAAAATGCTGCTGAAAATTTGTGTTACCTGTGAGCTGCATATGAACAGGGGCCTGTTTTCAGCTGTGGCATTGAGGCTGCTTTAGTGAGCGATGTAATTTTTTGTACTCGTGTATCCATATTTATTTCTCTCTTTATTCTCTCACTTTCGCTGTCCACGGTCATAAACACGGAGGGAAAAAATATGATCTATGTAATAAAATGTAAATTTGCTCTGAGGCCAAACAATGGAGGAATGTTTCACAGTCCTTGAATCTTGAATCAAATAAAATAAAAGGGTAGAAGGAAATTGATATCGGGTTTCTCGGTTTCCAGCACATTTCATTCCCCCCTGGGAAATCTGTAGGGAAGCAAACCATGACCGTGAACTTTGGCAGCTGGGTGGGCCAGACATGGCAACCAGGGAGCCTAAAACCAGTTCACAACACCCAGTTACCCCCAGAACTGGGAGGAAGGGGTCTAAAGGGAAAAGGGATGACAGAGAGAGGGATTGAGGGATCTGGGGATCCTTTTATCCCTGATAACCATCCACCCTGTCGGTCCTGTTGGGTGTGATGGCTGAAGAATTCCGTGTGTGGGGCAGCGGGATCTCCTCCGTGGTCACTCCTTCCCTGCTCCACCTCCTCCCTCTGATCCAATAAACCATTTCCTGCCTGCTGTTGGAGCCAAATCGGCTCAGATTGGCCAGAATTCATTTTGGAGAGCTCATGGAAGTATTTTAGCCAGGACATGAAGCGGCAACACCCTCTGGCCAAAATACTGCCATCCACGCGGGAGTTTAGCCTCCATCCTGGAGGAGTTTAGCCAAACCAGCAGAGTTTGCAGGCAAAAAGAAGCGAGGCAGACGTAGTTATAAACGTTGTTTTGTTTCCTTGGAGGCAACCTTTGGACTGCATTGATTTTCCTCTTATTTAATACTCAGGCAGCTTCCTACTTTTCCGCACAGCAGTTTTCCCTGGTTGTTCCAGTGCCCCTTCCCCACAGAGGCACAAAACTGAGACGTGGCACAGGCACACCTGCACTTCGGGCCGAACAGCAAGCTCACTAATTCTGCACATTCTGCCTTCCTCCCGTTTTTGACTTGCTCCATAGGGAAGTGGAAAGATTGCTGGTTTATAATACCAGAATCAGAGGAAAAAAAAATCATCTAAAGAAAAAACCACTCTGCTGGGCAATCTTGCTCTGAAATAAGGGTGGGGAGAAGGGAAAGAGACAATTAAAAGCAAGTGTCCTCCTTTTATCTGATCCCTGCTGTTCTTTTTAGAGCCAGCAAAGTTACCTCTGATGCTTTTAAAGAAGCCGGGAAAAGTAATGTTGGCTCTTAAGGAAATCCAGTTTTTCCTTTGAGTCCTCTTTGTTACCTCCTCAAAACAAGGCACTGAAGGGGGCAGAAGTTCCTGGTGGGGTCAAGGGAAGGTGATCCCACAGCCAGGTGTGTTGGCCCCTCCATCCTGTGGCATCAGGATTTGTTTCCTAAACACCGGAGATTTTTCCTCTTATAGGATGCCCTCGTGCAGGGGAATCCACAGAAAATGGGGGACCTTTCTTTGCCTCAAAATAGCTTTGGGTTCGCTCACAGAGCAGAATATTCTGAACCGCACCAGCACGAGAGCTTCTGCTGACCCCTCACAGCCACAACCCAAACTGGGGGTGTTTGTCACGACCTGCATCGAGGAAAGAGTGGTCTGTGGCTTCCTGAAGCCTCCTTTTGACCCAGGTGTCAAACCAGCCCCTTTCACTATTGAATGGTGAATAATAAATGCTTAAAGGAATCCTCACAGTGCAGAGGACAAACCAATACCCAGGCTGAAGCTGGCTTGTATGAAATATTCATCAAAGAACAATGAGTAGCAATAATAAACAAAGCCAAAAAAGAATTTAAAAAATGAATTTGTTTTATTTTTGGACAGTTTTCAAGGAACTAAGAGGGAAAAATTTTATGAAGCAAATTGGTTGTCTCAGGCTCTCCAGCCAAACCAGGGAGATCCTGTAGTAATATTTTTATATTCCTTTTTGAGAAACTTTACAACACTTGTGTGCTCCTACTGCTGCAGCTCATCCCAGCTACTCCCAACGAGCAAAGAGGAAAATCTTCTCCCAGTTACTGAGCAATGATTCCTCACAGCTGGTGGAAAACAGCTCCTGGCTGTGCATGGTGTAACTTGCACCCTCCTGCCTTTAAAATCTGTTTAGTGCAACAACTTTAATTAATAGAAAAACATCACCAGGTTGGAAAACTCAGCTTCACCTTTTTACCCCTGTGAGCAGGAGTTGCTGACACAAAACCACGGCCTTTCTCCTGAGAGTTGCAGAGGGTTTTTTTTGTCTCTTGACACCTTCACAGATGACTCAAAGAAAGTTTGTGGCTCACTTTGCATCTGGCAATTTCCTGCCTGGCACATGTGGGAGGTAAAAGCATGTGAACATCACATCATAGGGAAAGCGAAGGTGAATCTGGCTTTATAAAGGTGCTATTTCACACCTCCACAGTCATCTGGTGTGCATTTTATTTAATTTTCAGTTATTTTTGCCCACCCACCCAGATCCAGGACCCCTAACTTCTGGAAGTATATTGATGGGAAACAGAAGACCTCTATTTCACATCCAAAAAAGAGTTTCCCGTGGGAAATAAAGATCTCGTCTGCTTTTCTTTCAGCTGTATCAGCTGATCTAATAAAAAGTAGTGTCTTTGCTGAACTTGCTGTGCTTCTGTCCTCAGAGCATTCCAGCTGCTGATAGCACAGAGATTGCCCCAATAAAACATGACACTGATGATTAAGCAGCCAACTTAAGCCACGCTGCAGCTGGAGGCAAGTGCAGGGCCTCATGTGTGCCTACAAATCACTGGGGTCAGGGGTGTGTGTCCCAGGCAGATCCCCTGACCATTCCTGACCATTCCTGACCATTCCTGACCATTCCCGACCACAGGATCACAGAATCATTTAGGTTGGACAGGACCTGAAGGGTCAAGTCCAAGCTGTGCCCCATCCCCACCTTGTCCCCAGCCCAGAGCACTGAGTGCCACCTCCAGGCCTTCCTCAGACACCTCCAAGGATGGGGACTCCAAACCTCCCTGGGCAGCCCCTGCCAAGGCCTGACCGCCCTTTCCATGGAGAAATTCCTGCCAATGTCCAACCTGAGCCTCCCCTGGCCCAGCCTGAGGCCGTTCCCTCTCCTCCTGTCCCTGTTCCCTGGGAGCAGAGCCCGACCCCCCCCGGCTGCCCCCTCCTGTCAGGGACTTGTGCAGAGCCACAAGGTCCCCCCTGAGCCGCCTCTGCTCCAGGCTGAGCCCATTCCCAGCTCCCTCAGCCACTCCTTATTGCTCATCCCCAGCTCCAGGCATGGCTGTCCATGAGGAATGACCCCTCTGGGCAGTGCCAGACGGGACAGTGACCCCCAGGAGCTGGTGACAGCCACTCCGGCCTCACAAGAGTTTTCAGCCTGTGGGGTCAAACTGAAGGCACAAACCCAAACCTCTAAGGCCTGTGCAGGGCAGACATCAGGCTCTTCCCCTCATGTTTTACCCTGAGGGCCACAGGGAGGACCCAACCTGGTGAGAGGCTCTGGGATTCCAGTCCAAACCAGTATAACCTGATGGCTTGTGCATGCAGGGTGAGGGCAAGGCCCATAGTTCCATTAATTACCAGACCTCATATCCCACACCGTGGCAAGCCCACGACACCCGAGCCAGGGCTGCAGCTGCTGCCTCAGCATTTCACCCTCGCGGTCTGAGCGCCTCTGAAGAGCTCTCCAGCCCGAGGGGATCTCCCAGACCCCAGGAGGGCACCCAACCACGCCGCCACACCAGCAGCACGAGGGAATGACGGCGTTCCATCGAGCACCGGCATTTATGACTCGCGGAGAAGCGGAGGGAAAGAAAAAGCACTCGCTGAGAAGGATGATGAGTCTCCCGCTCTCGAGGAAAATCGTTTTACTCGAGACTTCGCATTTCAGCAGAGCCCTTTTTGTTGTGGTTTTAAAGTTATAGATTAATCTCTCTGATTTAGGCAGAAAATAAGCCATTAGTTTAGCCAGCTTTAACAAACGTCTCTAATGGAAGCATTTTCAGATATATTCTCATTTCCCACATATTTCCACTTATCGGGGCTATAAAAGTTAGTTTGTGTATGGCATTGCTGAAGCACATTTAGACAAAGAACATAAAGAGAGATTTTATTTTCAGCATAAAGGATTTAGCTACGGTTCAGTTGTCAAAATTGCTCGAATGAAACTAATTTAAAAAGGGAAACTGTATTTTTGATTAATCAGAAATTTCCACAAAGAACATCTGCTTTCTGTAAGAAATGTTGACATGGCAAAGAAACAAATTTCAGGAGCACAGTCCAGCCCAAACATAAACATATTTTAAGCTCCTGAATATCAGAATCTTTCAGTTTCGCATCTTTTAGTTGGAATGAAATTCTCAAACAATTCTGCCGCTCTTTAAGTTCATTAAAGGGAATTAGGAATTACCTGAGCAGTGCTGAGTGTCCTGAGAGGAAACCTGTGGAGTTCATCTCTCGCTGGTGCAGGATGCTGATGGTCCCTCACCAGCTCCCTCCGTGTCACCTGTGGTGGGAACGGAAGGAGAAGGAGAAGGAGAAGGAGAAGGAGAAGGAGAAGGAGAAGGAGAAGGAGAAGGAGAAGGAGACTGCTTCAATCTGCAGTTTTCCAGGCACACAAAACAGAATGTGGAGCTGTTTGTATGAGCTGGATCAATAATCTGATTTATTGTTCCCTGGATCTGAGGAGTCCCCGCAGAACTGGTGAAATGTAAACCTCGCCCTGGGAAAAAAATCAGGTGTTCTTCTGCTTTTGTGTCCGAGACTCTGTGTACAGTTAAAAAAAGAAAATATCATTAATAAGGATTTTTTTTGCCCACTTTATCTGATACAAACTGTCCATAAAAGATGGTAGGAGTAACACCACATTCTTTTGTAAGTCACATGTTAGAGATTCACCATCTGAGCACTCCTTCTGCTTCTATTCTCATTTATTTTGTTCCGAGCTTCCAGTGAACCATGTGGGCTGAGCCATTATGGCTTTTCGATAGCTCACTAAATATATTTAGAATGCTTAATTGAAGCTTAACCTTTATTTTGTTCAATAAATGTATTCTCCATCTAGCAGCTCCAAACAAGAAAATAACTTTGTTGAGGTTTCACATTTTGTCAGCATTGTTTCCCTCTAAAGATAGAGAAAATGAAGCCTCTCCAATAAATTGATGGAACGGGGAATCAACGGAGGAAAAAATAATTTCGATGATTTCTTCTTTGCACTGCAATTATATCCAGTACACTTGACAATGAAATAAACAAATAGTACAAATGAAGCCATTAATTTCCTTTCTATCCACACAATTTTAATTAGAATCATTTAATTAGTCTTGGCTACAGTTTCTCAAGAAGATTGCACAACACACATTTAAGCTACTCTCCTGCACAAAGATTTATTTATCATTGTTTATTAAGTACAACAAATAGCTACAACAGTTCTAGGTAGGCCATGATAAATGCTGTTGTCAAAAACAATTCCTTATCACCCAATTTATTTGAAAGCAAAGTTCTCTCCATGTTCATTAGTTATTAAGCTTTTGCTATTTTAATTGTTATAATAAATATAATGACATATTTAATATATTAACTAACTTTTTATGATGTGTCGTTTTTTGTAGCTGGCAATAAATGTCCCTGAGCCTTGAAATAATTTTTCTCTGTTTGGTTTGCCAAGGCTTTTGCTCTAGAAAAACAACCTGAACACGAAATCACAGAAAGTTGCTCTGCAAGGACTTTGGGTTCATCTTCAGAGGTCACCTGATTTATCCTTTCTCCCTCCTCCCCACTGCTGGTGGTGTTCAGTGTAGAATTGGTTCTGAGAGCCTCCGGATCTCAAGGTCTCAAAGGCTCCGTAGGTTCTTCCAATGGTTCACTCATTTCACACTGAGAAAAACTTTCCTGATCTTACCCAAATACTCCTTCCAGTTTAGGTTAATTACTCCATGTGGCAGGCCTGGAGAAGACATCATCCATCCTTCCCCAATACGGACCCCGTTCCCGCGTCTCCTTTCGGTCCTCTCCAAGCTCCCCTGAGTGTTTCGTTTTTCAGCTCTTGCTCTCAAGGTGAGATGTGTCAGGTCTCGCAACTTCTTCCAAATGCAATAACTGTCAAGTGGAAATCTCATTAGGACAGGAGATCATAACTCTGGCAGGAATAATAAACCACGAAATTATGTCGACATGTCGGCAGTGTCGGGTTAATGCTTGATCATCTCAGAGCGCTTTTCCAACCTCAATGATTCTGTGATTTTATAACAGAGCCATCGTCACAACTGAAAAAATGTGAAAGGAATCAATTTTTTTTTCCTGTTGTCAGTTACAAGTCGAACTGGAAAAACAGTCACAACAAAGAGTTTGTCAGCTGAAATCTTGTCTTTCATTCTTCGCATGAGCTGCCCAAAGTCCCGACGGTTTTCTCGGCTGGGTTTTCTACTTAATGTTATCGACTGAAAACTTTCAGTTAATATCTCCTGGCTTCTACCTCACTTCCAGGCACGGTTCCCAAGTCTTCATTAGTCAGGTTTCCAACACCCTCATTGGATAGCTGAGCCAAAGCAAGCCAGATCCTACAAATAAGTTGGTGAAGGCGTGAGTGTCGGTGTAACCCATGGAGAGCCACAGAGCCCTGAGAAGATGAGAGCAGAGTTGCACTCGGGGCTTGGAGGTTTAAGAGAATATTTAACTGATGAATTACATCCAAAAATTTGGGTTCCTAAAGCAACATTTTGCAGTAATCATGGAGTGGTTTGGGTTGGAAGGGACCTTCAAGCCCATCCAGTGCCACTCCCTGCTATGGGCAGGGACACCTTCCACTATCCCAGGCTGCTCCAAACCCTGTCCAACCTGGCCTCGGACACTTCCAGGGATGGGACAGCCACAGCTTCTCTGGGCACCCTGTGCCAGGGCCTCGCAGCTAAGAATTTCTTGCCAATATCTAAAGTAATAAAGAATTCTTCTTTTTGAACACATCCTTTGATATTTTCTTTTTCTCCCCTGTAGGTTTAATGCCATTATTGTAGGATAATCCTGATGGTGTGCAGTGCACGATGATCGTATCAGATGGTCCAAAGATTTTTTTGAGTGAATCAACACTCGATGATCATAGGTCCCAGAGAGACAGAAAAATTTGCACAGGGATGTGGGAAGAGAAAAATTTCAGAATTTCTAGATGAAAAACTGAAGTGAGAAGTAGCATTTTTGAAGAAGTTGCTAAGCTGATTTGTTAACCAGGGGCAAAGCGTGCCTTCTGTGGAAGGTATAAAATAAAATCAGATATTAGATGTGAAGAAAACTCCAGTATATAAACACAAGTAAGTGGAAGGACTTTAGGAGTACAGTAAGCTGAAAAGAAAGCTTCATTCTCAGGAAAAGTCCACTCATAATGGTTGAGGAAAATCAAACACAATTATAAGGGGTTTTTGTACAAAAGAAATCCCAGCAGCGTTCTGGGTTTGTCACTGCACAATAGTGGTGATAAGGTTGTTAACAACAATGCAGGGAAAGGGGAACTGCTCCATAAATATTCACATCTCCTGCTCTCCAAAGAAATATGAGGATGGAGTATTTAGGAGTCAGCTATGAACTACTGAGGATGTTAAACAACGCATATAAATCCAAATATTTAAAAGCCGACAGCCCTGATCCCATCTACAGAGGGCGATCCCCGTAGCCAGCTGAGGTTATTTTAGGGGAATGTTGGTTTTCAGCATATGATTGATCCTAGAGAAATTCCAACAGATTGTTGGAGCATTGATGTTGTGGCAGTGCTCCAGACACGCAGCCAGCACAACCTTGGTCTGTCTAAATGACTTCCCCTGACCTCAGTCCTGGGCAAATAATGGGATTAAAGCTGATACAAGATTCAAGAAGAAGTAAAGATGGGAACGTGATTGTAATTCCACATGATCCCATGAAATGGGTCCTGTCAAACAAACAACCCCAATTTTGTTTCGTTGATAACATCACCAGCATGGTTTCTGTGCCACTCTGACTTTCGTAGGGTACCTGACTCAGCCTTGGGAATATTCTGATTAAAAATGAGAATTACTCAATAGCAATAAAACAGAGGTTAAATCTATTAAAAATGGGCAAGCTAATGGATCTGAAACGGAGTCATGAGAGGGGAATCAAAATTAAGTGCAGTGCTGGGATTCTGCTGGTATCTGCTTACTGCTATTAATCACTTTCAGTAGTGATTGGCTGGTAAAAGTTTCAGATGACACAAAGATTGATGTGAAGGTAAATAATCATGAGAGCAGAGAAATAATAAAGAGCGTTCTGGATCCCTCACTCACCCTCTTCCTTAGAAGGAGAATGTTTAATACACTCAGGTTCAAAGATGTGTTTAGAAAACAAGAATGAGGCCACATCTGCTAAATTTAGGTCGGTACCTTGCAAGTTATCCCAAGGAAAATGATTTCATTTTCCACACAGCAAAGGAACAATGACTCTAAGAGGATGCACCAGCAGAAAGGATCCATGCTCCTGACAGCAGAGGGGATGTAAATCCATGCTGGTTTCTCTGGAGATATTCCAGTGCTGGTGGAAAGAATTTGGGGGAAAAAACCCACAAATTCCTCAGGGGAGGAAAATGATTGTCCATGGGAAATCGAGGGTTTGGTTTGGTTCCTGTTAAGAGGGGGCTCCATTAAAAGGGCATTAAAGCACCTTCAAGTGGGCTCAGGCAGAACTTCACAAGGGAGAATTCTACTGGACAGTGGGAAGATCCCTAATGGAAAAGGCATCAAATTCGAAGACGAAGCAAGATATATTCAAACAAGAAATAAGGCAAATATTTTTAAGAATGGAAGTTCTTTCTTTTTTAGGAAAAACTGGGAGGGTTGTCCTTCACCATCTGCTGAGGCTTTCAGAGGCCTTTTGGAAATGACTCTTTGACCAGCAAGATGAACCACAAGGATTATTTTAGGTGCAATATTAATCTTTAGAAAGATGCCAAAACCCTTTGAACTGAATCTTTATGAATCCGCATTAATTACTCCAATTGTGGTATCACTGTAATTCAGTTACAGCCAACAATTGTCATCTTTAAAGGCTCATTGTGTTGACCCATGTGCAAACAGAGATGAAAAACTTGGAGAATGATCCAAAAGCAACGGAATTTGGGTTTAAAAGTCCCAAAAGATGCAGCCCTACTAAATGCTGTTCCACTCTGAGGAAGTTTTCCCGTGGCTTTTTTCCTAATTTTCTGCTTCTTGTTATTCAATTTATGACTCTCAAATGATGATGTCTCCTTTCTGTTCCCTATTCTGTGACTGTCCACGTTTGTCTGTATTTCTCTATCTGCAATTCCACCTCTTTTCATGAATCAGTGCATTTTAATGAGTCTATATTTTATATATATATAAATATATAATATTTTATATCTCTTTTAATGAAATCATGCCAGAAAGAAATTCTTCTTACCACTTCTGTGATGTTTCTCTATTTTCAGCCCTAAATTCTACAGCCATTTTTTTACTGCAACAACATATCTGCATTTCCATGTCATTGATTCTGGAGGTTTTTTAGGTTGAAAATATTAGGTAATAAAATCAAATTCAATGAGTTGCTGGTGAAACTCATAAAACTCTTTGCAACTTCATAATTTTTTTTTTTCACCATTGCATGTAATCAATCACCTTTTAGTCCCCACTACAGCAGATAATATTTCTGTCCAAAACAAGTGGAGTGAATGTTCAAAATAGGATTTTTCATGGAAAAAATCAAGTGCTTTGCTAATACCAAAATGTGTCTTTCACACACATATCTTTTATCTGACATGCAAGTTAAATATGAATACTAATAAAAAACCTCAAGCTCATCTAACAAGCATCTGCATTCATGTCTTTCCTTCTCATTGTTCAGGTATTGATAATTAATTAGTTCCAGCTTCATCTCATGTTCATGCAGACTTTTAAGAACACTCGACACGAACTTAAAACAACAGAGCAGCCTTGAACTCATTCGTGGCTTTAAGAACGACGACGGCTGAGCACGAGATCTCAGTTTCTACTCTCATTAGCATGAGGAGTAGTTTCTCCTCACCAAATCCAGCTGAAAAGCTTTGCTGGAACTCCTCACACGAGCGAAAATACACTTGAACAAGAGCCTGCAGCAGCTGCTTGAACTACTTAAATAAAACCAGCTTTTGTGGAGAGCAGGAGCGATTCGGTGTGAATTATGAATGACAGTGGACTTCAGAACCTGTTTTCTGTCTGAAAATACAAATATCACTTGTAGGACACACTTTTTTTTCCCCCCCTTAGCTACTGTAGCATCAAATAAGTGCTGCTATATGTCTTGATTTACCAACTAAAGTTAAGTGTCAGATTTTAGGCAAATAAAAATGATTAAAAGATGACAGCTGGTAAATTATGCTAACACCTGGTAACAAATCATTCCCGACAGTTCAATAGTGAACTTCTTAAAGCACAGCTATTAATATTATAAACAGTGCAATGCAAAAAAATTGTAGAACTTGACTAACGTGCTCAGTTTATCTTAATGTGGAAAAATGTCACGCCTTGTTCCTTAGGATTGAAGAAAATTGGAGCCGAATAATTGCAAACACGCAAATACTTCTGAGTAACTTCAGTGTAGCTGTCCAGAACCAGCTGAATATGAAATTTTCAATGTAGGATGATGCTCAGACTATTCCTGGTGCCATTAATTCAATTAATGTTCCGTTTATGGGGGCAGATTTCCAAGTGCGGAAATATTTAAGCGGCCTTTGATATTGATGTCATCGAATTCTTTGTGATCTGGTATAAATCAGAATCATTTGGGTTGGAAA
>VZTA01019431.1:0-2500 GCA_013398855.1 Mohoua ochrocephala
TGTTTGGGGTTTTTTTTTAATGTGAATGCTAGCCTGATTATATTTAGACTGCAGTTGTAGATATGGTTCCCACTTGGCAATGAGCAGTGTAAGATTTGCCGGTTTGTTTGTAACCGCCTGTATGTAGGGTATGCACACTGTTTGCTAACACCTTTCCTGACAGCCGCGATAAGCTGCCGGGGCTGGCGAGAGAGTTCACCTAGCAGAGGGTGAGAGGATGAAAGGTTGTTTTATGAAATGCAAACTGAGAAGCTGTAACATAAACAGAACTGCTCTCAAAGAAGTACTGTTTCCTGCCTCCATCTGCATTACTTTATACTTTTAGGCCGTAGTCCACACTGTATGCAAATAATAATCGCTCCGTTTCCATCTGAACGTGAACAGTGGAGAAGGACTTGAGTCCTGGTCTCCCCAAGATCCATTCTGCCCAATAATTAGGTCATCTCCAGGTCATCTTTTATCTTTGTTAAATGAAAAGTGAACTGTGGCTTAGGAGGTGTGATAAAAGCTGTGGGATTTTCATTATTGAATATTTCATAGTTTTCTGCTGTGGCACACCCAGTATCGCTCCTTTTGACTGATATTGGGAAGTACCTGTTGCATAGAGGAAGTAGTGAAAACGAACTGCAGTGATCCTAAATAGCAAAAAAAAAGTAAATATTTTAATCAAAGTTCATGAGATGCTGTCATTTTTAGATTCTGAATGAGAAAAACAGCATTTCAAGTCTCCACTATAGAGGAAAGCATCAATATGATTTCAAACATTCACATGGCAAAAATAGTGGTAAAGTGGTAAACCCTAAAAGTTTCTACCGTGTTGGCAATTGTTATTGATTCTAAAAAGTAAACAGTTTATTTCAGATCTATAGAGAATAAATCTCTTTGAATTCAACTATCTCAAAGTTTCACTTTTTTCCCCCTGCTCTGTAAAGTAAATTCTTTATTCTTGGTAAGTATTTCACTGAAAGATCTGGTAGGAGAACTGGAACCTTTGTTAAAACTGGTGAAGATCTCTGAAAATCAGCGTTACTGTCCTTTTCTCTCATCTCTCCAATATTCCGTCTCCTTCTCATCACAAGTCTCAGACTGCACAGTTATTCAGTAAATAGTCATCCCTTTTTTATTCCTATTATCTCCAGTGTTTTCCTGGCTTCCAAAAGACCACAATAACTCCAAGCACCCTTCATCTGTCACCTCTGCTTCTGTTTCTTTTGTGATTCCATCACTTCTTGTGTGACTTGGGTCTTTTCATTCTTGTGCACTTCTTGTCTGTAATCTGGCATGATTTTGGACTTCTTATGGGTTCCCAGTACTTCCACATCTTCCCTTCTCCCATTCTCCTACAATCTCATCTCCTGGATGGCTTTACCAAACCCACAACTTTTAATTTCCACTCTGTCCTTAATGCCAGCTTTCATTGCTGATTAGTCCGTTTTATTTTTCAGCCACCTTCATGCTCTGTCCCATGCTACCCCATAAAAATCTGCAAATCCACTGTGGCTGTTGCTATCCCTGAAGTTCGTGTCCATGTGGTGTGTACAGCGAGCTCAGCACTGGCTAATCTGTGGGTGGACTGAAACTTGCATTTATAGTAACTGGGAATGCTTTGTTTTTCCTTGCCTTCTGCTCTTTCCCGCTGTGTGTTTGCCTGATCTTTTTATGCCACACATGCACGGTGTCAAATCTAATGGGGCCTTAATTTAGGCATCTACATGTTACTGTAATTAATTAATAACTCCATCCTTTGTTAATTTTGACAACTGCTAAGAGGCTGAAGGGCAATTGTACTGCTAACCATCTGTACAAATGCAAAAATGCAAAAGACTGAAGATTGTCCATGGAAGGCAGGTTCTGCAGGCTGGTGTATTGGCACATAGCAAGTGAACTGGTCTGCGGTATTCAGACATTCATTTTTCCCTAACAGACATAGCCTCTATTTTAGGGACAACAAAAATAGTACTTTTATTATGACAAGAAGTACCAGTGACCTTCAAAAGCATATTTGTGTTAACCAACTAAAGGATATTGAAGCAGGAGAGCCAACTCAGTGTTCAGGGCAGTAAAGTGGGAGAGCTCTTTCTGTACTGAATAAGAAAGAGGAGAACGTGTCTGTGCCTTCCTCCGTGTCCAAGGGGAAGACAATGAACCTTTGACTTCAGTAACGGGCTTCCTTACTCAACAGCCGTATGTTTGCATTTATGAGCTTTCTGAGTTCCTTCTATGGAGTCATCCACATGATGAGTTTTCTTACTAAAACAAAACAGAACAATGGAAATTTCCTCCTGCCTTCTAAATAAACATTCCGTTAGATTAATCAATTTTAATTTTATTTGTACCTTAACAATGCATTTTCTGCTTGTTACACCACATAAAAGAAACTGTACTTCATCTTACAGTGGTTTATGCTCTTACTTACCCATCAACTTGTCCAGTTTTTTGAGCTCTTCAAATAACTCAGTAAAAGTTTTCTATTTTTTCTAATTTTTCATTGTTGCCTGGT
>VZTA01019431.1:7500-14679 GCA_013398855.1 Mohoua ochrocephala
GAAAATGAACTATATGCATTTTGTTGATCAGAAGAATTTGAAAGAAGAAACAAAGGGCGAGGAGCATGGGAGGGAAAGCATGCTGGTTTCCACATGTGCACGAGCAAATACAGAGTTAAAGGACAGAGGAGGAACTGTGATGGGAGGGTTGAGGAAGAAGCCATGGATGAATGGCTGTGGAATGAATCCGACATTCAAGGATGTACACTTGAAAGCAAAAAGAGCTGCACAATCAAGAAAGAAAATTCAGTAAAAACTCATCTTGTGTTGCAAAAATATCTTGAGTGACCAATATGCTTTTTTTGCTGCTTCAGAGTAATCCTAATTACATGACTGCCGTTTGATGCCGTGGCTGCTGGATAACATTACTGCAGATAGTGAGATGTTTGGCTATCCTCTTTCATTCCATTTGTTACCATACTTATAATCCTGCTTAAGTAAAACCATAACTCTTTTTTTTCTATTGATACCTCTTACTTAAAGATAATTTTAAAAAAAATACTGCAATTTGTATAACCCTATGTTACTAGTTTGCATTTTTAACTTCAGGTAATTTTTACTTGTGTAGGCACATGGAATAGTTTATAAACCAGTGGGTCACTCCCCTGTGCTGCTTGGGAAAAAAAACAGAATTAATAGAAAAAACATGTTATCTATATTGATAATAACGTTCAGAAGTACGAATCTGAGGGAAAAATGTGGAATACTTAAAGTCTATGCCAGAACTTGTGAGCATCTTTGAAGAACGAGTCTTGTGTATCAGGCTACACTAACCCCATTCTGGTGATTGTGATGCACAGACTCATTTACCTGTCTTGATATTAATCATCTCAGGTGCTAAAGTATCCCAGAATGTAAATTAGCACCTATCTGCATACAACAAAGTGGCTAGCACACTCCAGCTTTGCTACTGTGTGGATTCATGCTGCTAAAACCTTAACACCTTATCCTGTCATTTTTGGGCTGCTTCTCATAGCTTTTAAAGAGCGGCCAAAAACCTGTCTTCATGACGTTTATGCGAATAGATATTGTAAAATATTCTTTAACCTATTGTTTTTACATTGTTGAATCACAATGGATACATGAGAAACTTTACACTGCAAAACTGAATTCTACTTTTATTCAGTGTCCCTTACCCTTCATGACCATACTTTCCAAACCATTGCAAGGTCCGTCTGTGTGCTGTATTTGTTGAACGTCTAGCCTGATGTAATGTAATTTCTGATTGGAGTTTTTCCTCCTCTTTAATGGTTTCCTTAACAAAATAACAAAATAACAAAATAATAAGAATCTATTAGGAAGGCCTGTTACTCCCTGATTGTTTCTGTATAATGCAATGAGCAAATATCTTACTCTGTTTCTTGCTTTTTATGATTAGCTGTGCTAAGTGTCCTGAGGGCTCTTCTTATCCTTCCTGATCTTACTGGCCCTACTACCTGAGGCTTAATAGACAAACTTCAGTTTGAAGGAGAAGAGGGGTTTTTGGCAATATAAGAGAAGAATGGCCCAAAATATCAAATATTTTTCACACATAGACCAGTGATCAGAGAAGTGCTGTAAGGGCTAACTGTAACTTCCAACAGTCTCTGTGATGTGAATGAGATGTGAAAGATTCCTCAAGGCAGAAAATGCCTTTTTTTATTTCTCCTTTCCCAAGGATGGTCACTAATTGCTTCATCTCCTCCTCCTCCAGGTTGGAAATAATTGCATAATGATCACAAAATCCATTTTTGTCCATATCTGTTGTTCTTCTCAATCAATGCCTCTCCTACTTCTTAAGCTGGGCTCCAAAATTTTCTCAGAACCTCAGACAGTACCTTCTTTCTCCGTGTTTTTTTCAAAATGTGCAGAGTGCATCAAGGATACAATTTCAGTCTGTACTCCCTGTACTGTGCCAGGATACTGTGTCTCTTTGTCAGTCAGTCAGTGACTTCGTAGCTGGAAGCCACAACCTTTGGTGCACTGCAAGTGCAAGGCAGGGTTAAGCGCCTGGAGCTAGCCAAGCCCTTCAGAAATGTTCCTTAAAGCTAAAAAACAGTTTTAAAAGATGAAAACTGCTCTGAGAGGCCAAGTGTTAAATCTAAAATGCCCAGCAAGTCCAGGGATATCCTCAGTTCCTTCTTAGAGAATGGTAACCTGACTTATTGAGGTGCAGGCAGTCCTTTCAGTAGGTCTCAATTATTGTAATCTATCAACGCAGTTACCCAGTATTGGTACATGCAAAAAGAATATGAAGAAACAACTCCTAACTCTGTAATTAGAATTCATTTATGCATTTTGATTCTTAAACTCCAGTGAGAAATCCGTGGCCAAATGACTCCAAAAACTCCATCAGAAAACCATTGATAGAACCTGATAAATAAGATGCAGAAAAGTCAGATAAAATGTAAGAAATCAAAGTAGAAAACTTCATTTGGTTTTACAGTCAAGGGTGCTTTTCTTAAAACATGTAGAAAGCAGAGCTATCCTCTTATATGCTTTTTTTTTTCCTAAATAGTGAGGGACAAATGATAGAACTTGGCTAAATATGTGACAGTTATGGGCTATATTATTTCATTTTTGCTACTTTTCTATTTGGGCATTTAGCTTATTGTTTTAGCAGTTTGGACTTGAAAGGTAATTTGTTAGGAATTTTAAGCATTTGATGCATGCTAAGCATTCTTCTTAAAATTGAGAGTATTACTTTGATCAAAAACTCTGCAACTCTGCTTCAAGACTCAGATGACATACTTACGAGCCAACTGGCAGAACTGGGCATAGCCCTATTCAGGGCTATTAATATTTAGCATTAATCTGATAGTAAGTGATTAAAATATAACTGTCCTATTAAAATCTAACCATCTTGTAAGTCTGTAGTTTTTTCTTCTTGCTTTTTGCTTTGGTTGTGACATATTTAAGAATGTAAGAATACTTTGGAAAGAAAACCAGAGAGAGTGTTCTATGTGGTTTTTTAATTGCAGTTTTGGACAGAGGCAGCCATGGTCACTGTCTCGAAATCTGATGAAAATATGTATTGTTCCTTTTTTCCACAGAGCATCTTTTTATACGTTTGATGATACTTTAAGTGATTTGCTATGCTTCAACTTTTGTTCTATCAAGAAACACAGAGGAAAGAAAACTTCTACCAGAAAACAAGAGAATTCATGGAGATTGCTTTTCAGAAATTTTTGAATACAAATAGTCTTTTCGTTTCACTCTACTTTCTTCTAACAGTTACTTAACTTCTGTATATGACAGGGCAGACTCAAATAATTTTCCAAGCAGACTTCTGAACAACTCCATGATCCCAACTCTGTCTATTTATTCAGTTTGATCATGTCTCCACCTCCCATAACCATGAGACCCATGATATTACACTCCAGTTAATATTTATTACTTACAGTAACACATTTCCTTCTCTTGTTTCTCTTCCCTTTTTCTGTATCATGGGGTACGAGTTGTGATCTAAAAAATGAAGCCCTGTTTTACTCCACAAACGTCTGTGTTTGGCATATTCATTGGAAAATTGATCTAGCTGTGATTTTTCTCCCACACATTGTAGGTTCGAGCTCAGTCTATTAAGCTACTTTATTTCAGATAACTGCTTTGATATTGAGATCTTGCCTGATCTTGCCATTGCAGCTGTTCAGCTGTTGTCACTGATGTGGCATTTCTGTTTGTAGGTCTGATGGAGGCCTAGTGCCCTTAAGTGGTGCAGTTTGTATTGATCTTCATTGTTTTCTTACTGACCTAGTACCCACAAATAGAAAGATTTCTGTATTCACCTCTTCTCTATTTCTCACCTCTTTTCTGAATTGAAGTTAAAGATCTCCCTGTCTGTCCTGCGTGTTTACTCTAGGTGTGTCTCCACACATTTCCAGGTTTGTCGCTTTCATTTTTTTCCCACATTGCCAAAGATCTGTAGCATGTGTTAGAGCACCCCCTGCCTACTGATTCTTCTTTGACCACTGCGTGTTTCAAGATCTCATGGCAGAATAAATTGAAATGTGAGTTCTTGTGTTGAATGAACAGATTACAAGAGCTGGTGCTGTTAGCTCTCACCTGCCATCTGAGACGAATTTCAGCTCGGTGAGTACTTCTTTCCTGTATTAAGCAGTAAAGTAATAACTGACCACTGTGATCACTGTTTTGAGTGTCAACTGGACAGAGTAAGGAAAAGCTTCTTGCAGCAATCTTGGCTAGTAGGTAGTAGCCAACCACCCCTGCTGTGACAAAAAAAAAAAGGGGCGTGGTGACACATGTGTCTCCCTTCCAGATTACTGCTCCAATCTCCATCTGCATTCTGCTAGTTTCTTAATACACTAGGCAAAATATGATTACAAAAGGAAATTTGCAGAGCAGTAGAGATTTTTCAAATGTACCGTGCTGCCATCTCCCTAGTTTAACTCTCTTTTTTGTTCCACAGCCCCTCGTTCATTTGTTAGTTCAATTTCTCACTCATTTTGAAAAATTAATATTCAGGACTAAGTCACGTATTACTTCCTACTAATAAAATTTGTGGGATATAGATGAGGTGTTGAAAGGTGAGGTTGTATAAAAAATTGGTTGTGTTTTTGGTTTTTTCTGCGGGAAAAACATTTTTTGCTTGTAAGTATCATCATAGATTTTCCACTAAAATTTCCGCTTACCAGTCACTGGTCTTGATACAGGAAATATGAGGAGACACAAGTCTCTGTTATTGGGATTTCACATTCAGCTATCAATATCTTTTCTTTTCTTTTTCTTTTTTTTTAACATTATGAAACCTAACTGGAAACATTTCTTTAGAAAAGTGGGCAGTATTTAGTGATCAATAACAGTGAATTGAGAGTGTGATCCTTGCAGCACAAACCAAGCTGTCAGACATAAGAGGGAATGTGATTTTCATAAATAAAAAGATGTGTTCTGACTATAAAATTGGAAACCAGAAACTTTGAGCTGTTATATTACCTAGCTGAACAGCTATAAAGTTTAACATGTAATAATGTAAGTAAGTAAACTTGAATTTAGGATGCAATTAAGAGGTTGAAGAGATTTGAAGGTCACACCTTATTAGAACTGTCACACATATTTTTTTTAGTAGCAGAAGCACTACTTGTTAACCAGGTTTCTCACATAAAGATTTGTATTTATACAGAATTTTGAAGCTGGAGGTATTCCACTACAGCTTTGTTTGTTATTCCACCTACTATCACAGAGCCCTGAGTTGTGCATTATGCGTCAAAACATATTCCATTCTTTCAGAGTTCTTGGGGAGGCAATACGATGTAATTCATTATGCCCTGAAGATAAACAGTACCTCTTGACCTTTTCAAGTAAAGTTGCAATATTTTCTTATTCCAGAATGTAATATTGTACTGAGCCGATATCAATGTGATAAGATAAATGTTTCCTTTTCTAATGTAAACCAGAGTGCACTACATTTATATAAAAATCTTGGGGGATACCCAAAGCCTCCAGATAAAAAGGGGCAGCTCGGCTGTTGTAGGTCTGCATTTTTGAATTCTCAGTCTCAAAGCACAAAGGGCAAACTGCAGCCGGTCTTGAAGACTGTGGCCATTTCTCAGAATGAGCAGATTTTTGTGTTGCCCAGTTTAGGATTCTCCTAAAGAATTTTCATGCAAACTAAAAAAAGTATAGAATTTGTTAGCATTAAAAAAGCAACCAAACAAAAGCCCACAGAAACAGAGATCAACAGCCTTTCTTCTTAGTACCAGGATCTTTTGAGATGTCCCGGTAGAAGCCTGTGAGTCGGTGCTACACTAGTGTGTAGTTAACTTGCTTTTTACCATACTCAGTATTTCAGGAAATGAAAGACTAATGAGAAGTATTTTTTTTATCTCATTTCTTTTTCTGCATTCTCTGCTCTTGTTCAGAGCACAGTTTTCTTTAGTCTCTTGGCTGGTCTGTATTTCTCTGTTGCATTGCACATGGCGTGTTTCTGATTGATGAAGTCGGTTATGCGCAAATGTGGTCACCACTGTGGAGAGGGCTCTGAACGTGGCACTTTCAGCTTCCCTTCTGCCTCTAAGACAATGCCCATATCCAAAGGCTTCATATTTGGCTTCATGGACTTTGCCCAAGTGTTAATGCAGAGTCCTAGTCTCTTCTTTCCTGGCAAATCTCTCTTCCAATGGCCTCATTTATCATTATATGTTAAATGCTTTTGCATGCAGGTCTGCTTATTAAGTGCCGTGTAAAAACCCTCTGTTATTCATGTCTATTCTATTCACAGAAAAGAGTGCCTTTAACTGCAGCTACTCTTACATGTAAAATGACATGGTATGTTTTAAAATCCGTTGATCGTTATTACGTCTGCTCTTACTGCGTTTGGAACTTGATAGATATTCTGACCAGTTAGTACTGTAAGCAAAATTATACTGTTGCACTGTAAAGCAGTAACATCTTTGAACCCCTTCAGGTTGAAAGTAGGACTATCCTAAACATACTGATCACAGCATATCAATTAGGTTCAGCAGGGATTAAAATACAGGTGAAAAGAGCAGTTAAGAACGGGAGTAAGAAGAAATGAAGTACCATTAAATCAGTTTATTTTACCTATGTGTCATGTTAATAACTTTTTTTGGACTTTTTGTTTATCAATTTTATTTATTTAAACTTAAGCAAGAGTCTCAAAATGTGGACACCATTTGGAAAGACTAAGGTCAATATTAGGAAATTAACTAAAAAAACCAAGTTTTGAGAGAAGACCTTTAAGTTCTTGAGTGAAACAGAAACATGAGTGAAGGTGAGGCTACCATGTTGGGCAATGTAAGGGAGCCCCTGGAGTCACCCAGAGAAGAAGAAAACCATAATAAGAAAAGGAAGGCTGACAGATTAGAAGAACACAATATAGACAAGGTTCTTTAGGGGGTCACATTGACTAGGACTTTGAGAATAAAGAATTTGATTTTGGTTTGAAAACAAATGGTGTGTTCACCAGGGAACCAAGCAGAATGCATGAACTAGATATTCTCTACACTGGAAAAGAAGTATTTGTAAACTGACGAGGTTTAGAGGCAAAGAACTTAGATTTTGTGTTAGCAGATGTGCAGTCATGCATCTTACTTAGATACTGTTCTCTCTTTGGTCCCCACATTTAAGGCAGTTCCACACATCTGCAGTAAAGACAGTCCAAAATTCCTTCCAGCTTAAAGATAGCTTCTAGAATATATATATATATATATATAAAGTTTATGC